>CM029610.1:5783125-6368020 GCA_017311315.1 Dendrocalamus latiflorus | reverse complement strand
TAGTAGGCTAGAAAAAAAATTCTCGAAGCTCACGAGCCAGCTCGGGCTTGTGAAATTTCGAGCCGAGCTGAGCCCACCATCTAGCTCATGCAAAAAACAAGCTGAGCTTGGGCTAGCTTGCGAGTGGCTTGCGAGCCTCAAGTGGCTCAGCCCACGAAGCACCTCCAGTGAAGCTTTCGAGCACCTTCCCTTGACTCGTCTTTGCCTTCACCTCAAAGCATCTCTATATGCTTTGACACCCCATGATACGGGGTCGCCAATGCAAAAGTTAGCACTCTATAATTCGCCCAATCACACGTGTCGAACTTTACGACCACTAGATGAAGTTCTATCACGCTCCCAATTCCCAGCGGAAAGGTTGAACGGTCTTGATTTCGATGAACTCCCAATTCTTCCCTCAAGTTGGTTCGGCCAACAAAAAGAGCAAGAGTAATTTGCTGAATCAATCTATTATCAAAGTGGTCTATCTTTTCCATGGGGTGGCGGCTGCCTTATAAAGGATGCCCCCCAAACACACACGTAATGGGCTTGAACTTGACTCCTATTCTATTTGGTCATTGAAACCGATTTAGATCCTAAAGCAATTTGGAATTGAATACTAACTAGTAACATGGCTGAATTAAGCAATCTCAGCCCATCGTTTGCACGCAGGCCCGCAAACTCCTCATTTGACAGATTTGGTTTATCTCATTGGTCGAGTGGCATATGTGCCTCTTCTTCTAGTCTTGGGCTGCATGGAGCTTCCCCTCTTTTTGATATGTAACCGCATGGGCCTCCTCCCTTGTGGCCACATGGCACTTTCTCCTTGGGGCTGGCCGGTTGGTCCTTCCCTCCTTGTTCTTCCATTGCTTCAAATCTAAGAACACACAATGTATTTGTATTTGGTAGCATACCATTCTCATCTAAAGCAATAGGGAATTCTCTAAGAAAAAACACCTATTGTTGGAGCAACTTAGCTCTTACTCTTATCATGTTGGAGCCTCATTACTAGCTTCATCATGCACACTTGAAGTGGAAGATAAATATGTAGTAGAGATGTCCTCATCACCCCATGACCAGCTGTCATGCCTTCACACGTTCAGTCTCCCCTAAAGTATCTCTATGTGCATCGATCTCATCATTTGGCGCACCATATGCACCAACTCACCTCACTACAATCCTTGTCTTCTTTGTGCTTTGCTTGAGTCACATAACCTCACTCGAACTTCCATGATCGCTCTGGACCTCAACTCCCCCACCTAGTATCAGTCCATTACCACCGACCGCTACATACTCCAAGCCACCTGCATATCCAAAGACCAAGCAACCATATCGAGCACAAGTTCCATACACTTAACTCACATTAGCCAAACCAGTGCATCATGCAACACAACATAACCATGACCAAAGAACCAAGATTAACCCAAGATCAAATCTCCCAAAACGCTCAAATTCCCAAAAGGCCAATCTTCAACCGGTCTAACTGCCAGCACCATGCTAATTAGATCGAAGCAGTCTAACTGCCATGGGCCAACCGATCTGACCGCTTAACTTGTCCAGAAAGTACCCTCTCTGGAAATTCGATATTTCTTTATCTAGTTTTGCAGAGAGAAATACCAATTTCAAGTAATACCTAGTGCAAACTCACCCTCAAACAACCCTACACAATATTTTAGTCCAGAATACCTAAAAATCCACAAAAGGTGCCAGTTTGATTAGCCCTATAGGGCGGTCAGACGGGCAAGTCAGACCACCTATGCATAGTAGTCTGACTGGCTCTGCAAATAGGTCAAACCAATTGACTTCTAGTAACACTGAAAATTATGGTTATTTTGCACAACATAAATTTAACTCAATAAATGTGCCAATTGTTCACCACATATTGACCAGTGACAATCCCACCTGGGCTCTCAAAGGCACTTTCACGCAAGGAAAATAGGAAGAAGGAGGCAGCTCGGGTTGGCTTGGTGAGCGAGCCAGAACTGAGCTGGGATGAGCCAATAGGAAGGAAATAGGCCAGAGAGAGAAAATCGAATTTTAATTATTTTCTAATTAGTTTAAATGTAGAAATTAAGTTTGAATTTTTAAAATTAGCAAACTAACTTCAAAAATTATGAAACAAATTTTAAATTGTACCTTAGATTATTTAGAAGTCAAATACGTTATCTGCAGGTTTAGGCTAGGTTTTAATTATTTTTAGAAAATCATTTTCAATAGCAAAAAAAATGAGAAAAACCATTTTCTTTAATGGAGATTTTTTTAAAAAAATCATGAAAATGTAGAAAAGCAAATTATGGAAATAGTTAAATAGTTTCTAGGAATTTTAGGACTTACAACAACTGTATAGGTTGCATATTTAGGAAGGTATATGGTTCGTTGACCATCTCAAAATCTTCAATAAACTTATCATACAGTTAACCAGTGTGATAAGAAAATTGAGAAGAATGACAATGTCATCATATCAGTATCATCTCTACCACCATCATAGGAGCAATTTGTGATGAATATTCTTGTCGAGAAAACAACTCTTAGCTTCAATGAGATAGTTGCATATCTATTGGAGATGGAGTCCTTGAAAAAGCCATTATACTCTTCATCCTCGAGAGATCAAGCATTGGTCGCAATAGGTATTGTAGGAAGAAGCAAAAGTCACATGAAGAAGAAAGGTAAGAGTAAGGGCACACACGTATGCTATCTATGTGACTAGGAAAGTCACATGATGAAAGATTGTTTAAGTTTGAAGCAAATAAAGGGTGCATACTTAGCGGTAGTAGCAAAAGATAATTTAGACGTACTAGTCGTTAGTCAATTAGGTACTTCTCATGGATGAATATTAGATTTAGGTTATTGCTTCCACATATGTTTAGTGAGAAAGATGTTTGATGAATGATCTTTACGCCTGGTGCATGGAACTATTTACTTAGCGGATTGCAAGGAATATACAATTACTAAGGTAGGAACGATTATATTGAAAATGTATGATGAAGCACATCGCACATTGACAGGAGTTCAGTACGTTCTCGTCTTAAAAAATAATATAATACCTGTAAGGTCACTTGAACTCGAAGGTTGTAAGGTATCACTTCGAGGTGGAGTCATATGGGTTACTTGCAAAGGACAGGTGATCATAAAAAGCATCTGGAGTAATGGAGGATACAAATTGATGGGTACACCTCAAGGAAGTGTAACAAATGGGAGATCTGATAAAAGAAATCCTAGTTAGGAGCAAGAAATCGTGTCGTCAATGGTAGGTACTTAGATATTATCTGCAGTTATGTGTGGAACTACAAAGACGGTTAAAAATCTAGTAGATGATAAGGCGAAGCTGTGAGCTGTTAGAAGAAGGAAGATGTGGTGCGACCAAGCACGCGATACGGACGAGCAGGTGGAGCTCAGAAGTAGTACAAACCTATGGTATGAAAGGCTATAGAAATAGGAGGTGTGGTTAATCAAACTACATAACAAATGAGCTCTCAAATAGAGTGTCTGGACAGATTAGCCCAGACATGGACTCACACATTGTGGTGATGTGCATGAGCCCTGTTTTGGTGGGGGCACTCATAAAGTGGGAGGAAAAACAATGAAAATGTGCGGAGCCGACTTAGAGGAAAGTTCTTGGAGAAGTACAATGACTTCAATGGATAATAATCAAGGCGAAGATTGTTAAGTATGGTGACTCGTATTCCAGTCTTTTAGAATTTGAAAATGTTGTGCTATAAGGAGTCCTAGATGAATCCTAATAGGATTTGGGATTCCTAATTTTTTGGAGTAGGATTCCTACTCCACTTTAGAGAAAGCTATGGGAACTATATAAAATTATAAGGGTAGTTATGGAAAACCAAAGCAACAAAGCAAAGAATCAACTCATCCAAAGCTAGAGGTGCACGAATAGATTAGAGGCTAGATTATTCTTTAACACTAGATTCTTGTATAGGAAAAGTATTCAAGGGGTCATAAAAGATTCGAGAGGTTGTGAGAGAGTGACAATCTCTTGTACTTTTTTGAGGTTGTGGTTAAAGATTTACGTTCAACTTCACCAAATTTTTTCTCTCTTGTTGTGGTTATTTCAACATTGTTATTTTGATTCTCTTTACGAGATTCATCTTCTTCGTTTTTGATATCGTGCATACTCATACCATATCTCATAAACTATATATAAAAAATATCAAAGACTAATATTCTTCCTTTTTGTTTGACAAGTTTACGTGCCTCTTTGTTTTAGAGAGAGAGAGAGGGAGAGAGAGAGGGGTGATTGATTTGGGGGTGGTCGACGCAAGGACACAAGCGCTGAAGCGCGCAAGCCACGCTACCAACTCGAGCATGTGTGCGCTCCGCTGGCACCTTTTGGACCAAAACACACTCGGTGCGCCGCGCCCGGCCCCTGCTCGTGATGTGCCGCGGTTGGTGGCTCTCAATGGGCACCCCTTCCGCGCGCGCTTTCGTCAAAAACGCCGTCGTGTCTGCCGTTGAACACGCTGGACGTGGCGGAGCCGTAGGCCGCCCCGCTGCCCATACAAGGCGCGTTTGTGTGAACACGACACACACCTGCAAAGTTTTTGTAACACGTACACATGCTCGTGTTGTCGCCGTGCTGCTATTCTTATGTCCTTCCACTCAGGGGCGTAGCTAGTCATGGTTCGGTCTTAGGCCCAGTCAACTAAAAATAAGATAGTGCGACCCATCCTATTATTAACTACAATGTTACATTTTAAAAAATTTACTTGAGATCTCGGGCTATTGTCGCAGAGGCCTGAGGCCCACTCTGCTTCCACTTGGTTCCATGTCACTGTTGAGAAACCGTCGCTTGGCGACCAGTCCGAGCGATTCCTTTGTTTAGAACAAGAACGAATCAATCACAGAATAATAGATTGAACACACAGAGAGATAGAGAGAACTCCTGGTCTTTCTTTATTGCTTTCATTCATGTGTACATAATGAGGAGGTATGACTCTCTATTTATAGACTACAATGAGGTGCCCACCATGGGCCCTGGGCTGCCGGCCCAGGCCCAGGTTTCTTAACACTCCCCCTTGGGCACCATCCGACACATTCATGCCTCACTAAAACTCCATAAAACCCCAGTGGGAAAATTTGGAGAAAGAGCACATGATACATGTGATGCTGCGATGCACGAATTGCCTCATTAAAAACCTTGGTCGAGAAACTTCATGAAAAACTCGTCAAGGAAAAAAAGAGTACAATTCACCCAAATTCATTTGTCTGCAGGACTTTATTTTTTGGGTACTTAATCTTCATGATCAAGATTTATTAGCGGGCTTGTGAAAATTCTCCCCCTGAATTCTGCACTTCTCTAAGTCTCGTCATTCCAATTCTACGCACGCACCTTTCAAAGCTAGATGCGGGGAGTGACTTAGTGAACAAGTCTACATGACTTAGTGGTGCAGTACTTTAATCTTGTCCATCTCTGCAATTCATGAGCATAGAGGAACTTGGGGTTGATATGCTTACATAGCCCGTCTGCACTTGTGCAACGCAAGTTGCATTATCTTCATGGATAATTGTGGGGGTTTTGCACAATGTTCATTCCACATGACTGCTGGATGTGGTGAATTGTTCAGCGGAACCAAGCGCACTCTCGTGCAGCTTCATATAGCGCTATAATTTCTGAGTGGTTCGTCGAAGTAGCTACAAGGCTTTGCTTAGACGATTTCTAGGAAATTGCAGTTCCACCACATGGAAATACATAGCTTGTTTGCGACTTAGCGGTATGCGGGTTAGACAGGTACCCAGCATCTGCATAGTCAATCAAGTTCAGATCTTGATTCTTTCTGTAAGACAATCCAATATCTTTGCTTCCTTGGAGGTATCGGAAGGTGTCCTTTATGCCCTGCCAATGCCTTTTGGTGGGCTCTGCACTGTACCTTACTAACAGGTTCACGACAAATGCAATGTCCGGTCTAGTGCAGTTTGCTAAGTACATGAGTGCTTCCACTGCACTCAAGTATGGGAATTCCAATCCCAGGATTTCCTCCCCCTCTTCCCTAGGTCGGAAAGGATCTTTTTCTTGCTGTAAAGACCTACCGATCATCGGTACTTTCGAGGGAAATGCCTTCTTGAAGCCAAACCTTTTCAAGCACCTTCTGGGTGTAGGTCGACTGATGTACCAAGACTCCTTCAGGGACATGCTCAAGCTGCAGGCCTAAGCAAAACTTGGTCTTGCCCAAATCTTTCATTTCAAATTCTGACTCCAAGTAGGAGCTTGCTTCTTTTATGTCTTCGGCTGTCCCGATGATATTCAGATCATCTATACACAGAATCCATTCTGGGATTGTCGTATAAATACACAGGGACAGTCTTCATTGTTCGTGTAGCCTTTCTTACAGAGAAAGTCGCTTAAGCGATTATACCACATTCTTCCAGATTGTTTCAGTCCATATAGTGACTTTCTGAGTTTCACACTGTACAGATTTCTATTTGCTCTGTCTTGGTTCGGGAGAGATATTCCTTCAAAGAGTTTCATATAAATCTCCGAATCCAAGTTACCGTAAAGGTATGCAGTCACAACATCCATCAATTTCATTTCTAAGTTCAAGTACACTGCCATTGAGATCAAGTATCTAAAGGTAATTCCACTCATGACTTGGGAGTAGATTTCTTCATAATCAACTTCGGGACGTTGAGTGAAACCTTAGGCTACTAGCCTTGCTTTGTATCTCACTACTTCATTTCTTTCATTTCTCTTTCGAACAAATACCCACTTGTGCCCAACAGGGTGTATGTGGGGAGGTGTGCGGCATACAGGCCCAAACACCTCTCTTTTGTTCAGAGATAGCAATTCAGTTTGCTATTGCCTTCTTCCAATCTTCCCAATCTGATCTTTTCTTACATTCAGCGAGCGATGCAGGCTCGGGATCAAGATCAATGATTGTGGTAATTTTCTTTGCGATGTAGATATCGATATTAGTTGTTGTCCTATTCAAGGACTCTCCCGTGTGCACATAATTTATAGCTATTTCTTCATGAGTTGCTTCTTCTGGAGCGATTGCTTCTGCTAGAGCTTTACCTTGCACATCGCTTCTTTCAATTGCGGTGGCAAGTCCCTTTAGTTTTTCGGCTCCGATGTGTGCGCACACATCCATGCCGATGGGGATATTCAGATCCGGTATGCCATTTTCTGAAGGTGTCATACTTGTGCTAGGTCTCAACTGGCTCCCCCTTCTCATTCTGGGGGACTTCAATGATCGGCTGTGATAAATCTCTCTTATCCTTTTTCGTCGGGCGTCCCCGGTTACTAAGGATTTGAGGAACCGGAGTTCTCGTCCTCTTTTTATTTTTCTGAGGCCTCTGGACGAGATTAGGGATACCTTCTGCTTTCTTTGGTATTTCAACCCTCTCCGGTGCAGTGCAGGCACATGCGACTTAGTCACGCTCTTCAAATCACTAAAGTGATCAGGCAGCTGATTTGCTAATGCTTGCAAATCTATTTTGTCTTCTAGACTTCTCTTGTCTTCTGGACTTCTCTTGTGCGCGGGTCATCTACATGGATTCCCCAGGCTTGCCATGTAATTTCTCGACATTCTTCATCAAGGGGTTGATTTCCTCCCCCTAATGTTGGGAATTTTTTGGTGGTGACCCTTGCGCTAGTTGCATAAGCGAATGGATGTTGTAGGCCAATGGTCTAAAATTGATGAGATTCATTGCATGTAGGATTGCGTGTCTCAACATGTGGCTGTCAAATTACAATTCTTCAAAAGGGTCAGGCATAAATTTAATTTCCTTGATTAAAGTCTCTGCCAAACCATTCTGGGTATGGACATGCGGTACCGATTGCTCAACTGCAATTCCTATTGCCATGCAATAATCATCAAATGTCTTTGAAGTAAATTCTCTGGCGTTGTCCATTCTGATGGACTTGATGTGATGATTAGGGAACACATTTCTGATGTGAATGATCTGCGAGATCAATTTTCAAGGAATGCAGGAACTTCATCCTTTACTTTCAGAGTGGAGGGTCTAGTAATTAGTTTCCCGGTGGCACATGCAGGGCACATAAAATCTTCATGATTCGGGAAATTCTTCACATTAATATTATGCCCTTTCTTATTGATTATATTTCTCATCATTCTAAGACCTGGTTGGCCTAATCTGTCATGCCAGAGACAGAATAGTTCAGAGCTTCTAAAAACTGTCTTCAGGACAGTGAACGCTGCAGGCGCCATAATGTTGGTATAATATAATAGATTGAACACACAGAGAGATAGAGAGAACTCCTGAGCTTTCTTTATTGCTTTCATTCATGTGTACATAATGAGGAGGTATGGCTCTCTATTTATAGATTACAATGAGGTGTCTATCATGGGCCCTGGGCTGCCGGCCCAGGTCCAGGTTTCTTAACAGTCACCTGTCTCTGCGTGGCTTGCTGTCAGCCATGTCACGTCGCAACTTTAACCACCTTGGTACTTATTTACGGTTTCCATCTTGTTACTCGGAGTTTGCTGCGGAGCTATACGCACGTACCTTCCCGAGTCCTGTGACTGTTTTCAGAACAAAGGCTCGCAGCCTTGGTCTAGCTTTATTAATTAGAAAGCAAAGCTCAGAGTTAAAAGGCTGAATCTTTACTACTGGTAATGGTATTGTGTACGGCATATGACGAATTAGCAGCTGTGAGTATAATGCGACATCATCTCAATCACAACGGGGTATGCCCTGATACTCCCAAAAGACAAGTGTACCTGCTAAAGGCTAAAATAAACTACGACAGAAAGGCTTATACATAATCCTCTCCATCTGAAAGCCAGCACTTTGCAGGCAGCATGGGGTAGCTTATGAAAAGAAGGAAAGAACCATGCTGGTGTCGCGGCTGGAAGGGCGCTGTTGTGCTTGTGCATGCAAAAGTGTAGTCAGGCACAAGGAATAATTCCGTATCTTTGTGGATGGGGAAAGCTATACCCCTTTTCAGGGTCTGTTCTTTTCGACTTGCGATTTAAGACTTTTAACAGAAAATTTTGAATTTTATCTATTTACGGTATAGATTACGGAGAGACAGATACTCATTTGCGATTTTGGCTGCTACAGATGTTGGGTTTTAGTAGTACTGAACTTGAGAGGCTCATACCTGGCACTGTGAATTGGGAGGTGAAAGCATTAGGGGTAAACACTTTTGCTGCCAATTTTCCGTCCATAGATGAACTACAACGATTAGTGCGCGTGGGGCCTGTGGAAGCTAAATGCACAGTAGCGAAAATGGAATTTGAATTCAAAAGCAATCCTAATGTGTTTAAATATGAGATTTCCAAGGTTTGGGTTCAGTTCAGGGGGCTACCTGAGGAGCTCTTGGAATTCCCCATTGTATGGGCAATTGGCTCCATACTGGGAGTGACTAGGAAAGTAGATATGAAGTTTGTGAAAGAATTTGAGGTGGGCAGGATTCAGGTGGCAGTTCTTGATGCTGGTCTTGTCCCTGACCTAGTAGACATTGTGATCGGGGACTTCGTTTATGAATTACAATTCAGGGTGGAGATCTCTGATCCTGAATCATCACCGAGGCCAATTGACATGGACTTGGATTTTGATCCAACTGAAGATGCTGAGGAAGAGGAAAACTATGAACAAGAAGGGAAAGAAAGCAACAGTGATAACAAGAAGGAAGATTTGGTGGAAGGGAAAAACAGAGCTGAGTCGGGTTCGGCTCCTGCTAAAATGGGCCGCCAGGCTGCTCTGTCTACTGTAACGGTTAATAGTGGTGCTGTGGTAACTGGGAAGGTTAGGCCCTTAGTGGCGCTTCAGTCATCTGGTTATAGCAAAAAAGCTGCCTGGATGACGGTTCCGATTGGACCGGCTGCAGGTCAAGCCAATATTTCAGCACAAGGTTCCAATCCAGTGGCGATGTTGGTTGATGGCCCAATCACTCCGGTTAAAGTGGGGACTCAGCTTGTAGTTACTCCTTCGCGAGCTAGCAAAAGAAATTCTGGTTTGGGGGACCAAGACTCTCTGCAGCGAGCTGCTAAGCTGAAGGCCAAAAGGAATTTGGAGGTGTCTTCGTCGCAAGGTATGTCCTCCTCTGCTATCTCTTTTTCAGCTTTAGATAGTTCAGTTCTCGCTGCTAAGTGTAATTCTCTGGGGATCTGTTTGGATGAGGCTAAATGCTCATGGTCGGAGCAATTAGATTTCCTTAATTCTGTAGACAAGGATAGGCTTAGGTGCGCCAAGAGGCCGGAAGTAGGAAAAGCGTGGGAACCTGCTTCGTTGCTAGACCAGTCTGAGGAACTTGGGGGGATGATCTGGATATCCTGGCTTTGAACCATTTTTGTGGTGAGATGGCTGAGGGTCCATCTGATGGTGATTGCGGGGGTTCGAAGGATACCCGTGCAAAGCATCAGTGGGGGAAAAATAGGAAGAGAAAGCAGAAAGTAAGGAAAAAATCTCTCTCAGTCTAAATGAAAGGAGTTTTTTTTGGAATTGTAATGGTTTAGGTGATCCGAAGAAATTTAAATTTCTTTCGGACTTGTCGATTGAAAAGAATTTAGATTTCATTGCGCTGTCTGAAACAGGGAAGGGAGAGTGTTCACAGATGTTTCTCAAAAATCTGTGCGGGGGGAAGGACTTCCTTTGGCATGTCAAGCCTCCGTGTGGCAGGTCCGGAGGTATGCTTTTGGGGATTAATCTTCTCATTTTTGATATTGGAGAAATAGAAGAAGGAGATTTTTTTGTTAAGTTTAAAATCAGGAACAAGGATGATGGCTTCCAATGGTTACTTGTCTCTGTGTATGGTGCTGCTCAACCCAGTCGTAAAGAAAGTTTTTTGACTGAACTAGCCCACCTTTGTGCTAAGGAATCACTACCTTTGATTTTAGGCGGTGACTTTAACATCATTAGGGGGCCAAAAGAGAAAAGCAACTCTAATTACAATGACAGATGGCCATTTCTTTTCAATGCTATTATAGAAGCTTTCAATCTTAAGGAGCTAGTGCTTTCGGGTAGGAAATTCACGTGGGCAAACAGCCTTCAAATCCCGACTTTTGAAAAGTTGGACAGAATTTTAATGTCCACTGAGTGGGAAGTAAAGTTCCCCAAATCGTCTGTTCAGGCTTTAAACAGAGAAATCTCGGACCATACGCCGTTATTTATGGATACAGGAAATCCTTCCTCTAGTAACTCCCAACCCTCCTTCAAATTCGAGCTTGGTTGGTTATTTAGAGAAGGTTTCATGGACATGGTCAAGGAGATCTGGGCTAGCATGCAGATGGGTAACACCCCTTTGGAAAGATGGCAAGCTAAAATTAGGCGGCTTCGACAGTACTTAAGGGGGTGGGCGAAGAACACAAGCGGGGCTTATAAAAAAGAGAAGAAAGTGTTGCTGGACAAGCTAGATGAATTAGACAAAAAAGCCGAGTCATTACTCCTCTCGGCAGAAGAAGTAAATCTAAAACTTGTGTTAAAAAGTAGGCTTGCTGATCTCCTAAGAGAAGAAGAGCTCAGATGGTACCAACGAGCTAAAGTCAAGAATTTACTTGAGGGGGATGCGAATACCAAATACTTTCACTTGGTGGCGTCCGGTAAGTATAGGAAATCTCGGATTTTCCGTTTAGAACAGGAGGAAGGGGTAATTAGTGGTGATGCTAATCTAAAAAAGTATATCACCAACTATTACAAAAACCTTTTTGGTCCCCCTGAGGAAACCTCCATGTTCTTGGATGAGTCACGGACTGATGACATTCCTCAAGTTTCAAATTTGGAAAATGAAATCCTGGCTGAGGTCTTTTCCGAGGATGAAGTCAAGAGGGCTATTTTCCAAATGAAGCATAATTCCGCCCCTGGGCCTGATGGTTTTCCAGTCGAATTCTACCAAGTGTTCTGGGAGGTGATCAAAGGTGACTTAATGGCGTTATTTGAGGACTTTCATAGGGGCGTCCTACCTCTACATAGTATAAATTTTGGAACTATAATCCTGCTCCCAAAAGGTAGTGAAGCATGCAGGATAGAGCAATACAGACCCATTTGTTTGCTTAATGTTAGTTTCAAAATTTTTACAAAAGTTGCCTCAAATAGAATTGCTCTTGTTGCCCAAAAAATCATTCGACCTTCCCAGACAGCTTTCCTTCCGGGTAGAAATATCATGGAAGGGGCAATAATACTTCATGAAACTATCCACGAGATGCATCGGAAGAAGCTTAATGGGGTGTTATTCAAGATTGACTTCGAGAAAGCGTATGATAAAGTCAAGTGGGGTTTTTTGCAACAATCTCTTCGCATGAAAGGTTTTTCCGAAACGTGGTGTAATTGGATTAAAGCATTCGTGCAGGGCGGAAATGTGGGTATAAAAATTAATGATCAGATGGGCCCTTTCTTTCAAACCCGAAAGGGTCTTAGACAAGGTGACCCGTTGTCACCCGTTTTGTTTAACTTAGTGGTGGACATGTTGTCCATTCTAATTGCCAGAGCCAAAGCGAATGGGCAGATTTGTGGGGTAGTTCCGCATCTTGTGGAGGATGGTCTATCTATTCTACAATATGCGGATGATACAATAATCTTCATGGACCATGATATTGAGCAAGCGAAAAATATGAAACTAATTCTGTGTTTGTTTGAGCAATTATCTGGACTTAGGATTAACTTCCACAAAAGTGAGATCTTTTGTTTTGGTAAGGCAAAAGAGGAGGAAAACCTATATACACAATTATTTGGTTGTGAATTAGGTTCTTTTCCGTGTCGTTACCTTGGTCTCCCTTTGCACTACAAGAAGTTGAGCAACAAGGATTGGAAAATCATTGAGGAAAGAGTTGAGAAAAAGCTCAGCTGCTGGAGGGGGAAGATGCTGTCAGTGGGCGGTAGATTAGTGTTAATCAATTCTGTTCTGTCCAGTCTCCCTATGTTCATGCTCTCCTTCTTCGAGATACCTAAAGGAGTCTTAAAGAAGCTTGAATTTGTCAGAGCTCGGTTTTTCTGGCAGAATGATCAACACAGGAAAAAATATAGGTTGGTTAGATGGCCGATTATTTGCCAACCTAAGGAACAGGGGGGCCTTGGCATCCAGAACCTGGAGATCCAAAATAAATGTCTGCTTAGTAAATGGTTGTTCAAGCTTTTGAATGAAGATGGTATGTGGCAAGATCTTATTAGAAACAAGTATATTAAAAATAAGACTTTATCTCAAGTGACCAAGAAACCGGGGGACTCTCACTTCTGGTTGGGTCTTTTGGGGGTTAAAGAGCAGTTTCTGAGATTAGGAAGATTCAAAGTCTCGGATGGATCCCAAATCAGGTTTTGGGAGGATCGTTGGTTAGGGGGGGTTCCCTTGAAAGAGGTCTATCCTTCCCTTTACAATATTGCTCGTAGGAAGCAGTCTTCGGTAGCTGAGGTTCTTCGGTCGGTTCCTTTTAACATCGCTTTCAGAAGAGCGTTAGTGGGTAACAATTGGTTGCTTGGCAGGACTTAATTGGTAGAATTGCGAGTATTAGTCTTCAGGATGGCAGGGACTCGTTTTGCTGGAACTTGCATTCTAATGGAATGTTTCTCGGTCAAGTCCATGTATGCGTACTTAATAAGGAATGGGATCAAGTGTCCCTGGACATTTGGCGGCTTAGAATTCCACTAAAGGTTAAGATCTTTTCGTGGTTTCTAAAGAGGGGGGTGATTCTAACAAAGGATAATTTAGCTAAAAGGAATTGGAGGGGCAATCCAAATTGCTGTTTTTGCTCTAATCCAGAGAATATTCAGCATCTCTTTTTCGACTGTGTGATGGCTAAGGCCTTGTGGCGTGCTATCCACATGGTGCTTGGGTTAAAACCGCCAACTAGTATTCGGAATATTTTTGGTGCTTGGCACAAACAAAGTGGGAGAGAATTTAGAAGCTTATTGCTTACAGGAGCTGTTGCTTTGTGCTGGTCGATTTGGCTTACCAGGAATGAACGGGTTTTTGACATATGCAGTCTAAAATCTATTTCGCAGGTCATGTTCAGAGTAACGCATTGGCTGAGACAGTGGGGACTGCTACAAAGGAGTGAAGACTTGAAGAAGTTGCTTGTCCAAGGGTGTCGAAAACTAGAGTCTGCGGCTCTGCAGTGTTCGGTTTTTTTGGTTGGCCTTGTGCCCTTAGACTTAGTGATTAGTCTTGGGTTAAAACTGGAGTTGTGCTGACTTGGTTGTGTTGGTCAGCTGGTGTGTGCTGTTATCTTGTGTGGAACTTGTGGCCTGATTCCTTCTTGAAGGGAGAAGCCGGTTGTTTTTTATACCATTATCTAAAAAAGATCGTTTAACTTGTAGACTCCGTTTTGTAAAAAATACTTCGTTTGAAAGTTAGGTACTATAGCAAAACTCAAAAGCCGTCAACTTTTGATGTAAAGAACAGTCCCTCAAGTCTCAGCAAGATGGGCAGGGTACTACTCGATCATAATCCCCGCGCGTGCGTGCATGAGAGCGCGCGCACGAGAGCGAGGAAACAGCAGGGGTGGCGCCTCCGATCCGGCGGAGGAAAAGGAAGAGCGGGGGAGCAGAGTTGCAGTTCGACGTGCGCGGCGGTAAAAAAGGATGCTGTCCGAGAGCAGGACATGGGTGTCTCTGTCCGACAAGCTGGTTCTACGTTTCTACTCTCGCCGTTGAAGGGAGGGACAAAACGCAGCCGTCCATCTAGGATCTGATGAAGGCCCGGTCAACTGGTCAGGACTATGGTGACAGTACCATTAGACTATTATCAATATTGTGTTTTAGCCGATTCAGATGAAGAGAGAAGGTATTAAATCGATTTAATATATTAGAAAGGTTGATTCCAACAAAAAAATTGTATGAAATCAGACCCTACTTAAAAGTCGATTCAAAGCATTAAACAATTCATATGAGTATTAAACAACTACATAGAAGAAAATGCGGCTGAGAGAGAATATTATTATTTTATAGTTTTTTAATGTAACGTGAGTCTAATTTATTAATAGGAATTAGTCCAATACATTGGAGAAAAACAAACTTATGTTTATATGGTATGACTTTGAATCGATATAAAGATGGTCTAGTCCTATGATACGACGTTGTATACTTCTTGAAACAAAACAAAACTTTTCTTTGAGAATAAATCAAAGTTACTATTATTTCTGTCTTGTAATATAAGTCCAAAGCCCCCTATTAAACGACATATTACAACTATTTATTTATTTTTTCAGCATTAAAGTAGAGATATATATTATAAATATTGTAATAACTATATGTTTGGTCTTCGTAATAGATTTATACTATGAGACATAACTTTTCAAAAATAGGGACTTACATTCTGAGAGAGTACAAACCAAAGCTTTTTTTTTTAGAGTCAAACTTATACCACTAGTTTTAACCAATGGAGTTCAACGGTACATACAAAAGCGGTACCCTTATTTAGAAGCACTTTCTTATATTATAATTTTGTAATAATATTCCGTAAAGAGAAACTAATGGTGAATTCAATTTAGAGACACTGCCAGGTCAAATGGTGCTTTATATTCCGCAACGGAGGGGATAGTATCTGATTGAATCTGAGAATAAAATAGATTAGTTTATAAATTAAAACCCCTCTCTCATAGCCTAGGTATACACACAACTCCAGATTTACAGTTGGTAAACACTGAACATTTATCATCTTGACCATGCCTGTGTGTTGACAGTTTACACACCCACACAGCTCTTTCCGTTTTGTAGGAAGTAAAAAGGGGGAGAGAGAGAGAGAGAGAGAGAGAGAGAGAGAGAGAGAGAGAGATGATGGGGTTTGGTTAGCGCGTGGGAATCTGATTAGGAAGGAGCCGGCACGCCACCGGAGCCCATCTGATCATGAGGTCAACCAACCAACCTCCTTTCCTTCCACTTTACTGGCTTGCAACGAGCTTTCACCCTGTTGCTGCTCAGGGACCCATGCATCTGCCTGTCCAGTAGATTTACCTATCTGCATTTTATTGTTAGTTTTATTCAGAACGTGCAGGGTAATGCTCTCAAGTGTAGATCAAGGGAAGGAGAGAAAAGAAGCTGTAAAGAATTTGATCAGCACATAAACTAAACCTTTTCTTACATGAGCTAAATAAATTAGGTTATTGGATCTCTAATCCAACAGTTATAAATCTGGATAATAGTTAAAAAGAAAACATCCGGATGATGTTTATCAACACCCAATAAATTATCTACTTATAGATCATACAAAATTACATCTCCAATGGTCAAAGTGTTTCATTCACTCTTAAATCATGCTTATATCACCGAGAAACGTCAGCAGCCAATATGCAGTGCAATTTTCGGAGATAGGTCCATATGTACATATACAAAGTTCACTCTGTAATGCAGAAACTATATGGGAAAATTCATACTATACCACAGAGTGGCATAATTCGGAATACCATTCCAGATATTTCCCTTCATGATGATGTATCACTCCAAAGAAATTTTGATTTGCACAATGCCATTTCCGCTATTTTCTTGCCTTTTTTTTCTTCTGTTTTTTACCTTTTCAATTGTGGGAAAATGTCATTTTTGCCACTCCAGGCCTGAATTTGAACTAAGCCCTTGCAAACTTATGAAACATGCTACATTTTTGTATGACGATTTGATTTCAGGGATATGCACTTGAGTGCAGTGAATGTTAACTTTGTATATTTTGTTTAAGTCGTTATGTGCACTAGTGTGCTTATCTGTAAACACCCTATACATCATCATGCTAAAAACCAGAACAATTTAAAAATCATCTCACACCAAAATTTCATATAATTAATTTCATTCAAATTATAAGAATAGTGAGCCATTACATATTAGCCAACAACATTTTACAGCATATTTAGGAATGGAGGACAACTGGGGCGGGAGCGACTCACGCCTTGTTCTTGTTCAGGCCTAAAGGGGCAAAAACAACTTTTCTCACACGTCAAAACGTAGGAAAAGCAGGAAAATACAAGAGGATAGTGAAAATTACATTGTGTAAATCTAAATGTGTTTGGAGTGGTATATCATGAGAAATCTTCAGAGTGTATCCCAAGCTTATATTATGAATTTTTCCAAACTATAGGACCATTCTTTTCGGCTTCTGTTTTATGCTACAGTAACTAGTTTTTAAACGGAGTGTCTTTTCAAGGCAGGGTCTACAGGTAACTGTAGTAGACACTGTATCGACTCTATCTCAGGGTTTAATCTTTCGGGGGCAATTTTTTTTCGGCCACAGGCGAAACAACCGAAATAGCGAAATTTCGTTTATTTCGTTCAAATTTTGGACGAAAAAATTCAAAATTTTGATAAAATTTAACCAAATATTAAATAGTACCAAATTCAGCCGAATTTTAACCGAATAGAAGACATTTCGCTGGGGGACGAAATTTCGTCCGAAATGCGAAATTTCGGACGAAATTGAGAACCCTGCTCTAGCTATATCGATCAAAATCGCACATAAGTATCTCTCTCCTCGTATTCTCTATCTTCAACAGCTAGAATTCAAAAATTCCAACCAGCAGCCACAAGTAAAAGAATTACCCGATATATGCATGCTTGGTGACACACCGGCAGGAACTAACTGACACACAGAGAGAGCTAGAGTTCCGGTGGGTCCCACACCAACTCGAGCTCACCAGCTGCTTCCTGGGACAAACATTCCCTTCCCCAGACCTCTTTACAGGCCCTTTTCAGATGCGAAAGGCAAGAAGACGAAGTAGGCTGGGAGTATGCAAGGGAAAACACTAGCAACGATGATGACGGTGAATAGAAAAAGGAGAAGACGCGGCATGGAACGGCTAAACTAAAAGCGATCGAAGCGGCAGCAACGCGAGGCCTTTGTCCCCGGCCGCGGCGTCATGGCAGAACCACTTCAGCGCCGCTGTCCCCGCTTTCTGCTGGTTGGGTTGCTCGATCATTGCATAGCAAACCCTCTCCGAGCTCGCGCCAAAATTCGTGCGCATATAATATAAGGATCTGTTTGAGAGGGCTCCACCAGCTTCAGATCCACGAAAAACAGCTCCACTCCACGAAATTTTACCCAAACGCTCCAGCTCCGCGAAATCTGGATCCACCAAAATCCTAGATCTGAGGGTCAGATCCATGGATTTCATGGAGCTCCTCAAGGGGTGCTCCACCATGGAGTTAGGTGGTAATTAGCCACCAATGCCACTGATTACACACCACATCCCACCAAAAGTGGCCATTCCCACCAAAACCTCAATTTCGTGGATCTGGAGCTGCTGTACAAATCAAACACTCCATGGTGGGATCCCAGATCCACAGTGGAGCTGCTGCTCCAGATCCACGTTTTCAGTGGTGAAGCTCTCCCAAACAGGCCCTAAGATGCTAACATAACTTGGGCCCATGAATTAGAGCAAAGGGTTCTCACAAGTAAACACTAGAATTGTATTGTTTCCATTGAAACGAATACACTAACTATTTCCTCTTTTATTCCCGATACAACAATAGCAGGGATATCATAGTCATTCTACTCTACTATCATTGGTTTAATAACCAATCTCCCGCCTCGCGTTTGGTCAAGATACGTCTTACACACAAGATGGAGGGAGAACTACACCATTAGAAAATTTGATTAAGATACATTTGGATTAGAGAGAGATGTATATACTCGCAAGTTAGCCATAAGAAATTTGGGGGCATGGTTTGTACGTACCTTCGAGGTTTCTTTCTAGGCGCCACATATTCGATCGGCGCTCCTGCTCCCGATGGCGCAGCGGGTGGTTCTTCGATCGGAGAAGAAAAGATTCTCAGATCCTCTAATTAATTCCTAACCGAACCGCATAGGTGGCCGGTCACTCCCTATTCTATTCGATCGTGTGTTACATGTTTGACCAAGCGTGCAGCGTGTTCTAGGTGCGTGCCATGCATATGCAGATATGGGTTTACGACTCACACATGTACAATATAATCGGTGCCAAATTATTTGCATTTATATATAGTGCAGTATGCACAATCGCGTATAGATCATCTAGTAACTTGCTCGTGAGTTGTGACATGTAAGATCAAATCTGTAACTGATTCGGTGTAGAGAAACTGAGTAATTGATCAAGCTATCGGATTGTTTGTCTATAATGATTCCGTTGTAAAGCAGATGGCTAGCTCGAAAAATTGTTGGCAGATGGTACAACTTGTGGGCTTTTTTTTTATCAAGCTTGGAGAGTAACGAGCCTCACCTTCTGCACTAAAATTGGAGAGAGATAGAGAGAGAGAGAGACACTTCCCTCATCATTCTCCTCACTACCTTCTCTCCCAATGCGTGCTTCCCCTCCTATATTATGCCCCCTCTCCTCCTCTCCCTCTTCTTGCCCTAAAAGAAAGCCATTGCATTGTGCTGTGTCCATGGCCTGCTTGCATGCTGCTTAATGCTAACAATGTAAGCACATCCATCTTAGCTTATTATTAGCTTATAGCTAGGGTTTGACAGGCCAGTAGATGGGGAGTGCCTGCTTGCGCCAACATTGTGGGATCAACACACGAGCCCTGGTGCTACATGACTCCTCCTGCAGTCCCCAATACACAACCACGGCTAGACCGGCAAAAGCTGCTTTATTTTCCTCGCCCACTCGCTATTTGCTTCAATCCTATCATGATAAAAAGCTCTCGCCATCGATCAGATTGTCTTGCATATGGCTAGCAACGCGACGGCGCGATGTGAAGATCGATCACTAGTCGATCCATTCATGTCTTGATTAGCTTGGGATATCTAGCTAGCTTCCTAGGTGCCATGTTTGCTGATGTTATATATAAGAGAGAGCTTGTGATAAGAGAGAGGAAGAAGAAGCCTAGCTATTTGCAACGGTTGGCAGGCTGGCCTACGGCGTGATGGACTGCATGGCGGATGGAGTGAGCGATATTGGTGAGGTTCAATCCGATGATGGGGTTTTACGCGACCGTAAATCCGTTATCTGATTGAGCCGCGCCAATATCACTTCCTTCCACCATATATACACACAGACAGCTCTACATAACTGCAAGGTTAGATCAGTCCTTAATTTCTTGTTATTGGTTCATCCCACCCACACACAAATATATTGTTCTAATCAGCAGCTACGTACGTACTGTTGTTCTTGCTGCCCTAGGCAGATCAGCAGTTAAGGAGATCCTATTTGCCAGTACTGCAATCAGTCTTTGAGAAAAGATGTTTGGCATGAAAAGCGATAGAAACATAATTGTGGTTTTATGGCCATGAAAGTGATATATGTTTGTGCTAGTCTTTTTTTACTGACAGTTTACATATTGAGATGATCTTGTTGTAGATGTCAAATTATATTTATCATATCTATGACAAGTATAACGTACGATTACATATATGCATAGGATTACTAGAAGTAATCTTGTTCGTTTTCTTCTTGATTCAGTTCTTGTTTTCTTCTTGTAGTTTGCCAAGCTCAAATTCAAGATTTAGTACTCGGTTTCTTTCAAAAGGAAAAAAAAAAGATTTAGTACTTGAGACTGATGCCATCACTAACAGAATCAGCAGGCAGATAAATACAGAACCCTTTGTGCAAACAAAAAAGGTCTCCTGGTTACCGCGACATTTAGGTTTGTACTTGCATAAAATATTAAGAGAATTAATCTAGTTAATCATATGCATGTTTTGCACAATATTAATTGTTCTTGATCTGTAAATGATCGATTCAGTTGTGTTCTAATTAATCTTACATAGTGTGCGTAGGTCCTATGAATTTTTTGTGTGCCAAACATGCCTAGATATTTTTTGGAGTAGCTCCTTAAAAATTCATATTCCATATGTTACAAGGATAACACACGTGTAGATGCATTCAGGGCATGTACAATGCAAGATGCTTATATATGAGTGCTTAAAGAGAGAGAATATAGCCACATCATCAAGTATTCATGCAAAAGTTATTTCCTCTAATGCAAGCATCTCTTCCATAAGTGTTTAGATGCTATATTATCTATTAATAGATATAGTTATACACATAAGCACCTACTAAGCACCGGTACTTATTTAAGCATCGATGCTTCAAAATAAGCACCTTATCTATCCTATGTGGTAAGAAAAATCAGTTTTTTATTACTAAGCATCTCTCTAAACGTCTGCATTGGACATGCTCTCATGGCTTCGTATTAATGGTAGCGCGTGTACATGGTATATTTGTGGGCGTGAATAATTGTAAAAATTACTTACAAAATCTCAGTTTGTGTTTTAGGAGAGCATCGGTGCAAATTTCCACGAAATAGCTGTACTGTTTTCTTTGTTACCTACTCCCTTTGTTCTTGGTAGGGGTAAAAAGTAAATACGAATTATCCGCATTATCCAGTTATCGTATTCAATAAGATATGAATATGGTATAGATTTTTTCATCCGATTAACAATTTCTATCCTGTTCGTATTCGAATTTACATAAAAAAATATAGATGCAAATATAGTATAAATTTTTACCATTCGAAATATTATTTTATTCGGACTATCTGTATCCGTATTCGTATTCGATGAAACAATATGTATATATATTTTATTACAATATAACTAATTAGTTACATAAATTTTTTTAATTGAACGTAAAGTCGTGTTTCTTTATGTGAAGTAAATGAATTAGAATGATTAAACGTGATTGTATGAGGATAAAATATCATTAATGTCTTTATACTACATAAGTTATGAGGATATCCGGATCTGACCGAATTGAGTAGATATTCAATTCGTATTTGTTACATATTTGATCCATATTCATATTCGAGAATATTCGGATTCATATTCGTATCATTTACACAATACAAATACGAATATTATAAAGCTTGTTGGAGTTATTTTTTGCAAGGAACTGCTCGTTTTTTAATCAGAGGGAAAGAAAAATGTCACAAAATGCGCACGCATCACTTATCAAAAGCAAAAGGTTTTCTATGAGATTCTAAGGTATACATACATGCAGGGTAGGTACTTGTCTTATCGAGTTTTTTTTTCTAAAATTAATATAGTTTAATTTAATATTATTTTATTGATAGTTTAAAATTATTTTTAGAATCAAGTTAACGAGCCGAGCTGAGCCAAAACAAAATTTAATTTCATCCAAAATTGATTCATTCATTCAAAAGCGATCCCCTCGCCTCCAACGGCTACCGTTCGCAGCTAGCAATGCGGGCAGCGGCGCCGGCGCACGCAGCCTCCCTCGGCAAGACGACAACCGCCTCGCCAGAGAAAAAGCGAGCACACCAGAGAATCCACCAAAGAAACCTCGCCAGCGAACCAACAAACCAACCCCCACGCTGTCCCGGCACCAACCCTGGGAGCATTTCGATCTTGTTCTGTTGCTGGATGGTACAAACCGAGAGAATCCTTCGCACTGCATCCCCCCATCTAGCAGGCCAAGAACGCGCCTTTAGAGCGGTTCCGCGGACCCCCAGAGCGGTTCTTGGTCGATCGATCGGTAGGTGTTGGAGGAGGAGGTTGCTGTTTCCAAGTTTCTTGCGGGAATTTGGTTGCTGGCGTGATAGCCAAGAGTTCAACTCTTGGGGGTTCTTGAAAGAGTGGTTAGGTTTGTGCGCGTGGCCAACATTTCTTGGATTGGTTTCTTGGGTTCGCTTCCCTCCATGCTGTGCGATGCCGACCAGCATCCGCTCGGCGTCCCCCGGCGCCGGCGACATTGAGCTTGCCCTCGAGGATATCGCCCGTGCCGACGCGGACTGCATCGGCGCGCTCACCTGCGGCCGCAGCAGCTTCTCCTACCACCGCCTCCCGGAGCCGCGCCTCCGCCTAACCATCCGCAAGCTCGATGCCTCCTACTTCGGTATTACCAAATCCCATAGCCGCCTCTCTTGTTCCTGAATTGTTTGTTGCCTTAGATTCCTGGTGCGACGTGGGATTGCGAATTTCTGATAATGCGTGGTTTCTTGATCCTATTTTTAGATGTGCAAATCGCGAGATCGGCCGCGGTGTGGGAGCTCAAGGCGGCCATCGAAAGCCTGTTCATCGCTCTGTACGATGACACGGAGAAGGCCATCTCTTGGTATGGTACATACACACTAATCTTGTTTATGATGTGATGATAGGATGTCGAATTTACAAGTTATTTGCTTATTCTTCAAAAAAAAACAAGTTGTTTGCTTTTGTATTGCATTGTAATGCCCCAATCTGAAGACTACAAATAATTGGATTTAGAATTTGTTATGACAAATAATGGGCTTGTTAGTTCAATTTAGAGTGAGGTTTCTTGTCAATGATGGGTTAAATGCAATTTTGATATTGGGACTTAACATTTAAGGTTTTTGCTTTGCTTGTTGTAGGCAGCACGTGTGGAGTCACTTCTACTTATGCTACAAGGACGAGAAACTGACGGATGACAAGGCAACATTGCGTGCATTTGGTATTAGAGATGGTGATGAGGTATGTGCACTTTCCTGCTCTGCGATTGGTTCTTGGATGCATCTTTGGTACCGACTAATTCTGCTGTCTCATGAGATCAGTGGGATCATTAATTAGATATCTTGTTGATGAAATTGTGCCATGTTTATGCACGATTACTTGTTCCATCTACAAAACTCATTATAACTTTGTTGCCTATACACAAGATATGGCACTAATGGGGCATTTACAGAAACGATCTTTGCATATTTGGTTTGCCAACCACACAATCTCCTGCATGAGCACAACAGTAACTCAATACAGTTCCCTTGGTTTGGTTTAACTTCTAATGATGCCAATTGCCCAATTGCGATCCTTTTGCATCAGATGCTCGTTATAGATGTTCATTACTACTATAGTCCAACATTACCTTGTGCTACTTTTGATATCAAAGGAAATTTAGGCTGTCACCATGGTCTTGCTTTTGTGTGCTTGCAATACCAAAAATGCCCCAATAAAAGCAGGCAACCACTCTTTGACAAGTGATGACTCAGTAAATATAGGCATGCATTTCCACTACTATTCATTATTTCAGCTTAGGGCATTTGTAGTTGAGCTTAGTGTTTGTGCTATTTGCTATAGTAAGTTTGAAAATTTAATACTTAACATTGTAATGTGACACTTTTCAATTCCATTGACATGCCTATGAATGCCTTTTCTTATATTTCCCCTCATCATGCAGCTTCATTTTGCCCAGCATCTTTCTGTTAACTACAGCCCATGCAAGAGTCTTTCAAAAAAATCACTAGGCAGCGTCTCACAGAAGGTATCTAAGATTCTAATGGCCCTATAAGGCCTTTTGTCTACTTGATCCACATCTTCCGTTTCGTAAAAGCACAAAATTTTGTATGCTCACAATTGATAACATTGCAAATAATTTCTCATGGTAGGTCAAAGACTTCATTGGATGATTTCAGTGTCAGGTCAAGCACTTTGTTAGACGATCTCATCGAAGATGAGGGTGAGAAGAAGTTTACTGATACTAGGCGTTCTACTAGCGTTTTGGAAGAAGGTCTCTGTGTTTATCCGTACAGTGAGGAGTGCATGGAAGAAGGTCGCAAGAAGGGAAGTTTCTTCCGTGGTTGGTTCTCCTATTCTAGACTGAGAAGCAACAGGACACACCCAGAAGACGTCGTGCAATCCTCTTGTGAAAAGAAAGGTACTCGACCGAAGCTGGGGAAATGGCTGTCTTCTAAAAAATCGAAGGTGCAGAATAAATGAAGGCAAACTGCACAATCTATTTGACATTTGTCAATTTAATTTACTGAAATGAAGTTCTGAAATGGATTCTTTCTTCGGTCTATGTGCGCACTTCTTCCTACACACTGAAAAGCAGCAGACGACAAGTGATGCCTTGCATGCCTTAGAATAGGTTTTAGCCTAGGTGATCTCAAAGTTTATTGTAAATATCATATATATGTGTTCTACTTATTGTTTCATTAAAAAAATTGACAGTCTTATTGTGCGGTTCAATGAGATATTTCTCCTCTGTATGGAACTGTGTATTGCATAAGAGACTACAATTGATGTCTGACAAAATCTCACAGAACATTTTGTGTTCTTCTGAATAACGTATGCAAAGAGGAGGCATGATCAGTCAAAATAGTATGGTAAAAATTACACAATCTTAGTTGAAATTTCTTAAATCTTATTGCTGTTACAACTTATAACTCATTATCCTTTTACATGTAAAAAGAACCCAAGACAACTGGATAAAAAAAACCAAACATGACAGAAAAATATGAACAAAACTTGTCACAAAACGACGAGCTATCCGATCTCTATTGGAGAGAACAAATCAAACAGCAGGAAGAGAATATGATGAAGGGTAACAACTGACAGAGAAGAACCCTTGATTATACTCCGAGAGCTTGAGATCCAGAGGTCAGTTCACTACAGAGCTACTAATGACCAGGACCTCGCGGGCTCGGCCCGGCCCTGGCGACAACGAACACTGGCAAGTTCACCGTCGAGAACCCGCCGCCGCCGCCATGATCATGCAGAGGCCGGGAGCACTCCACCGTCAGAGCATAGGCGCAAAGAAGCAAGAACGCCAGTGTAACCACCACACGAACAGACTGACGAAACGACTGAAAGCCCATCCTACCGCCTCGGCGATGGTTCAAAGCCTTTGCGGTTGTCGAGAAGAATGTTCGGAAGGAGATCAATCTTGCAGGTGTTTATAAGAGCGGTCTTGGCTTGTAAGCAGGAAAGAAGATGTGTGCAGCAAGGACTTTGAATGCGCGCGCGCATGTGGAGGGAAAGAGGAGGGATGAGAGTTTGACAAATGGAGGTGAGATTAGGAGGGAAGTCAATAGGTCTGATCTCGTTAGGCTGCAACCACCTTTAGATTCTGAACCAAATCTTGCTCCCCGCCCCCCCCCCCCCCCCCGGGGGGGGGGGTGTTGCGTTCACTTTGACCTCTCTCCGTGTGGTTCTTAAATTAATTGATTAATTTAGTCTATATTGCTATTGGTAGTTGTTGCTGGTTGAGGTGAACCTGTGCTAGAATGAATTGGTGCATCTGATTATTATGACAGTGTATTCAGGTTCTCTGTCAAGCCTCAGGAGTAAACAATTAGTGGGTACTTGCATATACTTGTTAGAGAGGGAATTAATGATAGGAAAAAATGGTGTGCCAATCTTCTATGATCCTTTTTTTATATTAGTCCGTAGCAGTCAGATAAATTCAGAAGTACTGTTTGTTCCCATGGTGCAAAGCAGGGGCGAAGCCAGACGACAGGAGCATTAAGGTCACCTCCATTGCACGATGGTGTCCTCTCCACTGATGAACAGTAATAAACAGTAATTTTCTATAGAATTTGCTAAATTTCATTAAGGTCACTGGACCTCAATGGTTATACACTGGCTCCGCCCCTGGTGCAAAGTAAATTTGGAGTACCACCAACTCGAAGTAAATTCAGGAAGTGTTTGTTTCTTTGCCGGGTAGCAAAGCAAGCAACAAATGCGTCGGTAATTCCAAGCCTAAGCACTTTTCGAACACTTGGTGTTATTTGAATGGAATTCTTTTTGAACCGGTTATTTGAATGGAATTCAGGTCCGTTCGTACTGTCGAATGCTGAATCTTTTACCAAAAGCGTCCTTGGTTGGCACGTGCTATCTCCGTTTGGTCATATTTTGGCGCAACTTTTCTTATTGTCCAGCGCCCTAATCTCCTCTCTTATTCCTTGCTTGAGACGACGAAATATCCTCTGGATCTCACATTAGTTAACTACCACAGTTCAGCAAGGTAAGAGCCTCACGAGTCACGAGCCATGGCTTGTCATGAAATGTGATTCTCACACTTTGTTTTGTTTTAGAAATACCAGCCCAAACATTCTGAGGTTTCAAGTGTCACTTTTCTCTCCTCTTCTCTCTCTCTCTCTCTCTCTCTCTCTCTCTCTCTCTCTCCCCCTCTCTCACCAAACTTATATTTATTATGGCCAATGAAGAATTTCCATGGAGATCGCATGCAGCACCCGTCGAAGAAGGTCAAATACGCGCCATGACGTCCGCGCGCCGACCGGGAGCATGCACGCGCTGCTTTGCCGGACTCCGCACCGTGTGCGCACCAGTGGCGGACCCAGAATTTTTGAGATGGAGGTACGAAGTTAAAAATCTACGGAGTATATATATAAGATAGAGAATTTTGATACACATAATATGTATATCTCATATAGTTAATCAAATAAACCTTGTGTGCAGGGGCGGCATGGCCGTCGGGAGCGCCGCCGCCGTTCAAGCTGGAATAGGGGAGGAGCTGCTGCCGCCGCCGCATGGGCCACCTGGCCGTGGGGACTTCTTTGCCGTCGACGCCGTGTCGGCCATTGGGTGTGGGTGCCCGGCGCCGTGCCGCCGCCGGCAGCCGTTCGCCGGTCGCCGCGTCGCCGGAGACGGGAGGCCAGGGGCGTGCTGTAGGCTGTGGCGGCTGTGCAAGAGAGATGGGAGGAGGCAGGCACAGAGCAAGGCAGGAGGCGGCGTGGGAGGCAGCCAGGCAGAGGCAGGAGCCCACCGGTCGCCGCGTCGCCGGAGCCGAGGAGGCCAGGGGCGCGCAGAGATGGAGAGGAGGTCAGGGGCGCGCAGAGATGGAGAGGAGGCGGCGTGGGAGGCAGCCAGGCAGAGGCAGGAGCCAGGACGCTAGGGTTAGGTTAGAAAATGCCAATTGGGACTTTTGGCTAGTGGGCTGAATTTGCTAAATTATCTGCACTTCTAGTTTTTTTATATATATATGAAATATATATTATATATAGTTGATTTTTTGCAAAAACATTTGGGGGTACAACTGTACCCCCATGTCCCATGGTGCGTCCGCCCCTGGTGCGCACGTCGCATGCAGCTACACTTGAACACTTCATACACGTACTCCCGTGCAAACCGGACCGGCCCCGAGTCTCCCATTCGCACATGCATGCGCTATGTAACGCTCCAATTTCCTCCTAACTATCCGGATTGTTCAGCTATAAATACAGTAGATGAGGATATACTTATTACCAACACACGTTTAAATATAAAAACCAAATTTTATTACAAAATTAAGATTTAGCAGTCAAATTTTACATAGCGGGGCGTACAACCCAAAGTTATAATACAATACAAAAAGAAACTCTACATGCATGCTTGAGTGTAGAATAAACCCTAACACCAGGCGCCGTCTACATAGTAGTGCTTCTCAGCGTCGTCTTTGTAGATTTCTTCATTTTCTTGGCAAGCATCTTCTGTTTATGATTTTAGCAAGCATGAGTACAATCAACCGTACTCAACAAGTTACACGGAAAAATGATATATAACTATTTACCAGGATTTCCAAAAGATGGGAGTATAGGGGTTTTGTTAAAGTATTTGTGGATGCAATTTTATTTGTAAACATTTTGTTATTAAACACAAGATAACAAATCATGAACTTCTTAAGGAATTTGGGGTTTCAAAACTTGATTACCAAACATCAACATTTCCAAATCTACTTATGCTTCGTTACTGGAATCACCTATTAAACACAGCTTCATTAGCCGGAAGCACAACGTATTCGAATACCATTTGTAAAAGACTCTGCAGAGCTACCCAACTTTACCCTCAAGATTTCTTAACTCCCATGTCTGGGTTCAAGAAAATAATGTTGTTTTACTACTCATCTCTTTATGTAGCCTCTACTTGTTAGGGACTTGGCAACACAGGTAGCCAGCATTCCACTGGCCAACGCGGAAAGCGCGATCTGACTCCCGTGTAATCCTACCGTTGTTAAGTATGGTTTTACCATTTCCATACCACCTTTTATACACGCGGGCTATTCTCCTTTCAGAACCCCAATAATCTGTATATATCCAATCGATTTGAGCAGCTAAAAAATCAGGTTTGATGAATCAATACTTGTGGTTAGACGATCGCTATGTTCTTCACTTGGCATAAGATTTTAGTCCTTACTTTTCACTGGAACGACTTTGAACAATAAACCAGCAACTTATCGACAAAAGCCGAATCATTTAGTAGTATGAAATAATTGAATACCTAATCTGCCTTAGATATTTAAATAGTATATTTAGTATTACTAAGGTTTGTCCAGGTGAATATGGCTATCAAATTATGCATGGCTTTTTTGTGGTGGTAGGACATAACTAAATATCATGTCATTCTAAACACTTATTTTTTAAGTAAATAACAGGACGCAAACAACAAAATGAAAATACAATAAGTAAGTAATTAAAGGAATATGGGTTCAATATGATCAAAAACATGTGACTTACCTTGCGGATCAACGTATTCCACAATTTCATATTCTTCTAAGTCTTGAGCTTGTCCTTGAAAATCTCCCTCCTAGATTGGTTGCTCTACAGCGTCGTGAGCTAACGCAAATCAATAGAGAACAAAATCAATTCTATGCTCGAAGGGTTGAGCTAGGAAGAAAGAAATAAAATCCAAGAAAAATAAAATAGGTTTTTGGTTTATAGGTGTCTAATACGGGGAAACGGAGCTGAGGGATGGATCGACAAGCTCGAAACGGTCGAAATGGGTATACATTTGTATTTTCGGGTTTAGGTGAATAGTAACGGGTCTGGACACTATTCACTACGGGTCTTACTGTTCGTACTCATAGAGTTCTACGAGTGCTTAGGTGGTCGACGGTATCGGCGAGGCTGAAAGGCATGGTCGTAGCCAGGTAACGACTATGGAAACCGAGCACTCAGTGTGGTTGTAAACCACCACGCAGTCGTAAACCGCGTAGTGGTCGTAAACCATAGCGTGGTCGAAATCCACACCGTGGTCATAAACCACAACGTGGTCATAATTACAAAACCATAGCGTGGTCGAAATTCGCACCATGGTCGTAAACCACAATGTGGTCGTAACGATAACGTGGTCATAACGACTACATGGTCGTAACGACTATCGAGTAACTGAGTGCAAAGTCGACGGAGATCGGACAGTGCACGAGTTTGATACGGGGTGCCCGATCTTCACGACATAGGATCGATGACGATAGCTTTGATTCGTGCAACCTGACGGATCGATGGCGCCAACCACTGTTAGAATAGCAACATACGATAAAAGAATTCTCCCAATCACACACTTGTGATCCCGTCTACCCGACCACACAAGTAGACATGTCATCGCTCCTGCAAATCACAAGGAATCACAAGAACAACGGGGTGGAGAACGCCCAATTCTCCTCTAGATTGCAGTATATGTCAAACCCTAGGAAGAATAAGTGTATAGCTCTCTGAAAATAATAGATTCATTTATGGTGGTCTATCGTTACAAACGGAGAACCCTGGCATTTAACTCATACACCCACAGATCAATAGCTCACAGGCCTAATGCCGACTTGCATCCTGTTCAGCCAAGATAATCAAAACACAATCCTATACGGACTCAAAACCAAAACCAGCAATGCTAAAACAAAAACACATGGTCCAAACACATAGCCTAATCAAGGTGCTTAATCTCATAGCTTCGGCCAGACTTGATACACGGTTGTGGGCTTTTAGGCCACGTGAGTTGGCCTTTTGTTCTTACTGTGCTCACCAACCAAAGAAACCACCAACTCCTTACGGCCCACCTTGAGTTCCTTGCATGCACGTGTTGATTTCTTCTGGCTTCGGCATCCCAATGTCTCCTCATGCACAAACCTAAGACCAATTAAGATATTAGTATTAGTTAGTAGCCGGTTCTCATGTAAATCAAAGCCAAATTTAATTAGGAGCGAGTTCACCTGTTGATTAATCTTTTTAGCTCGTGCTCGTGTAATCGGACCAATAATAATATCCCCATCAGAGTTGCTACTCAGATCAGATGAAGTCCGAGTAGTTGCAGGGTTTGGATGGGGTCTGGGTGGCTTAAGGGCATCGAACGGCATACGAGTGGCTTAGAAGCATCGAACGGCGTTCGAGCGGTGTTCCGTAGGACTTGTATCGGCATGGTTGAATTCTCTTCTGACTACAAGATGGTTGAAGACTTCAAGCGGTGGTCGAAGTTGAAGCAGGGAGCGGCTGGAGGTCTCGGGTGATGAAGCGATCAAGGCTAGGGTGTTTTGTGACGGCTTCTGGGGATATGGTCAGGTTGCTGGTGATGTGGGGAGTCTGTTTTTGGGGTCGATGGTCGTAGGGGAGGCGGTGTTCGCCGGTGGCGAGGTCAAAAGCTCAGAACAATTTTTGATGGCACGGAAGCTACAGGGGCGATCATCCTTGCAATTGGTGGCCATTTACCCATCTAGGGGTGGTTAGGGTGGCTTGAGTGGTGGCGGTTTGGGTTGGGGAAATCCCTAGTGAGCTGTCCACTGCGAGGCGCCATGGCCGAGCGGCGAGCTTCGGGGATAGGGAAGAAGGAGGCTCGGGGTGCTAGAGTGATGGCTTAGGGAGGTTTCTGGAGGCTTAAGGAGGCTATGGGTGAAGCTAATTGGAAAGCAATCAACTGAGTATGTGGAATTAGATTTGGGCTTGCCTTGATGAATTTTGGCGATCGTCAGCAATGCTCCGGTCGAGGGATTGATCGAGAGTGTTGGGTAACTCACCAAGCACTAATGCACCTCTCAGAGGGAGCTCTGGGCTTTAAATAGAGTGGGGAGGCGGTTCGGCACAGTGGAGGGACTTGGGCAGTGGTGGCGCGTGGCCAAGGTTGGGAAGGGTCAGGGAGGCGCGGTGCGACTGGCTAAGGGAGATGCACTGGCTGCCTCGGGTAAAGAAATGCGGCAGTCAAAGAATGACAGAAGAGCTCAAGTCGGCTGTGAGAGCAAAGAGAGCGGAGAGAGCAGATGGTCAGTGCGGCGATAGTGGGCGTGGCCGGTGGCCTTGACACGTGGTCAGGGCATTTAAGAGGGGATACGGCCTTTGACAGGCTGCACAGGGGTGGTAGCAGTGAGATGACGTGGGAAGGCGTGAGAGCGAGCGGAATAAATCGAGCGACAGCAACATTTTCTGGATGGTGAACAGTGCCGACGCAAAATCCACTGTTGGAGCAATGCAACAAGGGTTCTAGGGCTTGGATGGACATATTGAGCGTAGGATTTGGCTAAGATTCACAAAAATTCAAACTCAAACAAGAAATCAAATTCTTTTGAAAGTTTTGGTTTTGTTTCATGCTGTTGTGTGGGACACACGCGGCCAGACACGTAGGTGTGAGGTGTGTCACATGCGCGACCTCGGTGTCACACGAGGTAATGCCTACGAACGTCATGTTGATGTTCACAGGTAGAGGACTTTTATAAGATTCTTCTTAAGAACCCAAGTTTTGTGAGGTTGAAAGTAATTCATTTCCTACGAAATCTCTACGTTCCAAACAACAACTGAATTACTGGCATTATTGGTGGCTCGTTTCGAAGTGGTTTTTTTTGCGTAGAATGGATCTGACTGAGGTTTGCCGACTTCAAAACGGTCGGGGAATACAATTCTTCTTTGCACAGAATTTGTACCAATCTTCAACTTTGTCGCAAGTAGATCACAAATGAGCAGAAGATCGAGAAGACCCTATCCACCTTCCACCCCAATGCAGTGCAATCCGCACGCAATTATTGTCAAGATGGCTACAAGGAGTATGCCAAATTGATTGATATGATGCAGATTGCTGAGGCTCAGGATGAAGTTCTCCGCAAGAACTATGTCTCACAGCCACCTGGGTGCTCCACTGGCCGTGAAGCCAACGCCGGGTGCTACAAGGTACGAAAACCCATAATGAAGAAAAAGGGAAGGCCGGGTAAGGCCGCAGCCCAAAAAGGCAAATCAGATACTCTACATGAGAATAAGGCAAGTAAGCCAAAGTGAGACAGTAAGTCCTATGGTCAGTAAGACCAATCCTGCTACAAGTGTGGCAAGTGGGGCACTGGTCGCGGATCTGTAAAGAGCTGTAGCATGTCATCAATGCCTTCCAAGCTCAGAAGAAGAAGGATTGCAAAGGGCAGCATGAAACCCACTTTGCATCTGTTGAGGGGGAGAGTCTTGAGCAGCTGCTTGCGCTGATGGAGGTTGAAACCATCCCGGCAGCAACACCCCCTTTTGACATTGCAGCTGCCACCGCCATGACTTCTCTGGAAGAGCATATCACCCTCGAGAAAATAGCAACCGAAGTCTCTGACTTCTTAGCAGATTCAGTCTAATGCACCGAATGCATTTAGACTTTAATTGTCATTTATTTTGTGTGGAAGAATAAGTTAGAATTTGCATGGATGGTACTCAAACAATTTTATTTTCTCGTGATGGTTGGATGATATTGAATAATTCATTCATTTATTCAGTTTATAATGGCATGATATGTTATGATATTGAGGTATTTTTTTATGTGTTGATCGCCTTCTACTACATATTAATAAGATATTTTATATTAGAACACGTGTGGTGCCCTATGGAGGAAGTGTGTTTAGCCGATATTAGCACAACAAATATTATCTTAAGATAGACAAAATACGTTCAGTCGATTATTAAGAATGCTGGCAGTCTTACAACAATCGCCGATAGCGATGCTTGCATAATAGGTTCAGGATGAGCCACAATTATACTCCCAATAGGCACAACTTTAGTCATTCAAGAAACCTTATTGTACCTAAAATCGACTAGAACTCTCCTAAGTTTCAAGGATATTCGCGCCAACGGTTTCCATATTGAGATTGAAGAAGAGTGTGGTAAGGAATACCTACTCATTACGAAACGTGAAGAAAATAAAAAAAGGGTATTAGAAAATCTTTTTTCATTAGAAACTAGGCTATACTACACTAACATCAAGGCAGCCCTGAAAACAGTATTTAGAAGCTCTGGACTTTTCTGTCTCTGCCATGATAGATTAGGCCACCTAGATCTTAGGATGATAAGAAATATAATTAATAATTCAAAAAGGCATAATATTAATCTAAAGAATTTCTCAAATCATGAATATTTTGTGTGCCCTGCATGTGCCACCAGGAAATTAATTACTAGACCTTCTACTCTGAAAATGAAGGATGAAGTCCCTACATTCATGTAACGCATCCAAGGAGATATTTGCAGTCCCATACAGCCACTATCAGCGCTATTTAAATATTTCATGGTGCTCATCGATGCTTCTCGAAATGGTCGCACGTATGTTTATTGTCTACGAGAAACCATGCTTTCGCAAAGTTGATCTTGCAGATAATTTGCATTACAAATATTTTCCCTGATCACCACATAAAGTCCATCAGAATGGACAACGCCGGAGAATTTACTTCAAAGACATTTAATGATTATTGCATGGCAATGGGAATTACAGTTAAGCATTCTGTATCGCATATCCACACTCAGAATGAACTAATAGATGCATTAATCAAGAGAATTAAATTTATTACTTGACCACTTTTGTAGAATTGTGATTTACCAGCTTCATATTGGTGGCACGCGGTCCTGCATGCAGCAACTTTCTATGCAAGAAAGGTTACATGAACAATTAAGATTATCCATGTGTATTTATACGACAATCCTAGAATGGATTTTGTACAATCTCAGTATATGTAGATGATATAAATATCATCAGGACCATGGAAGACATAAAATAAGCAAGTTTTTACCTAGAGTCAATTTGAAATGAAAGATTTCGGTAAAACCAAATATTGCTGAGGCTTGCAGCTCGAGCATGTCCCTGAAAGAATATTAGTACATCAGTCAGCCTACGCCCAAAAGGTGTTAGAAAGGTTCGGCTTTAAGAAGGCATACCCATCGAAAATACTGATGAACAGGAGATCTTTACAGCAAGAAAAAGATCCATACCGACCTAGGGAAGAGGGGGAGGAAGTCTTGGGACCAGATTTTCCATACTTAAGTGCAGTAGGAGCACTTATGTATTTAGCAAACTGCACTAGACCGGACATTGCATTTGCCATAAACCTATTAGCAAGGCATAGTGCAGAACCTACCAAAAGGCATTGGTGGGGAATAAAGGATATCTTTTGATACCTCCAAGGAAGTAAGGACCTTGGGTTATTCTATAGAAAGAATCAAGATTTGAATATGACTGGCTATGCAGATGCTAGGTACCTGTCGGACCGGCATACCGCAAGGTCACAAACATGCTATGTATTCCTGTGTGGTGGAACTGCAGCTTCTTAGAAATCATCTAAGCAAAGTCTTGTGACGACTTCGACGAACCACTCAGAAATTATAGCACTGTACAAAGCCGCTCGAGAATGTGCTTGGCTCCGACGGATGATTCATCACATCCAGCAGTCATGTGGAATAAATATCATGTAAGCTCCCACAATTATTTATGAAGATAATGCAGCTTGTGTTGCACAAGTATAGACGAGCTACATGAAGAGTGATCTCACAACGCATATCAACCCCATGTTCTTCTATGCTCATGAATTGCAAAAGATGGACGAAATTAAGATACTGTATACTAAGTCATGTGAAAATCTTGCAGATTTATTCATTAAGTCATTCCCAGCATCTAGTTTTGAAATATGTGTATGAGGAATTGGAATGATGAGACTTAGAGAAGTGCAGAATTCAGGGGGAATTTTTTCTCAAGCTCGTTATTAAAACTTGATCATGAAGATCGAGTACCCAAAGAATAAATCTTGAAGATTAAATGAAATTGGGTGAATTGTAATCTTTTTTCCTTGACGAGTTTTCCTGAAATTTCTCGGCTAAGGTTTTTAATGAGACAATTCGTGCAACGCAGCATAACATGTATCATATACTTTTTCTCCAAATTTTTTCCACTGGGTTTTTATGGAGTTTTGAGAGACATAAACATGTCGGATGAGTGCCCAAGGGGAAGTGTTAGGAAACTTGGGCCTAGGCTTGAAGTCTTGGCCCATGGTGAGCACCTCATCACTAAGCTATAAATAGGGCCATTGGCTATTTTGTATACAAAAAGAGGAAAAGAAAGCAATAAAGAAAGATTGGAGTTATCTATCTCTGTGTTTTAATCTACTATTTACGTATTCTGTGATTGATCTATTTTTATATAGCAGAGGAATTAATTGGACTAGTCACCGGCGACGGTTTCTCAACAAAAAGTTATGCGGCGACTAACGCAAACATGGAAAAAAGGAGAAGAATAATAATTGATCCGGGCCTAGTTTCGATGGCCCCAGCAAACGGGGGAAACGAGAAGCGTTTGGTGGTAAAAGAAGTAGTACTGAAATCCGATGCATCACGGGCCCAAGGCCTGTTACTTGGAAAACTCTCTCACGGGCCCTGATCCAGATTGTGGCATGTCATTTACAGAAGAGTGGATGGTGTACAATACCTTTTTTAAAAAAATAGTTATACCATGGATGGCACCATAAAATGTACCCCTCCCTGAGCTGAGCTCAGTTGGCTCCACTCGGCGCGCCCTCACCTAATAATTTCTGGATTCACGGACATATACGAATTTAGTGGGACAATATGTTCTCGTGCTTTAGAGACCTTGGAGCCTTCATTTGAGTTATGTGCGCGTCCACTTTGTACCCCTAAAAAATGTCTCCCTCCTTGCTACATTGAACCAATAAAGTGTTTTTTTAATGGTATTATAATTATTTTTATGGCTTACCAACCGAGAATTTGTGGATTTATGGGACCAAATTCTAAAAAGTCTACAATATCTAGTCCCTAGGGCTTAGGAATTATTTGTAGCCAAAAGCCAATACGAATATTCATCTTTTCAAAGCGGCTTCACTACTCATCTCGCTTCCATCTCGCTCCAAGGATAAAACATGGGTCACGGACACATCACGCATCTTACTCCTCTCGTTATCGTCTCGCACACACGCATCTATCACTAACTTTTTCTACCGCTCACGCCCTCCTTTTTAAGTCATTTTTTCAGCTAATATAATTTATTTTTTACTAAAAATTATCAGCTATAATAGAAAAATAGCTACAACCAATATAAATGGATCCTTAGACCCTGCCCGCTATCCACGGAACAAAACAAGGTGCCATAGAGAATGTGCTAGCACCCGGCCGGTCGATGAACCACCGAACATTGTACGACGAGATGCTGCGAATCAAAACGATCACTGTACAAGAAGTCGACGACACCACGTCCTACATATATAGTGGGACCGACTTAATGGTGGCAGGCTGGCAGCTTGATACGTCCAATCTGCATATTGTTGAGCTTTTTTGCCGGATCTTTTTTTACCGTATTTGTTTGTATTATATGTAATAGGTTAACATATTTTTTATATTTTTAAATTTTTTATATTTAATTATGCTAAATAAGTCTCTGTCAGCTACAGTGCTTTTTTCAGCCAGCTACAGTGTTTTCAGCCATAAGCCATGAGCTTTTAAGCCGAACCGATCACCACTGATTGGGCTGAAATGAACTAATTTATAATAAAACTTAGATATTTGGGATGTCATTTGATTAGGTTAAAATAAACTGATTTATGATTAAAATTATACTATAGCTGACTGAAATTACACTATAACTGATGGTAGCTTATTTGGTGTAACTAAATTTTAAAAAATTAAAAATGGAAAAAAAATAAATTAACTCATCACGGACAATGCAAACGAATACGAAAAAAACCAGCATAAGAGCTCAAAAAAACCAAAATATCATAAAAAGATAAACTTTAGAAAAGTAAAAGACAAGATAAAAACCAGAAGATCAAGTCAAAATGAGCGGAGCCTAGCCCAATGAGAGTGCGTGTGAACAGGGTGGTTCTCGCGTTTTGCGTGTACATCAACTCAATGTGGGTTTGAAAAAGTATATCTTCGTTCAGCCGTACCTCAAATCAGTTTTACTAGCCTCATAGGCGCGGCGTCACGCCGCACCAGCCACCGTGTGTACCGAAGTAAAAGAGACTATAATTCGTGAGAAGTTTTTTTAAAAAAATCGAGGACACATGTGTATTTCGGAAAAGCCAAATGTCAAATTTAGAAAACCGTGTGAGGATCTTTTTAAAAAAAAAATCGAGGGCGCATGTGTATTTTCGAAAAAGGCAAAAGTTTTTTTCGTAAAAAATCGAGGACCTGTACGTAACTAAACGAGGACCCGAACGTAATTTAGAAAACCGTGGGGCGCTATCCTGCAAAGTATACAAAAGTGGGGGGTGTTTTCAGAAAAAGCGCTTTCAAAAAAAATTGGCAGGGGCCTTTTCGCGAGAATCAAGGACCTTTACGTAATTTCAGAAAAATAGATAAGCTTTTTCGCATAAGAGGTCGGCCGACCGTACGAAGATTCCCCCGCCACGCGCCGGCCGGAGCGCGCGCAGGGGCAACGTGGCGGGGCTCTCCGCGCGGGGAATCCCCGGGGCGTAATAGCTTTAGATATGCAGATTGGAGGCTGATTGCTTTGCATATTTTTTATTGCTTTACATATTTATTTAAGTCAGATATTTAATTTCCTAATTTAATTGTGTATGTACACGTCGAGATTATATACGTGCATGCTAATTAGTTGTGACGATCCATGCAACATGTACACGTGCATGCAATATATACGTGCATGTACGTGAGTCCGATGCTGTTTGCACGCATGCGCCGCAGGTTTTCTAGTTTAAAGTCGTAACGTGTTTGCATGCATATGTGCTATGTGTCCGTGTATATATTGCATGTACGTGCGTAAGTAGTCAAATACGAGTGCGTGTATATATTTATTTTCGATTCGCATACGAGTCGGCATACATCGTGATAGAATTGGAGTATAAAAGTCTGGAGCTGGCTTCCCTTGTATCTCATGGAGTTTTTGCAGTGAAATATACCCAGAAAAGAGCCATCTGGTGACCGTGTTCGTGTTCCTGCGAATTCCGATTTAGAGTTCACACTTGTGTTGCTGGTTTGATTTTGTTGATTGAGTTCTTGAGTTGATCTTTGGGATCTTCTTTTAGGTTTGTGTGCTACCCAGAGCAAAGAGTCTGCTTATTAGGGCATCTGTAGTGTATATAGTGTAACACCCCATCCACTCTCTGGGCCAAGATGTTACCACCTCTACTACTCTTACCATTTCATCAACACAGGAGAATTTTAAAACCATCATTAACTTTATTTATATCACTGCGTTCAGACACAACATAGCATTTCTAGTGATTACTCTAGCCTAACACAGCTAAAGTACTCTGACAAAAGGGGATACAAAAGTGCTGCTAGTTCGTGCCGTTATTCCATGTGCTACTCCCGCCCGTGCTTGATCTCCTCAACGGTCACCTAAAAACATCAACAAAGCAAGGCTGAGTCCACCGACTCAACAAGTACAAAGCAAAACAGCACATAACAGGTTCATTCATTAGACCAAATTCATTCCAGTTTCATTAACCACTCCTCCATTTAATCACTTTACGTCCCGATAAACTATTCAACATGCACATGCACAAACACTTCTTTCTCAACTCTTTAGCCTATACCATTTAACGGTTATCCCTTCCCAACTCTGTGGACTGCACCTTACTATCTCTGTAACTATTCTAGGCCATCACTTTCCCTTTCTGTGTGCTACTCCTCACTAGCTTTGTAATATTCCACAATCAACACTTCCCATTTCGGTGAGCTATATACCACTATGTCTGTAATTATTTTACCGTTATCACCTCCCATCTCTGTGAACTGTAAATCACTATCCCTGTAACTGTTTCACAGTTAACCCTTATATGCAATACAATGCATATGTAACTGTATCACTGTTCTGTTCTGTTTTCATGCAATGCAATGCCATGCATCTGTAATGTGTCTGTAACTGTAGCTTATACCGGTATAGCGGAGCGTCCACCCGTCGATGGACCACTCGCCTCGTCCTCTTTCATACGAGGTCTCAACCTCCACTCCCGTGGAGTACCTACCTCTGTAGGTCTTATTCAAGAGCACTTCGGACTAATCGTACGACTTTCTCACCGACCTGGCTCTTTTGCAACTGCATGATGCAATGTGCTCCAAATGTGAATGTCTAATCATAAATGTTACTTATCAAAGTATGATTAGCATATAATCACAGGCATCAACTCATAAATACTGTAAATCATGGCATGGAAACACGAATAACAACCATTCACCATAGTTTACTATTCTACCATGCACTTGCAAATTCATTTATGCATATCAACTTGCCCAGTCCCAACGTTCATCATTCATCTACTATGCGCCCGAAATAAGGTAAATTTACCCTCAAATCATCCAACTTAACCGAAATTACTACCCGAATTCACCGCTTTACAATGCACTTGCCTGGTTAGCCTCAGGAATGACGCGTGGACGGCTCCGACCCGGGGACCTCCACCTGCGCACACATCAACCCGACTCAACGGCAAAACAAAAAAACCAGAGCGGAAATGAAGAACGACGTCCCTAAGCCTGTATCCCGATCTCGGGCGTAAAATGCACGGGTTTTGAGGGACCTGTCGCGCAGGTGCCGAACCCATTTTTTCCTCTCTTTCTTTTTCTCCTCTTTTCTTTTTTTTTCTTTCTTCCCCTTCTCTTTCTTTCCCTTTTTTTCCTTCCTTCCCTCACCTACCCGGCCCTCTCTCTCCTCCCTATCTCTTTTGGCCGAACCGGCCTGGCCTCATTCTTCCCCAATCCTCCTCACGTCTCTCTCTCTCCCCCACTCACTCCGGCCGAACAGGCCTCCCAGGGGCGGCGCGGCGGCGCGCAAGGCCGGGCGGCGACCCCCTCACCGCCGGCGGCCCCTCCCGCCGCCTCCTCCTACCCTCCTCCTCCCCTCTCTCGCTTCCTCTCTCCCTCCGCCGGACGGGCCCGGGGCGGCGCGGCGGCGTACGGTCGGCTCGGTGTCGCCGGCCCCCATCCCGCCGCCGGCAGCCCCCGCCGACCTCCGTCTCCTCCTCCTCTTCTCTCTGCGCATCCGGCCGAACGGCCGGCCCCTCCAGGCAGCGCGGCGCACAGGCGCGCCGGCCTTCTCCCCCCTCGTCGCCGACCTTCTCCGCCTCCTTGGCTTACCCTTCCCCTCGCGCGCAGCTGACCGGCCGACGTGTTCGCCGGCCGCCCCCTGCTCGCCTCCCCGTGCGCGCAGCTGCGAGGCGCAGCCGCCGCCTGCCTCCTCCTATTGCTACTCCGCCTCCCTCTCTACGTGCAGGTTTGCAAGGCTTGGTGCGGGAAGAATATGCAGCATTGAGTGGAGACTCACCTCGTACCTTGTGCTGGCCGAAGAGATGTGGCTATGAGGGCTGGTTTAGTGGAGAAGAAGAAGAGTAGAGGAATGGAAAGGCTTGACAGGCTTGCTTTATTTTCTCTAGTTCTGCATGGACTTGGCTAGCTCTCAGATGGGGAAAGGATGGTGGAATGAGGCATTGGCCTCACGGTTGGGGAAACAAAATGGTTTTGCCATGGGGTCTGGCTTTATATGGGGCTGCCCTTTGCACTTGTGAATTTACCGAGTTGCCCTCACTTAATGCACATGCCCCTCTCACACACTTGGCTGCCCAAGGGCATTTCGGTCCACGGCTGCTGGCTTGGTTTCTACTACAGCGGTAAGTCGGTAATAAGGTAAGGTAGAATTCGCCGGATGATGAACACCCGAAACGCGAGATGGTGCCGACTGTCCCTAGGCGGTCCGGGATCTTCTGGGAGCGCCAAATATGCGGCTCTCTAGACGGTGCTGACCGTCCTGGGATGGTCTGGGAACCTCTGCGCTGGATACTAAATCGACGCTCCAAATGGTCGATGGGTCTGACGGCAAAACTTCCTTTATCACTATTATTTTCCTTTATGCAAATTTGGGGTATTACATTCTACCCCCCTTAACAGAATTCGTCCCCGAATTCTGGCATTCGACAATAAGCACGAATGAACATAATGTGATAAACTGCACATCATAACAAACACATTGGTAATTAATACCAAGAAAACGAAGAGATGCAACAAAATCCAAATATAACTGTACTCATATATTATCTTCCGTGAATTATAGAGAATGGCGCTATCCATGCTACAGGAGTTCAATTGATTGCTATTCCTGCTGCTGTGCAGCTGCTGCCCTGCTGTGGATCGTGAATCAAGAGAGATGTTGCTGCTGCGTTCTTGGCATGGAGAGCAGTGCTTCTGCTACTGCATACACATGTGATTGATGTTGATAGACAGCCTTCAATCAACTATTGCTACTGCTGTTCAATGACGCAACGTTGAGGACAGACACATCGGATCAACGATCCATCTGTAGATTAAGGTTCCACTAATTTATGTCATACCACAGATTGCTACTGCTGTTCAGTGACGCAACGTTGAGGACAGACACATCGGACTGACGATCCATCAAATTAAGGTTCCACTAATTTGTGTCATACCACAGCTGTGATGGGTCATCGATCGACCTCACCCATGCGTGGCCAGGAATACACGCTAATTAATTCCTAGTTGCGTAGCACTACTGTATACATACACGATTTATGTGCATATATACCGAACTTTTCAGCTGTGTATATCGTCAAACGATGTAGAGGCTGAAACTCTCTTCTATTATCTAAAAAAATATGCATATATACCGACAATGTTGGCATGATCCATTAATTCATCCCTTGCAGAGATCTGAGTATCTGACGATGTGACGGCAGGCGATCCAATGCATGGTTGATCACGCGTACATTAGAAGAACTCCCCTTTGTTTAGCGAAGGATGTGCATTCCCAGTTAAAAGCTAATACTATGCATAAGTTAAAGAACTAGCCGAGTGTACGTATATCTTTGTACATGGAAAAAAAGGCACGTATTGAAATCAAAATTGTAGAGTGTTATTTATGTTGATAAAAAAACTTTTAGTAAAGAAGAATGCTCCAAAAGTTATCTTAAAACCGAGGACGGTTTTGATTAAATAGGATGGGATATTACAACGCCTAGTACTACTATATATCCATAGACCGTGGAGGATAGAAAAGGCTGCAGCCATTTGGATGCTTGGCCCAGTGCGACAACAGGCTGGTTCACACGTGAGCAAAATGAATCGAGTCAGAAGATTGCAAGGCAGAAAAGAACGGGTGCGGCTCAGGTGCTGGGGGCACAGCACATAGCGTGTGCGGGGTGCCCCCAGCACCCGCCACGTGTCTCACAAAACCGAAAAAAATTCTGAAAAATTCAAAAAAAAATACTTACAAAATCCGAAAATTTGTAAAAAATACTTTTATTAAAAAGTATTTTTTAAGTACTTAAAAAATACTTTTTAATAAAAAGTATAAATCAAAAAAAATTTAAGTACTTACAAAAAATACTTTTTATACTTAAAAAAGTACTTTTTACAAATTTTCAGATTTTGTAAGTATTTTTTTTGAATTTTTCGGAATTTTTTCGGTTTTGTGGGACACGTGGCGGGTGCTGGGGGCACCCCGCACGCGCTATGTGCTGTGCCCCCAGCACCTGAGCCGCACCCGAAAAGAACAAGCCAGAAAAAGAGACGACCGGCTAGAATCTCGGCATATACATCGGACTGACGATCCATCAAATTAGGAAATTTTATTTATTTGCCACCCTTATGACTCGGGTGGCAACAGATTTACCATCCGGGCCCATTGTCAGTGACTTAGGTGACCCCATATGTAAGTGACAGAGTCTCGGTGCCAATCTTAAGAGTGACAAAAAATTGAATCTCCCTAATCAAGGTTCCACTTGTTAAAGAGATAGAGTTGTATTAGGATATAGAGTTTGTATTCTATTTCATATATGTCTTATCTCTATGTGGCATATTCTCTTGTACTCTCTTATATATATGACTCTTTGGGTCTCATATCAATATACACAATATTCATAACATGGTATCAGAGCCCGGTTCATTGGGCTAGAGATGTTAGATTTTAGTGTTACCTCCTTTTTCAAATACAATGCTATTGCATACGTCTTGCATTTGAGGAGGTGTTAAGGAGATAGAGTTGTATTAGGATATAGAGTTTGTATTTTATTCTATATATGCCTTATCTCTATGTGACATATCCTCTTGTACTCTCTTATATATATAGCCCTTTGGATCTCATATTAATATACACAATATTCATAACACCACTAATTTGTGTCATACCACAGCTGTGATGGGTCCATCGATCGACCTCACCCATGCGTGGCGAGGAATACACGCTAATTAATTCCTAGTTGCGTAGCACTACTGTATACGTACACGATTTATGTGCATACATACCGACAATGTTGGCATGATCCATTAATTCATCCCTTACAGAGATCTGACGATGTGACGGCAAGCGATCCAATGCATAGTTGATCACGCGTACGTTAGAAGAACTCCCCTTTGTTTAGCGAAGGATGTGCATTCCCAGTTAAAAACTATTACTATGCATAAATAAAAAAAAACTAGCCGAATGTACGTACACCTTTGTATATGAAAAAGAAGCACGTATTGAAATCAAAATTGAAAAATGTTATTCATGTTGATGAAAAACTTTTAGTAAAGAAGAAAACTCTAAAAATCATTCTTAAACCGAGGATGGTTTTGATTAAAGAGAAAGGAGATGTTACAATGTCTAATACTACTATATCTATTGAGGCCAAGAGGAAGAAAGGCTGTGGAGGAGAGAAAAGGCTCCAGCCACTTGGATGCTTGGCCCAGTGCGAGTACAGGCTGGTTCACACGTGAGCAAAATGAATCAAGCCAGAAGATTGCAAGCCAGAAAAAAAAACAAGCCAGAAAAAGAAACGACCGGCTAGGATCTCCTAGATCCGAATCAGTGTATCTTCATTATATTTAGCCGGATCTCAAATCAGTTTTACATGCCGATTGGAGGTCGATTGCCTTGCATATTTATTTAAATCGGTTGTTTAATTTTCTAGTTTAGTTGTGCATGTACACTTCGAGATTATGTACGTGCGTGCTACTTAGTTGTGATCCATGCAACATACAAGCATGTACGATAGATGAGTCCGATGTACTGCAGGCTTTCTAGTTTCTAGTCGTAACGTGTTTGTATGCATGTGCTATGTGTCCGAGTATACGCTGCATGTACATGCGTGAGTCTAATACGAGTGCTTGCATGTATTTATTTCCGATTCGTATAGAGTTGACGTACAGCATGATAGAGTTCAGTGTAAAAGGCTAGCTAGTGCTGGCTCCCCTTGATTCTCATAGAGTTCTTGCATTGAAATATATCCAGAAAAAAAAACGCCATCTATTTGGTGACCATGTTGGCGTTCGTGTTCCTGCGAATTTCGATCTAGGGTTCATACTTATATCACGGGCTTGATCTCGTTGATTGAGTTCTCGAGCTGATCCTTGGGATCTCCTTTCTGGTTCATGTTACCCAGCGCACGAGCAGAAGGTCACTATCCATGCTACTGGAGATCAATTGATTGCTATTCCGGCCGCTGTGCAACTGCTATGCTGCTGTTGATCGTGAATCAAGAAAGAAGTTTTGAAATAATGTCGACTTCTTAATGTTAACTTTTTTCTTTTTTCTTTTTCCTTTGTATTATCCGTAGAAATATAACGTTATTTTTCTTTTTTTTTCTTCATTTGCTTTAATTAAATATCTTATAAAAAGTTAACTGTCGCTATAGTATCATTTTAACTAAAAGCCACACCACTTTAGAAGAGGGCAGTGAACTTCGAATATACATATTTCAACTAAAAAATAGCTGAAAACTTGGAAGCCGTAGAGGTAAACACGAAAGCTGACGGCTGACTGAAATGAAAGTAGTTCACCACATAGCTGTCCATGGTAAGACTAATTGCTTTCACCATCAGATGCAATCGATGCATCACACCTGCTGATGATCATTCTCTAGTGTTTCTAAACAAACGCTTCTCCCACGCAAAACTTCACGTTCGTCAGTAGGGATGTGAACACGAATTCTTTTCAGGCGAGAGATCCGTCGGTGGCTGCTTGCAGGGAGCTAGTGATGGGGAATCAAGGGGAGAGGCGAAGGGTTGGGCTGGGGCGCTGATTGGGAGGGGACATAAGCTGTTGGATTTCGATTTTTACTAATTGTTTTTGGGTTTAGTTTATAAATAGTAACAATTTGTGGAAAGCCGTACAAAGAAAAAAAACTTACGTACGATTTTAACAGATATAAATGAAGTCACTATAGTGTGTATTACAATCAACTAATAGATCCCACTTTTAAAAACATCCGTTTGAAAACTAGATACTATAAAAAAAGTTATTTACTGTAGAAAAACATATTTTAGAAACAAATATAAACAGGGCCGAATCATCCGAAAGAGGTTGATTGTTGGACGGGCCATTGAGAAAAGGGGAGGGAGGCGATGTTGTAATATTTGCGGTATAAGCAAAGATATTAATATAATTCCAATATAATCATATAAGCACATCAAAGACATCAATTCATATATAAATGACATAGCATATATGAAACTATATGAATTGAGCATATTATCCATGGTAAACCACATATTCAATAATAGGAATGATAACATTCTAAACATGAATATGTATGTCAAAGAATAAAGCATGTATTAATTAAGACTAGCAATAAGCTCAAGTTTAATTGATTATTTGTACTCTCAAATGTAGGGTTGCACAAGCTTAAACTTGGCCGTCCCGCTACTAAATCATATAGTTTTCACAGATTGGTTATACCAAACTATAATTCAATCCTTGAGCTCTTTAACACTGCACACTTTCAAAGATTAAAATTATATCTATCACATGTGTGAATTCGGCCAGCACTCAAGAATTAGCTAGATCAATTCCAACCACAGACAAGATGACTTTTGCAATAATCAAATCAGACTTAACCAAGTATGACTTCCTACCAGATCAGCAATAACAGTGTGGAATTGCTACAAGCTAAAGACAACAGTTGACCGAAACCAAAGCTCACAACTGATAGCAATCACAGAGCAAGAGCATGAACCCAGTGACAGAAATTAACAGTGATTAGAGCTCAAAGATTAAATCTACCAATCTCAATATATGATCTCATTTATCATCGAGCAACAGTATAACCCACAGCAATCTTTGTCTCTCAGTGCTAGGTAAGGAAAACAGATAATCACCCTAGCACAGCATACAAGGATTGCATGAACAAAGGAAAATCACAGAATCACTCACAGCACAGGTGATATTCGAAACCACCAGAAGAACAGGGGCTAGGCACGCTTGCGCGCTGTCCCAGAAAACCTATTGCCCCTACACCACCGTGAGAGAGGTCAGTAGGTACGGAGATACAAAGCCCTCTTGCCGAAGTGAAGCACACGCCGGCCGAGTCGAGGTAGAGGTACGCCGCACAAGCACAGGGGAGGAGCCGGCCAAGCACCTCACCGGAGCACCAGGAACCGAAGTCGTCACACACCACAGGCAAAAACAAAGAGAGAGAGAGAGAGAGAGAGAGCACTTTTCTTCCGATCTCCCAATCAAAAGAGCCGGCCGCCATTTATAGCCAGAAGAGGGAGAAGGGATGAGCATTCGGCGGCGCCACCAACGGCCAGAGACCGAGTCTCCCGCGCCACCACCACAACCCAAACTCACCTCACATGCCGGATCTGAGGACCGAGTCCCAGGGGAAGGAGAGGAGCCGGCGCAACTCACGGGGGAGATGGGGAGGCGCGAGTCGCAAGGGAGGAGAGGTCGCAGGGGGACCAAGTCGACCCGCCGAGCTCGCCTGCCTCCACCGCGCAGCCCCCTCCGCCTGAATCGCCGCCGCCATCGCCTCCCTCCAGGCGCCCGCTTGGTCTCGGCAACGGGGAGGCAGCGGCCTCCCCTTTTGACTCCCTTCGGCCCACCGACAGGTGGGCCCTCTTTCTTCCTTTTTTTTCGTTTTCTTTTATCAAATGGGAAATTACCCTTTTGCCCTTGGTATATACAACAGTCCCCACCAATTTCTCAATTGATAACTGATGCTCAAAGTCTTGTTCAATATACAGCTGTTCGACAATGGGTACCTTTCGGGTTTGAACCCAAAGCCTAGCGACAAGGACTACGACTCTGCACAGACAAAGGAGGACTACGCCTTGATCCAATGCCTTGGTGTGAGAATTTTTGCCCAAGTCACATTCTGTACTGGGCGGCTTGCCCTTTCCCTCTCGGGTTGGGACGTTCCGGTCATGTCCCGTATCTTACTCATGAGCGATTAAGAAAGTATACCCTCAACTTTCTTTGATTGCGACCTCACAATCACACGCACGTAGGTGAACTCTTCTAGGAATCCTGTAGGACGATTCCATAAGTCATATAGACCTAGAGTTCATTAAGAGCCAAAGCTCAACCTTCCATACAGACAGAGCACTGCAGCTAATGGGACCCGTTAGATGTGCTCTCTAAACCCACACAGTTTGTTGTCCTAGAGCCTAGTTCACGGGATCTCCGATCTACTAGGATAGGTTACCACCAATGTGAGCCTTTATACAGGTATAAGCCCCATTCCCTGTGACGCTGCTTGGATGACCTTCCGCGCCAATCCTTTAGTGAAAGGATCTGCCAAGTTCCTTTCAGACTGGATGTATTCTACAGTAATAACACCCGTCTCTCTGGCATGCCTTACCGACTTAAGTCGGCGCTTTATATGTTTTGAGGACTTCATATTGTCCTTCCTACTCTTCGCCTTAACCAGAACGGTTTGGTTATCGCAGTAGATTAATACGGCTGGAATAGGTTTTTCCAGCACAGGTAGGTCAGAAAGGAGTTCTCGAATCCATTCTGCCTCTACAGCCGCTGAATCAAGCGCTACCAATTCAGCCTCCATAGTGGACCGTGTAAGAATAGTCTGTTTAGAGGACTTCCACGACACGGCCCCACCTGCTAGAGTGAATACATAACCACTCGTAGCCTTCATGTCATCCGAGTCACTGATCCAGTTAGAATCACTGAATCCTTCCAAGACTGCAGGATGACCGGAGTAATGTATTCCTAAATTAGGATTTCCCTTCAAGTATCTTAGTACTCTTTCTAGTGCTATCCAATGATCATCTCCTGGATTGGACGTATAACGACTCAATCTGCATACAGCATATGAGATGTCTGGCCTCGTCGCACTAGTTAGGTACATCAGGGATCCTATGATTTGAGAATACTTAAGTTGATCCTTCCCATGTCCGGTGTTCTTATGTAGCTTTGCATTTGGATCATAGGGTGTAGCTGCTGGCTTACAGTCCATAAATCCAAATCTGGTTAGGACTTTATCCACATAATGGGATTGTGAAAGCGTAATCCCATTCTCACACTTTATAAGCTTAATGTTTAAAATAACATCAGCTTCACCCAGATCTTTCATATCAAAATTCTGGGAAAGGAAAGACTTTGTACTATTGATTACATCTATGTTGGTCCCAAATAGCAATATGTCATCTACGTAAAGACATAGAATGACACCTTCGCCCCCATTAAACCGATAGTAGACACATTTATCGGCTTCGTTAACACAAAAGCCGACCGACGTCATTGTACTATCAAATTTCTCATGCCATTGCTTAGGAGCTTGCCTTAGACCATACAATGATTTAATCAATCGACATACTTTCCTTTCTTGCCCCTCAACCACAAATCCTTCAGGCTGTTGCATATAAATCTCCTCATCCAACTCTCCGTTTAGGAAAGCGGTCTTTACATCCATTTGGTGTACTAGGAGTTTGTATGCAGCAGCTAGTGCTAAAAGCACTCGAATTGTGGGTAAACGGGCCACAGGAGAGTATGTATCAAAATAGTCTTCACCTTCTTTTTGCGTGAAACCTTTAGCCACTAATCGGGCCATGTACTTTTCAATAGTACCATCAGGTCTACGCTTTCTTTTAAAGATCCATTTGCAACCTACTGGCTTACAACCAGGCGGGAGATCTGCAATTTCCCAAGTTCCGTTAGCAATGATGGAATCCATCTCGCTACGGACTGCCTCCTTCCAGTAATCCACATCCGGAGATGCGTATGCCTCTGAAAGGGTTCGTGGTTCATCATCCACGACATAAGTGACAAAGTCATCCCCAAGTGACTTCTCGGTCCTCTGTCTCTTACTCCTCCTCAACTCCAAATCTGGAGCGGTGTTATCCACACTAGGAGAGATAGAGAGATCATCTATGCCGACATGTCCACTGTCATCATTCGGTCTCATAGGAAACACATGCTCAAAGAATGTCGCATCACGAGATTCCATCACTATATTAGTAGAGATGTCACTTACCTCGGATTTGACCACTAGAAATCTATAAGCCGTGCTATTAATAGCATATCCTAGAAAGACACAATCAACGGTCTTAGGACCAAGCTTCCTTTTCTTCGGCAACGGCACATGCACTTTTGCAAGGCATCCCCACGTTCGAAAATAGGATAAGTTGGGTTTTCTCCCCTTCCATCCTTCATAGGGTGTTTCCTCCTGATTGCGAGGTGGAACCCTATTCAGGACATAGTTAGCTGTGAGAACTGCCTCACCCCACCAATAGTCCGACATACCTGAACTCTGAAGCATGGCGTTAACCAAGTCACAAAGAGTTCGGTTCTTCCTTTCGGCTATTCCATTAGATTGGGGTGAGTAAGGTGGAGTAACTTCGTGAATTATTCCACTTTCTTCACAGAATTGGGAGAACTCATGTGAGACGTACTCACCGCCTTGGTCCGATCTTAACCGTTTGATTTTCTTTTCTAGTTGATTTTCAACTTCAGCTTTGTAGATTTTAAAGTATTCAAGTGCTTCATCTTTCGACTTAAGTAGGTAAATGTAACAATACTTAGTCGCATCATCTATGAGAGTTAAGAAGTATCTTTTGCCACCTTTAGTTAATATTCCATTCATCTCACAAAGATCAGAGTGGATTAGTTCAAGTGGAGAAGTGCTTCGCCCTTCAACGCTATGAAAAGGTTTTCGGGGCTGCTTAGCTTGCACACACAATTCGCACTTTGAACGCTTCTCATAATTATAGCTCGGAATTAAACTCATCTTACTTAACCGCGTAATGGCTTCAAAATTTACATGACACAACCGTGAATGCCAAATATCATGAACTTTATTGCAATGGGAAACATTGTAAATGTTTACATTATTCAAATCAAGAATGGATAAGCGGAACATGCCTCCGCTATCATAGCCTTTGCCCACAAAATTACCAAACTTAGTCAAAATGACCTTGTTTGATTCAAACACAAGCTTTATTCCTTGCCTACATAATATTGACCCGCTAAGAAGGTTGCGCGTCATCGCAGGCACGTACAGCACGTCTCTTAGGATGAGTGTTTTGCCCGAAGTAAGCTTCAGGCAAACCTGTCCAATCCCACGTACTGTTGCGGCGGCTCCGTTGCCCATTAGGACGGATCCACCACCTTCACCCTGAAATGAAGAGAAACAAGATCGATCAGCACATATATGTCTAGTAGCACCTGTATCAATCCACCAGTCAATAGATGGACTTGCCATAAAGGTCATAGGTACGTACTCTTCTGAGCTGGTGTTAGCCAGCGCGACATGAACCTCAGCCTTTCGGCTCTTGTGCTGACCCGGGGATGGACCCTTGCCCTTGCGATTGCGGCAATGATTGGCCTTATGGCCAGCCTCACCGCACACAAAGCAGACGATGTCCTCCTTCTTCTTCTTCATATTCTTAGGCTGGAGCTTGACTTGGGAATGATTCTTGAACTTGGGTTTTCCAGGGCCTCCAGCACTCTTAACTTGGACTTGATGAGCCTGGACTTGAGCCTTCCCTGCACCGTCACCGGCCCTAGCACGTTCTTCGACATTTATAGCTGCTGACAGCTCATTGAGTGTCAAGCGCTCCTTGATATGTCGTCGTGCAGTCACAAAGTCACGCCATGATGGTGGTAACTTGGTCAGGATGACGTTTACTTGAAACTTCTCTGGTAGGGCGCAGTCGTACTGACTTAAGTCACGTACGTGGAGTTGAAGCTCGTGGAGCTGCTCCATCACCGACCGACCCTCTACCATCTTGTAGTTCAAGTAATTTGCTGTGATAAAGGACTCATTTCCATTATCTCCTTCAGAGTATTTCTCATCGAGCTCATCCCACAGTTGCTTGGCATTCGTGAAGTTGACATAGACGTTAAACAAACGATTAGACAGTATGGCCAGCAAACGGGCTAAGACTGCATTATTAGCATCTTCCCATCTCATCGTCTCAAGGATCTCCAGCGGAAACGCCGGTGGATTTGAGATGACCCAGAAGAGCTTAAGGTCAGTCAGCCAAAGTTTTGCTCTCGCCTGCCAACGCTTGAAATTGACTCCGTCAAACACTTCAGGTTTCACGACATCAGATGAGGACGCCATTTCTTTCAAAATAGGTTTTCTGGATTGTTGTAATATTTGCGGTATAAGCAAAGATATTAATATAATTCCAATATAATCATATAAGCACATCAAAGACATCAATTCATATATAAATGACATAGCATATATGAAACTATATGAATTGAGCATATTATCCATGGTAAACCACATATTCAATAATAGGAATGATAACATTCTAAACATGAATATGTATGTCAAAGAATAAAGCATGTATTAATTAAGACTAGCAATAAGCTCAAGTTTAATTGATTATTTGTACTCTCAAATGTAGGGTTGCACAAGCTTAAACTTGGCCGTCCCGCTACTAAATCATATAGTTTTCACAGATTGGTTATACCAAACTATAATTCAATCCTTGAGCTCTTTAACACTGCACACTTTCAAAGATTAAAATTATATCTATCACATGTGTGAATTCGGCCAGCACTCAAGAATTAGCTAGATCAATTCCAACCACAGACAAGATGACTTTTGCAATAATCAAATCAGACTTAACCAAGTATGACTTCCTACCAGATCAGCAATAACAGTGTGGAATTGCTACAAGCTAAAGACAACAGTTGACCGAAACCAAAGCTCACAACTGATAGCAATCACAGAGCAAGAGCATGAACCAAGTGACAGAAATTAACAGTGATTAGAGCTCAAAGATTAAATCTACCAATCTCAATATATGATCTCATTTATCATCGAGCAACAGTATAACCCACAGCAATCTTTGTCTCTCAGTGCTAGGTAAGGAAAACAGATAATCACCCTAGCACAGCATACAAGGATTGCATGAACAAAGGAAAATCACAGAATCACTCACAGCACAGGTGATATTCGAAATCACCAGAAGAACAGGGGCTAGGCACGCTTGCGCGCTGTCCCAGAAAACCTATTGCCCCCACACCACCGTGAGAGAGGTCAGTAGGTACGGAGATACAAAGCCCTCTCGCCGAAGTGAAGCACACGCCGGCCGAGTCGAGGTAGAGGTACGCCGCACAAGCACAGGGGAGGAGCCGGCCAAGCACCTCACCGGAGCACCAGGAACCGAAGTCGTCACACACCACAGGCAAAAACAAAGAGAGAGAGAGAGAGCACTTTTCTTCCGATCTCCCAATCAAAAGAGCCGGCCGCCATTTATAGCCAGAAGAGGGAGAAGGGATGAGCATTCGGCGGCGCCACCAACGGCCAGAGACCGAGTCTCCCGCGCCACCACCACAACCCAAACTCACCTCACATGCCGGATCTGAGGACCGAGTCCCAGGGGAAGGAGAGGAGCCGGCGCAACTCACGGGGGAGATGTGGAGGCGCGAGTCGCAAGGGAGGAGAGGTCGCAGGGGGACCAAATCGACCCGCCGAGCTCGCCTGCCTCCACCGCGCAGCCCCCTCTGCCTGAATCGCCGCCGCCATCGCCTCCCTCCAGGCGCCCGCTTGGTCTCGGCAACGGGGAGGCAGCGGCCTCCCCTTTTGACTCCCTTCGGCCCACCGACAGGTGGGCCCTCTTTCTTCCTTTTTTTCGTTTTCTTTTATCAAATGGGAAATTACCCTTTTGCCCTTGGTATATACAACAGGCGATTCTACCAGAGATAGGAGCGGGCACGAGAGAGGTGGGAGGGGAGCAAACAAATGCATTGCTCAGCATTTGATGGTATGCTCTTTTTAATTAGTACAATTAAGCAATAATTCTAGGGAAATGATATTGTTTCTACGTCTGATACAAAAGACTCGTATAGGATGTCTCGTCTAGACCAAACCACCACCATACAAATATCATCCTTATTCTCTTTCACCAGTAGTTCTCTTTACCTACCATTGCCCTACCACGTCTCACCAGCGGCCAAGAGCTTGGTGCTCTCACTCCCACCCATAGCCCCCCCCCCCTCTCCCTCTCTCTTCTCGTAGATTGCACTCGAGGAAAACCATGTGTCATGGTTGGAGCTCACGTAGAGGTGCTCTTTCCATGTAGAGGGCAGAGCTCGTCAGACCTATCGCCACCATGGTAAGATCTCGCTGAATTTGGTAGGGCTGAGGCTAGAGGAGCTAGGGTGAGCGGTGCTAGCCTCACCTGCTAGATCCGAGCCCGCTAGTGAACAGGGTGGTTCGTCCTCATCTTCCTCTATTCTCATCTCAAATGTTGACACTAGGTAAATCGAGTTGTTGCAGCAGCTATTTCCAAATATTGTAACACAAGACATCAAAATGTTGTAGAAAATTTGATGTTTTGTTTGTTGTTGAAACAAGATTTAATTTTTGTTGCAATAGGTTCTTGTATTTGTTGTTCTAATGGTTCAAATTTGTTGCACATTTTTATTTATTGATTTCATGTTTGTTGCAACCGAATCAAAGATTTGCTGCAAGCTCAGGAACTAATTGTTGCACCTCTAATTTTTTTTATTGTACTAGATCAAATTAGTTATTTCATTCCCATCGATTCATCCACAAGTCTACACCTCTGAATCCCTACTCTCACATCCTAGCACTTCTCCCCTCTAGTAGCTCGCCACCATCACAACCATGCTCCTCCCGCTCTACTCCCTCTCTCTTGCTGCTCTCTCTACATGCATCTCTTTTGTAAATTTATTGCAACCAATCAGGTTCCTCCTTCTTTGTTCCCTCCCGCTCCTCTAGTAAGGTGGGGTTTCGGTGAACCGGCGGTGGCTGGGAGATCGCCCTCTTCCTCCCTGCGCCTCCTCCTTGGAAGCAGACAATGACCACCAGCATCATATTCCCTGGCACCAGTGTCCCGAGTTCCAATGCCAGTTGTTAGTCTAAGGTTGCTGCCGTTTGTACTCAAGAGAGACCGTTCGCCATGGTCTCCTCCGATAAGCTGGAGCAACAGCGACCGGGAGCAAAGATGAGCTCCTCTGTTAACGTTATGATAAATCAAATGGCTGAAATCCATTCAAGTTAAATCTAATAGTGGAAGAAAGCGTACCATAGAAAGTTTCCCATCGTTAAGTATCACGCCGATATTCTATTGTCTTTATATTTTTGTTGTTGATTGATGGCTAACCCGAGCAAAATATCTTTTCCAGTGGGCCGCAATTGTTTCTACTGTTGAACTTAATTTTTGAAGAACTCTTATCAATTTTACACTTTCACGAAATATGGTCCAACGAATTAATTAAGCGATATGCACGGATGATGATGCGGCGCCCATCACATTGCAAACGAGAAACGGGAGTGATAGACAAGACACGCGAGTGATAGACAGCACTCTGTACTCCAGCACCCTTTGATGAAGATGGCCCGTGGAGTCCCATCGAATTATGGGAGATTCAATACATGTAGGGTCGTCTGAGTCACTGACAATGAGCTCGGGTGGCAAATCTGTTGTCACTTAAGTTATAAAGGTGATAAATAGTTAAATTTTCCTCGAATTACAAGCCTGATGAGTGAAATCCAGCATTTCTCGCTAAGTGGGCAAACCCATATGCATGGAAAGATAAGGTAATTATGTTGACCATGGAATACTGTAGTCCGTAAATGAATATGGAGTTCTTAATTTTCGACCACGAACAGTGTACACTCTGGTGTAGACTGCGGACTACTAGATCAACAAAATCAACCGTTGATAGGATTAATTTGAAGTTGATCTCTTTTTTTAAAAAAAACCCTCATTATACCATTGATACTTTATCAGACGGTACAACTTACAAGCGTGTAGGCATTCAACTAGTACAAACTATCTATATATGCTATCTAACGGCATCACAGTGTGGGATATCTACACGCTTAGCCTGCACAACCAGGCAATCATTGAAAAAAGATGGGTTCATGTTAATTCACAATTCATGTTAATCTGTGCAAATACATCTGTAGCAGATCACCTCTAAGCTAGCTTAGGTTCATGTAGCGGGATTCCGTAACTGATCCTTGAAAAAAAAATGCTACCTTAGCAAATCAAACAACGTTAGAAGTTGGAACGACATTACCGAAACTTCTACTCTGAAATGGTACAGGTATTAGATAGGTTATTAACCCTTGGCTATTCTCAGGTGCAAGGTTAAGTAAATATAACAAATAAATTTCCATCTGAATGGTAAAATTAATACAACAACCACCTAAATGTTGAAATCGGTATAAATAGGTTGACGTTGTGTAAAAAGCGCTGGTTGAGATTGGCGCGAACACATCGATGTTTCAGGTATGTAGATACCATCTCAAGAAAACAAAGAAATCTAGAAGAAACAGAATTGACACCTGCATATGTCATTCTGAGGCAAAGCCATATTTCTCTTGCTGGATACTTTAGGGTGTGTTTGGTTCATGGATGGAGGTTGTATCGTATATCCTGGATGAGTGGATGCAGGCTGAGTGGAATCGTATTTCAGAAAAAGAAGATGTTTGGTGAGGCTGCATGAGCGGATACAAAAAAACTGAGATGCTGTTTGGTTGCCTGTATGAGCGGATGCAGTCTACCAAACCTGAGAGGCTGACACGTGGGACCGCATAAGATACACTGCATCCACTCATCCAGGATGGCTAGTGAAGCTCATTTTGAGCGTATCCACCCATCCAGGATGAGGGCGTATTTTTGCATCCGCTCATACAGGCTGTATCCGCTCATACAGGCAACCAAACACGCTCTTTCTCAGATTATACGGATCCACCTATCCAGGACGAAGGAGATACAGGCAACCAAACACACCCTTAGTGTAGAACTCCTTACAAAATTCGTAAACAACTACTATGACTCTGATCAACAAATTGTATAGGCACATCTGGAAGCAATAATAGTTGACCAACAACCGGTCCTGCATAAGTAACGTTGGAGCAGTAACACCTACTCAGTGGCGAATACAAAATGAAAATAGAGGGAGAGCTCTACTGTTGAGGGTATAACACAATATAAATATACCAAAGCTACATCTACTAGTCTTTTGCCATTAGAATACAAATTCATACATAAATAGAAATAGAACAAATTAAAAATGTACAATACAATAAATTTAGTACCTTACTAATGGATAAGGTGCCCCAAATGTTCATAAATACGTGAGTACTGATCTGTAGATAAGAAATATCAAATGTAGTGATACAATATTAAATTGTGAATGTCTATAAACATTAAAAATGAAATGAAAACATACCACTAAGTCACTAAATCTGATTATGACACAATTTCACTCTACGAGTTTTCATGTCTTGAAAGCGCTGAATGATTATTTTGTTATTAAGGCTTCTAAATATCTCTCGCTCAGTGTAGCACACCATCAAGTCATTAAGCCATTTATCTGATGCCTTGTTGCACAAATCTATTTTAATAATCTTCATTGCTGAGAAAATTCTTTCAACTGATGTTGTTGCCACTGGAAGGATCAATGTGAGCTCGATGAACAATAACTCGGTGTCTCAATTAGTACTTTCACTTACTTAGTGCGACAGTGCCCTCACGCGATCAGCCGGTCACACACTTATGCCGACTGCCGACATGCCTCACAGACGGAATCACGGGTAGTCGGGCTCGGGCACTCCGCACTCACCACTCAGGCAGACTGGCAGACGACGCTCAGTGCCTCACGCCCTCACTTAGTCACTTGAGCACACAGCTCAGGACTCATTCAGTCATTCGGCAAACGACGAATGGGGAAAATAGCTTCGTCCGTTCGTCGTCTCCTCGGCATCGTTGCTCGTCGCCTCATCCGCCGATCGCCGCTCTGCTCCAACGCTCCCACTCGGGCTCGGCCTCGCTAGCCCCGCTCCGCCTCTCGCCTCGCCCGCGCGGCCGCGCTCGGGCCCGGCCGCCACCGAGTGGCCGACCGCCTCCCCCTTGGTCCCTCTGCAGCTCCACTCCGCCCTCCGCCTCCCCGTCAAGCCGCCCTCCGTGATGAGCCGCCGACCGCCCCCGGCCTCCCCCTCCGCGGCTCCACGCCGAGTCACCAACCGGTGACCGCCTCCCCCTTCCTGCCTTCCAGGCTCAAGGGCTCCTCCTCCACCACGCCGGGCTGCGGGCTGCCGACTCCGCGACTCGTGACGCCGTCGCCGTGAGAGGTGAGACCTTATCTATTGTTCGGCGTCAGCACATCGCATTGTGTATTTGTGTTGTGCCTGTTCATCTTCCTCGTGACCTAATCTAATGTTATGTTGTCTTGTGGTTTTGGGCCAATATTTGCCACTGATTTGGGCCGGCTAGGGCGCTGGGCTTTAAGACACCGACTGGGCCTCGGTGCTGCCGTCTCATGCTTTCTTCGACAGTTCGACTCACTCCGGCAGTTCGGCTCTTCTTCCGCCTCCTGCCTCCGGTTCTTCACCCTCCGGGCCGGGCGGCCAGCCGGGTCTTCTTCAACCACGGTGGGAGGAGGGGGTGCTCGAGCACCCACAAACACCCACAGTAGATTCGTCACTGCACCTACTTGAAATATGCCTATGACATGCAAGAACAATACATAGATAGTTATGTAACCTGCAATAGACATTCATCGCTAACAAAATATGTAAGCTGTATACACTAACTCTAGTTGTAGGGGGCCATTAACTCACATGAAATTCTTGGCACATCATTTGTTATATCATAGCAAGATAATCGGTGTGCAAAAGAAGAAAATAATCACATACTTACTATACAATAACTGAAGGAGGATATCGTGTGTATAAGCAAATAAACGCATGACTGTAAATATCCCATTGGATTAGTTAGGTCCTCACGTTTTCAGCCAGACGTGTTCCCCTTGTTCGCCCCGCTCTGGTAGATTCGTCGCTCCCTGTTCGATGGTGGTGGTGGATAGTGAGGGCGGCAAAGCCAAGAGTGACGGCATACAGGGATGGCGATGAGTCTAGAGGGGAGGGGTAGAGCACGGCACACGGAGGAGCACGACGCTGCCAAAGTGAGGGGAGGGGGGAGCCGACGACAAATCGAGGTGAAGGAGGGGAGGAGGTGAGGGCGAGAACGAGAGGAGATGGTGGCGTGCGATGTGAGGGGGTCGGGAGAGGGGTTAGGGCACGACGCCGGCGTCCTACGCACGGACGATCGGATTTGTCCGTTGGCACGATCAGATGGGCTCAAGCTTTGGTTTTCGGCCGTTGGGGCGGGTGAGGAATCGATCCGGGTTGTTAGTGCGCACGCCTGGACGATCCAACCATTTTAAGAACCTCCAAGGGCCTTTCTGCAAAACGATGACATGGGCAGAGGCCCAGAATTCCTTCCGCATTAAGATTGTTATGACTTGTCAATATCAGACAATCAGACATTGACTGTTCAGGCCTACTGCTACTGCCACTACACGACGACATGTTGTTTGCTGAGGACATCATTTAGCTGTGATCATTTGGATTTTAACTTCTGACTTCTGAATTATTTTTTATTATTTATAAATTTTATCTTTTTCTGAATTTTTAGTTTTTTATTGAGCTTTTTTGCCGGTTCTTTTTCCCGTATGTGTTTGTATTATACGTAATGGACTAATATATTTTCTAATTTTTTAAATTTAATTATGCTAAATAAGCCTCTGTCAGGTACAGTATTTTTTTAGCTAGCTACAGTGCTTTTCAGCCATAAGCCACCAAAAAAAGCTCAAATAATCACCACCATATATGGGTCGATCGTACGAACCATCTGCAGGGAGTTTCACATATGTAACAACATTCCAAGCAGATCAATCTGTACATGGCAAATTGATATATGTAACAAAACAAAGTACTAAGCCATATATGCCGATAAGCCGTCATGGTTTGTACGTAGGATATACAGGAGCAGGATGCATTGCTTTCTTCTCCCAACTGCTAGCTATGCCGCATATTTTTCCTGCTCTAGCTAGGCAAAGCTGTATATGTCTACCGCAAGAAAACAACAACGCCGTCGCGATCCAGCCGAATATCCTTCTGGGATCCAGAAGCCAGAAGGTCGCCATTGACGAGCTGATCCAGTGATATGTAAGACTAAGCACAATACATAATGTATTCTAGGAACAAGAAACTTACTTTGTAGCCATCGTCGCTGCCGAAACGGACAATATAATACTTGTCGTGATGCGTGGAAACAAGACGATGAGGAAGAAGGAAGGGCCCGGCCGCCCGCCACGGCGGGGGCGAGGCGAGAACCGAGGAGGAGTTGAACGGGGCAAGGAATCCCTCGGCTAGCGGCCAAGCCGTGGATGCGTCAGCGCTGGCCTCACCACGAGATGGACCCATGCGCGCGCGCGTCAGCACCTGCACTGCACGCGCGGGCATGGCTCCATCCACAGCCGCAAAGCCTAGCGCTCGCGTCGACATACATACGTTTCAGCCACGGAGACAGAGATTTTGAGGAGGAGGGTTTTAAGAGGATAAGATGAAATCGTTTGGTGTTGTTGTCAAGGTGCCACTGTAGAATATTGCGTTGTAAATAAGGCCAAACGAATACCGATGTTAACTAAGCTTCCGAAAGAAAATAAAAAACGAAATTATCGGTGACTGTTCGTTCCGTTCCAAATGGCTTCAGATTCTTCTTTTGTTTTCTACTTTCGGTTTATTTAATCTATAAACCACTTCGAATGCGCTAGCTTCTAATTTCAACTTATCTTCATATTTGTGACTTTTTTTTTTGCTTTTTTGCCTTTTTTTCATCTTATTCGTTTGCATTGTCCGTGACGATATACCTTTTTTTTCATTTTGTTCTCATTTTCTTTCTTTTTGCCTCAAAAAAAGCTAGCAACCGATACAGTACAATTTTAACTATAAGAGAAAACATATAACCATAAACTTAAGCTATAAACTAGTTAGAACACCACATGTGGCGTCAAATGTTTGACAATGATTTTGTGTGCGTAACAAGGCAACGGTCATTGTCTCATGCATCAGCTAGCGCTTCTCCAGCACAGCCCTCCTACTCCAGTAGCGTTTTTTCTTTCTTTTTGAGATGAATTCCAATACCAATTTTGCTACTACTGATCCAGCCTGACGGGACTCCAGATTCTAGAAACCGGACGGAGCGATCATATTGGCTCATTGCTCTCTCAACATTTTATTCTGGCTGGCCATGATGAACCACATGCATATATAATTCACGCATTTTAGGGCAAGTAGCTAGGTAGCTAGCTGAAGCACATGAAAATCAGGCAAATGATCGCATACATATCCGCTATCTAGTTTGCAATCTTCCAAATTTATTGTATCACCTCAAAAAAAATTACGGAGGTGTCTAGGGTACGTGAGTATTGTTTTGTTAGAGGGCTATTCGAATTTTGAGCTATTGCATCCAGATTTAAAGGATCTTATCCCTCCCAAAACCATATATATTGCCCCTTCCCCAAATGCCACCGCCCACCCAAGCCACCGTCACTGTCCCTGGCATTAGCGCTGCTAGCTGGCAAGCCACCGCGGCTCCCACCTCCTTCCTTTCACCCTTCTTCCTTCTCTCTAGCAAGTCACCCCTGCCCCCCCCCCCCTTCCTCCTCTCTGGCGAGAGGCCCTGCCACCGATCTTCTTGTTGCCTTTGTTGACCTCCAACACCTACTACACTCCTCTAACCTATGGTGTCGGTGGCGCTGCCACCATCGGTCTGACGCCTCCCTTGGCCTCCCTCTATACCCAAGGCTCCGATGAGCCCCACCCATGTTGGAATATGAATAGACTACACTAGTTCAGATTAAAATTTGCTATCACGTAAACCAGGAAAACATGCGAATATGAGATCATAGATCGTTAACACTAGACACGCAGTGCAGCGGAAAGTAGAATTGAAGCAGTCAGTTCAACATAGCACATGTTGGCGTAGTGGAAGTCGTCGATCGTCCACGAGCAGTAGTCGATCTTTACGAACCAACCATCTTCTCCTCACGATCATCCCAGTTAGAACAGCAGTCGTAGCAACGCCTCTACCAAAAACCACACATCTAGGAATGAAACACGGCAGTATCATAGTAGTCATCCCAAATATAACAGCGGTCATAGCAGTCAGTGTGCTAGCACCAGTGCGTAAGGCAAGCGTTTTGAGAGGTGGCAACTAGGGTTTTGATGGGTGTGTCTCTAGGTCCCTTCCTTAACCCCCATGCATCTCTTAATATATAGCCTTCAATCACATCTTTATCTGAAATGATTAGAGATCGTTCCAATTCAGATAACCTCTGACTGGATTCTTATCCAATACGAGTAGAGATCACATCCCCACTCAGAGAGCCTCCGATTGGATCCTTATCCAATGCGAATAAAAATCGTATCCTACCCATAGTCTATTATCCGAACCCTTATTGTTCGAACCTATTAGGTGTGTGATCAGGTAGGTTCATGTATATTCGGTCATGCACCGAAAACTCTTTTTCGGTTCATAAGTCGGTAGCAGTTCCTAGCAGGATATAGCGACTCCCAAATATGCATAAAGATTATATTAGACGAACCTATATAGTTCTTATGTACCGATCCATTTGCCTGATGATACTAGATCAAACTTAAGACGAGAAGCATGCCATCCTCTAATAACTCGATTCTTAACTTGAAATTGTAGTGGATTACTCGGTTTGTGATTGACTCCCTAAGCACATTTAGCATGGCCATATACTTTCTTAATCCAACCACATCGAGAGGCTTAGAGATATCTCTCCTATTATATAGAGATGCAAATTTCGTCTTAATTGCTCACATTTCTCCGTATGTTTTATAGTAAACCCGAAAACTAATTTTATGATCATCCAATTACGAAGTAGTGTTTGGCAACCCCTAAGTAAACTATTGCATATGTAGGAAACTACAACGATATCAGGCCTAAGGATTTTACATACACTATGTAGGAGATTACCTGATGACACTTAAGAATATAACAATTTTCACACTATCTCATGGTAGGTCAATCCAATATCACATTCTCTAACATATGTCCATATTATTGATTTGATATCTCTATATCCATGATCTGTGAAATATGATCATCAATCAATATATGTGCTAGTCTATAAATTATAATTGGCATATATAATAATATAAAATCAGTGATAATTTAGAATGACATTAAAAATATAAATAAAGAGTTCCACGAATAGGTCACATACTTTTTTTATCAATATAAAAGATATTTAATTCAAGGAACAAAATAACATATTATTCAAAAGATCATAAACATAGAAGTGATATAATCATCTCTATAATTGCTTCTATGGCATATCGCTAACAACCCTAACACCAAGTGAGCCCTAATCCTAACCTCAACAGAGCGTTGCTAGTCATCGGAGCCACATAGAGCATGAATCACGAGGCAAAATTAGATAGATCAAAAATGAGTACTCTTAAGGTGAGAAAGTACACGAGTACTCCTTAGCAATCTCCATAATTTATTGTACAACTATGCACGGGCTCAGTGGCCCCCCTTTTCCATGAAAAATCCTTGATGATGAAAGATGTTTAGGCCTTATTCATATTGGTTTTTAAAAGCCGCCTTTTCATAGTATCTAACTTTTGAATAGAGTGTCTTTTTAAAGTAGGGTCTACTAGTCGATCATAATACATAATACAACGACTTCATTTATATCAGCCAAAATCACACACTAATCTTTCTCTATAAGCTTCTCTATAAAGTTTTAGGCCCCGTTTGGCACAGCTCCATCACCGGCTCCTAGACCTATTTGGAGCCATTTTGTGCCAAACGGGGTAAAACAAAATAGCTCCACCCAAGGAGTCCCTTAAAACGTGCTGAGACAAAAGATATGTACGAGATGGAACTGAAAAAAGTAGCTCCACCCGGCTCCATCTGCATGCCTGCATGCCACTACCCTTATACTTTCGTGAATTTACGCGATCTGCCACCGGTTTTAACGGGTCATTCCTATGCAAATAGACAGGGGTATATTGGACAATTGACATCTCTCAATCATGCATGATAAAATAGGTGGAGTTGTTTTGCTAAACAGTCTACCAAAACAGCTCCAGCTCCACCGGTGGAGCTGTTTCGTGGAGCTAAAGCCAAAAAAAAACAGCTCCACTTGTGAAGTGGAGCCGTGCCAAACGGGACCTTACTATTTATAAACCAAATCTAAAAGATAATATAAATGGACAGTAGTGTACACGGACACCTATTTGCCTTTCCTAACAAAGGACTAATACACAAACCTCCAGCTTGGCCCCCTCTTAATTTTACTAGCCTCGTAGGCGCGGCGCCACGCCGCGTCAGCCACTGTGTGTACCGAAGTAAAAGAGGCGATAATCCGTGAGGAGTTTTATAAAAAAATCGAGGCCAAATGTGTATTTTCTTAAAAGTTAAAAGGTGTTTTCCGTAAAAAATCGAGGACCTATACATAAATAAACAGGCCTGTACGTAAATAAATGAGGACCCGTACGTAATTTAGGAAAACGCGGGGCGCTATCCTGCAAAGTGGAGGGGTAAAAACATTTGGCAAGGACCTGTTCGCGAGGAAAAAGGACATTTACGTAATTTGCAAAAAGTTGAGGGAAATCGTCTCCCCCGGCCGTACGCAAATTTTTCGGCCACGCGCCGGCCGCAGGGAGGCAAAGGGGCGACGTGGATAGCCTCGCAGGGCCGGAACCGCGCGGGGCGTAATATGGGTGCGATATGACTACTGCACATTTAACAAATACCACTTGGCATAACCGTTACACCATAATTTATCATGAAACAATAAGCTGTCTTACCTGCTAAATTAGCTAATTGGCTCGTAGCTCAAGGTTTGCTGTACAATACATGTGGTGCCGTTCGGTTGGGTTGAAATAAATTGGCTTATAGTTAAAATTATACTGTAGCTAGCTAAAATTACATTGTAGCTGATGATGACTTATTTGGCATAACTAAATTTAAAAAAATTAAAAAGAAAAAAGAAAACATGTTAGCCCATCGCGGATAATGTAAACGAATACGGGAAAAAAGAACCGACAAAAAGTTAAAAAGAAAGCTAAAAACCTAGAAAAAGGCAAAACTTATTAATAGTAAAAAATAAGTAAGAAGTCAGAAACTCAAACTGAAATGAGTAGTACGATGTACTCGCGCCTTCAACATTTTGTTACGGGCAAAAACAATGGAGAGGGGAGCTTCACTCGTGCCTCCAGCTTCGCGAGACAACCAACATTATTTGTGGGGTGTGTCTAGGCATCATCTGGATATTATTCTCTAACAATCATCTAAATTTGGGGTCATTGGATTAGAGATCCAATGACCCCTTATTTTTGGAGGGAGACATTTTTTAGAGAGAGAGAATTGGTGGCGGTTTGATTTCTAATCCAATGATTATAAATCTGAATGATAGTTAGAAAGAGGATAATGTTTATGAACAGCCATATCTGTGTATTACGTCACGTCAGACGTCATGCATCTCCTCGCCAAATTCATTTAGTATAAATGCGGTTGCTAGACTCCGTGTCTGCAAGACCCAGCTGGAGTTATTGCCCGAGTAATTGCACGGTTGCACCAGTGCACTTTAGCCAGCTCAGAAAAAAAAGGCTCCTTGCAAGTTCGCGACCATGGGCGAGGAGTCGGCGGCCACGACCACCGCGGCGGAGACGGCGAACGCGACCCCGCCCCACATCCTCCTCATCTGCTTCCCCGGCCAGGGCCACGTTAATCCCATGCTCCGACTCGCCAAGCGCTTCGCGGCCAAGGGACTCATCGTCACCGTCTCGTCCACCTCCGACGTCGGAGCGAAGCTCACTGCCTCCTCGGGGGTGGCAGCTGGCGGCGACGGCGTGCCCTTCGGCCGCGGCCGGATCAGGTTCGAGTTCTTGGAGGACCATTTCGACGGGAAGGAGCTCGACGACCTGATGAGGCACCTCGAGACGACCGGGCCGCCGGCATTCTTGGAGTTGCTTAAGCGCCAAGAGCAGGCGGGGCGGCCTGTGTCGTGCGTCGTCGGGAACCCGTTCATCCCGTGGGTGATCGACGTCACCGCCGACGCCGGCATCCCTTCAGCGGTGCTGTGGGTGCAGTCGTGCGCGGTGTTCTCGCTCTACTACCACTACGTGCACGGGCTCGTGGAGTTTCCGCCCGAGGACGACCTCGACGCGCGGGTCACGCTCCCGGGGCTCCCGGCGATGTCCGTCGCCGACGTCCCGTCGTTCCTGCTTCCGTCCAACCCGTTCAAGCTGCTCACAGAGGCGATACTGAACCAGTTCCGCACCATCGACAAGGCGTCGTGGGTGTTCGTCAACTCCTTCTCCGAGCTCGAGCGCAACGTGGTCGCCGCGCTCCCGGGGGTCACGCCCCCGCCGCCGCTGCTTATACCCGTGGGTCCGCTCGTCGAGATCGAGGGACAGAAGGCGGACGACGCGGTGCGCGGCGACATGATCAAGGCGGCGGACGACTGCGTGGGGTGGCTGGACTCGCAGGCGCCGCGCTCCGTCGTGTACGCGTCGGTCGGGAGCGTCGTGGTGCTGTCCGCCGAGGAGGTGGCCGAGATGGCGCGCGGGCTCGCGTCCACCGGCCGGCCATTCCTGTGGGTCGTAAGGTCGGATAGCAGCGCGCTGCTTCCGGAGGGTTACCTGGACGCCGTCGCCGGCCGTGGCATGGTGGTACCGTGGAGCCCGCAGGACCGCGTGCTGGCGCACCCGTCCACCGCGTGTTTCCTCACGCACTGCGGGTGGAACTCCACGCTCGAGACGCTCGCCGCCGGTGTGCCCGTGGTGGCCTTCCCGCAGTGGGGCGACCAGTGCACGGACGCCAAGTACTTGGTCGAGGAGTTCAAGATGGGCGTGCGTATCCGCCCGCCGCTGCGGCGGGACGCCGTGCGCGACGCCGTGGACGCCGCCTTGGCTGGGCCGGAGGCCGACGCCATGCTCGCCAACGCCAGGGCGTGGAGCGCGGCTGCGCGAACCGCCGTGGCGCCCGGCGGGTCGTCGGACCGCCACGTGCAGGCGTTCGTGGACAAGGTGTTGGCGCGAGCGTGTGGCGCCCAAGCGGATAAGCACCGCACGGCTGCGGAGCACTAAGGTTCCAATTGATTACCTCCGTGTAAAAGCAAGGATTGTTGAGCGACTAAACAATGTGTTAGTAATTACCGTTTTCTAAGTAGTAAGGCATGGTGGTTAAGAAGAAATAATTACTAGAGGCTAGCTATCCTTTTCGTAGTAATACAAAATTCTGTTTAATTTCATATATTACAATATATTTTATATTTTATTAGGGTATTGATAAATATCATCCGGATGTTTTCTTTCTAACTATCATCCAGATTTGTGACCGTTGGATTAGAGATCCAAGGGCCACAAATTCTCCCCACCCCCTCCAAAAAAAATTCACCCCCCCCTCCAAAAAAATTTCTCCCCCCTCCAAAAAAAGAGACCGTTGGATCTCTAATCCAACGGTCCGAAATTTGGATGATTGTTGGGAAGAAAACATCCGGGTGATACCTATACACACCCATTTTATTATATCATAATTCGGTAAATTGTATGATGGTCTAAATGTTATAGCATCTTTCGTTGCATAATCTTTCTTACATAATATATTACTATTCTTTAGCTATTTTTATCAGTCATTATTATTCATCATTTACTATTATTCATCAGTCACAACTAAGGCCCCGTTTGGCACGGCTCCACTTCACAAGTGGAGCTGTTTTTTTTTTGCTTCAGCTCCACGAACAGCTCCACCGGTGGAGCTGGAACTGTTTTGGTAGACTGTTTGGCAAAACAGCTCCACCTGTTTTATCATGCATGGTTGAGAGATGTCAATTGTCCAATATACCCCTGTCTATTTGGCTTGTAGTAACATCAAGAGCTGTATGTTTCTACATGATTTTTCATCCGAGTAAATTTGAATTAAAAAAAATTAAAATTTAAAATAACACAAAGTATTAGCAACAAATATTTAATGTGTTTTTTTGGCATAGGAATGACCCGTTAAAACAAATATGCATGTGGAAAGTCATGATATAATGCAAACATCACATGTACAAGGGCAGATCACGTAAATTCACGAAAGTACAAGGGCAGTGGCATGCGGGCGTACGGATGGAGCCAGGTGGAGCTACTTTTTTCAGCTCCATCTCGTACATATCTTTTGTCTCAGCAGGTTTTAAATGATTCCTTGGGTGGAGCTATTTTGTTTTACCCCGTTTGGCACAAAACGGCTCCAAACAACTCCAGGAGTCGGTGATGGAGCTGTGCCAAACGGGGCCTAAAACTCATCAGCAAAATCCAATATAAACTATCCGTACTAAGGCATGGTGGTTAAGAAGAAACAATTACTAGGGGCTAGCTATCCTTTTCGTAGTAGTACAAAACTCTGTTCAATCCTCCATGTTACGTTTCCGATGTTGCTGGTTGCATGTGTCACGGTAGCCGTACAAATGTCAATCCACCGCGTTACGAAATTGCGCGGTTTTGTGTTGGAATTCGTCACGCCTCTCTTCCCACGTGAGTACTTGTATTGGCGGGCATTGCAGAAACGTATGGACCACGAGGGCATGACAGTTACGTGCACAGGCATACAGAGGAAAGCCTCTTTCCATGCTACTGGTGCAGAGCAGGAAAATACGTGGGGTTCTAAAGGGTTAGACAAGTCGTACTGTCGTAGTACTAGTGGTAGTTTGCTGTTGCCTAAAGCCTAATCAGGGGGTACTTACAAGTTTTGAGTGCATGACTGCACGGCCAGCCACGCAAAAACGAATCAAATTCACCATCGATCGAACCTGTTCTTCTGCAACAGGTACAGCTTCGATCTCATCCCGTGCTTTCAACACGTCGTGGTACTAACCATGGGGATCCCTTCCTCCCTTCCCTTTCGGCCTTTTCCAAATTCCAACCCTGGAAATCTCCCCTGCGTTCGTAACCCACGTTCTTTTCCTGGTGTTTGGGTGTGCCTTTTTCAGATCATAAATGGACTGGCTCGATGAGAGGAGACATGTCAACAGACTGCTCTTGACAAGTCCTACAAAACTACAGACAAATCACGTAGCCATAATTTTTAATTATTTATAATAGAGAGTACGAAGAGACAGAGATTCGCGTGTGATTTTGATCTGTAAGGTCCCTTAGGATCTTCTAGGTCTAGATCAGAGGGGTTCTAGGTCTGATTCGAGAGAGAAGAGGAGAGGGAGAGGGAAGTACCGACCGTCCGATGCATTGGAGGAGGAGCTGGCCATCGCTGCTTCGTCGGTGAGGTCTGCGCACGGGCAGCGACGGTCGGGGAAGAGGAGGGCGGTGGCGGCGCCGTAGATCCGGTGAAGGCGACGGCGATGGAGCTTCCCGCCGCCGACTGCGCGTCCCTCTTGATCGGTCTAGGGTTTGTCGGGTGGGGTTTGCGGCTCAGGCGAACCTCGTTACTCGAGCCGCCGGCCCCCACCCCTCTATTTATTGCGCAGCGCGACGGGGGCCCATCAGCCATTAGATGGGCTGGGCGCCCCCGATCAGGGCGCGGATCAAGGCCCCGATTAGCCGTTGGGCTAATCAGGAGAGAGATCAAACCAACATGATCGATATAAATGAAGTCACTACAGTGTGTACTGTAATCGACTTATAGATATCTTCTTAAAATAGACACTTAATTTTAAAAACTAGTTACTGTATAAAACCATCTTACTATAGAAAAATGGTTTTTAAAATCTAGAAAAAAGGGAGCCAGCCTGCCTACCTGTTCCCGGCCAGTACCTCAACGTGCCTGTGTTCTTGAGTTCTCATAGCTCAAAAGTATTTTTAGTTAGGGAAGTGACCGCGCTTCAGACTTATCTCTGAATTCTAACTTGATAACCCTTAACTTGAGACGCTGAATGATATTTGGATTGATCTGATTCGAAAGAATGCATCGATCGAGGAGCACTTTTGTGGATATATCTCATTCATGATGTTTCCTTTTCTACTCAGAAAAGTTTGTTGGGAAATAATTTGAGGCATGGATACCAGAGCTAGATCGTCTTCAACATTCATCTGGCCACAGAGAAACAATTTTTGGCTAGGATTTGAACTGAAAACGCCGGCTAGCTGGAGGGAGAAAAGGAATCTCTAACTTTAAACAGGACAAATGGAGCTCAATGCTAGGGGTGAGCACTTTAAACCCGAGAACCGAACACCGAACCGAACCGAACCCGGATAGATCGAATTGTCGGTCTATTCGGGTTTCGGGGTTCGGGTTCGGTCAATATTTTGATTTAGTTCGGTCTTCGGGTTCGGGTTCGGTCTTTGGCCTTCAAAACCCGAATAGACCAAATAACCCGAATTCTTTGTTTATGCATGAATATTATTTGTTTTGTTTAGCTCATTACAAAGATTTTGAGGAGTGACAAGGATCCCCATCATACTGAACACTGGATATCATAAGAAGTTAAGAACCGTGTGCTTTCTTCAAAAGGTAGTAACATGATTTCCTTAATGCAATATGATTTTTCTTCAAAAGCTCAAAGTTATTTCGATCAATTCGGTGGACCGAATAGACCGAACAAAAAATTCGGTCTATTTGGGTTCGGTTCTTGTTTTTTTTCTGAGAAATTTGGTCCTCATTTTTTAGAACCCGAATTTTCTAGAGACCGAATAAACCGAACCGAATAGACCGAAAAGACCGAATGCCCAGCCCTACTCAATGCCGAACGGAACAGCAAAGCTAGCGCTGCTCGTGCTCGTCAGATGACAGCGTATGCATGGCGTGTTAGTCACATGACAGCGTATGCATGGTGTGTTAGCCGGACACGTCAGGGATGACCTACGACGTACACACCTTGGCGAGTGGCGAGAACGACACCAGCATTAGTAGTATTGTTCAACTTGTATTCTACTAGTATTTACTAGTACTATCGTACTGTAGTACTATTTGTACTGCAAAAGTGGCGGTACGGATTGACACTGAAACAGTGTGGATGGTACTGAAAATGGTGCGGATGGGCACCGAAACAGTGCACATGGGCACTGAAACAATGCAGTTGGGCACTAAAGTAAGGGTTTGTAGATGGAGGTTGCCTCGATGAAAATATGAGGACTAGAATTTTATACCAAGTAAAAAACATAGTAATCGCTCAACCACAAGCATTGATTTATCAAACCTGGTTTAATAGCTGCTCAAATTCGATTGAATATTTATAAAGGGTAGAGGGAGACCGAGGGGGTTTTGTTGTATGGGAGGGGGTATAATCATACTTAATAACAGTAGGATCGCTTCAAATCAAGCGAGGTCGTGGGCCACCTAAGTTTGTTTGGAAACAGTCCCTACTAGGCAGAGGCTATATAAAGAATTGAGCGGTAAAAAGCCTTGTTTTCTTAAACCCGGCGCAGGAGTTAAGAGATCTTGTGGGTAAAGCTGGGTAGCTCTGCAGAGTTATTTATTAATGGTATTTGAATACGCCGTGCTTCCGGTAAATGAAACTGTATTTAATAAGTGACTCCAATAGCGAAGTATGAGTAGATTTGGAAATGTTGAAATCTGATAATCAAGTTTTGAAACCCAAATTCTTTAAGAAGTTATTGTTCTTTTGTGTTTAAAAATGATTACAAATAAAACTGCATCCACAACTACTTAATCAAACCCATATATTCCCATCCCTTGAAAATTCTGGCAAGTAGTTATATAGCATTTCCCCATATGACTTGTTGAGTATGGTTGTTTGTACTCAGTCTTGCTTTATTTTCCTCCAACACAGAGATCAAGAGAAGAAAGAATGTTACAAGTTTTCATGTTAGAGTTACGACTGCATTCAAGCATTCATGTGGAGTTTTCTTCAGATCTTCTGATTATAAGTTTTGGGCTTGGACACTCTTAAAGCTATTAAAATTGATCGTTATGTCTTATTTTAATCAAATTAACCTTTTTAAAATATTTGTGAGTATATATGATACTTCTTTTGTCTACAATTGAACTTCTAAATTATTGTGAGACATATAGCAGCCCTGTTCCCTAAAATGGGATCGTTACAGAATGCATCGATCGAGGGGCACTTTTGTGGACATATCTCATTCATGATGTTTCCTTTTCTACTCAGAAAAGTTTGTTGGGAAATAATTTGTGGCATGGATACCAGAGCTGGATACATATCTCATTCATGATGTTTCCTTTTCTACTCAGAAAAGTTTGTTGGGAAATAATTTGTGGCATTGATACCAGAGCTGGATCGTCTTCAACATTCATCTGGCCACAGAGAAACAATTTTTGGCTAGGATTTGAACTGAAAACGCCGGCTAGCTGGAGGGAGAAAAGGAATCTCTAACTTTAAACAGGACAAATGGAGCTCAATGCCGAACTGAACAGCAAAGCTAGCGCTGCTCGTGCTCGTCACATGACAGCGTATGCATGGTGTGTTAGTCACATGACAGCGTATGCATGGTGTGTTAGCCGGACACGTCAGGGATGACCTACGACGTACACACCTTGGCGAGTAGCGAGAACGACACCAGCATTAGTAGTATTGTTCAACTTGTATACTACTACTATTTACTAGTACTATCGTACTGTGTAGTACTAACCTGGGATGGGAGCCTGCAAGAACTTCGTCTAATTAGCCCTAGGTAGGCCCGTAAAGAGGCTCGAACTCGGTACATGCACGAGCATCGCTTTCGAGATTGAACATGGGCTACAACTCGGCTCGAACGAGGCTCACGTAAGCTCGTTAACTACTAAAATGTGCAGCTTTCAAGCCTTTCACATGCATCAATTTTTAACAAACGAAAACAGAAAAAAAATATCACAAGTTCACGTCATAAACACTTTCTTCAAACAAAAACTCTGACTTGATTCACTTCCTTTCCATCTCCTTTCCTTGGAGGTTGTGATAGCCAATGGCGGATCCAGGATTTTTAGGATGGGTGTTCAGACTTCAGAGCTAGGTTGTTCAGATACGTCGATACCACAACACATCATTTCCCCCAAAAACAATGATACAACAATATGTGTATATAGATATAATAAAATATAGGAATTATAGAAAAATATAGAGATGGCCCTAGGTCTTTGTTTAGCATCTCAAGTTGAAGAGGCATTTGAATTATATAGCAAAATGACGAGGAGAGGCCTTGTGCCAGAATTAAGTGTCTTTATTTACCTTGAGGATCCAATTGATAGCAATGGCACCTGGGGTTGCCTTGCTCTGAGAGACTCCAATGGAGCTTAGCAAGCTTCTTGTTGTAAACACACCCATTGCTCCACCAAAGAAATGCCGAGCAATGAAAAAAGTGAAACTTAGCTTTATATATTTGAATCAAGACCACGAACACAAGTTCTAAAATATACCTTCAGAGCTCTCTAGGTCATGTATGGGACGTATAAAGGAGTAACAGTCTGGAAACCCTTCAGGCTCAACATATGATCTTATGAATGCCATTATTTCCTGCAACCATAGTATGTAGTGTGGTTATTTCATACTTATGTTTTATGGCATTTGAGAAATAAAATTGCTGCATGTTCTAGTACTTAATAGAAAACATGCAAGTAAAAAACTGTCACAGAGCATCACAGCAAAAGAGAGCTCATGGTGACATGGTCCAAACCTACTACGCATCACAGCAAAAGAGAGCTAATCACGATGAAGGTTCAGATTAACATTATAACATAGAATCGTATGATTCTATTCACAGATCAACACACACCCGGCCCACATCGAATCACAGAGTGAGCATGCGATTCAAGACTCAAGAGTCAAGACGATAACAAAATTACTACGAAACTATGCATGAGTGATGTAAAATATCGCAAACATATCAAATCTAACTATCTAAGGTAACACGGCCTCGCACACGTAATACATAGCAGAACTGCAGAATCAATCCTCCAATCTAGCATCAACAATTCAACATCAATACATGAATACATCATGCTCGTCTTTACACATACATTATAGCATTAAGCCATTAACAGCAACAGCAGTATAGCACAGAAGACAAAAGTACTCACCGAGCTGGTTGCTGGACGGCGGTGCCGGCGTCGGCGTGCCGTAGAGGCAGAGGCGCAGAGCGGAGGCGACGAGGCTTGGCCGCGCACGCGGTCTGGTCGGCCGATCGTGCGCCGCGGTGCCGAGCTCGGCGGGCTGCCGGCGGAGGCGCGGAGCGGATGGCCGAAGCTCGAAGGCGCGCCTAGTGCTTGGTGCGGTCGCGGGTTGCCGGTCGTGGACTGCGGCGGAGCGGAGGGCCGGAGCGGCGAAGCGGAGGGCCGAGGCGCTGCCGCCGGTCGTGCGGCGCGCCGGCGTGGGCACAAAACCGGAGGCCTGGAGAGCCCAGATCTAGCCGGAGCCCGGAGAGCCGGAGGGTGGAGGTGACGAGGCGCGGTCGCCAGCGGAGCGGAGGGTGGAGGTGGCGAGGCGGAGTGGAGGTTAGGGTTAGGGTCCGCACGATTTGCCGTCGCCGAATGCAAATGCTAATGGGCAATGGGGATCAGCCGACCGGGGATTTGGGGGAGGGGGACCGGGGGTATCGGCAGGCCGCGTGTGCAGCAAAATGGGCTGGGCCCTGGCTTCACGCGTGGTCACGGGGCGCGGGTTGCTGCGTTTCCTCACCTCTCGGGCCGAATTGTGGCTATAAACAGTTGATTTGGCCCAACTATACATATATATATATGTATTATACCTCATATATACTAGGTTTTTTGTCAAAAAATTTGGGTGTTCAGCTGAACACCCATGATCTACTGTAGATCTGCCCCTGGTGATAGCAGAGGGGCGCCGGTAGATATGCTTCATATCCCGTTGGCGGTTCACAGCACAAAAGAGGGGCATCAGCACTTGTCAGGGGAGGAGGAGCAAAGCGTCGACGCGAGGAAGAGAGGGGCGTCGGGCCTTCGGTGCTTGGTAGAGGAGGAGGAGGAGGAGGGGTCAGCGTCCGTCGCATCTCGTGTGTCCATGTCCGTTCGTGCCGGCTCAAGGTCCACCATGATTTGTTGCTTGGTGATCAGTGAGGTGGAAGGCTAGGAGTCGGGAGGATATAGAGAGGTGGCGGGGTGGGTGGCATGGTGTCAGTGTTAGCCAGGGTTAGGGTATGGAAGGGGATTGGGGAATGGATTGTGTGGAATGAAGAGATGAGATTGAGAGAGACTTGGCTGGTTGGGCCGTTGGGTGGACTGATTTTCAATTTGGATCGACAGAGGTTTTGAGGGGTACCGAAAGCCAAAATTGGAGGTAGGCTATGAAAGTAGCAAGCCCAAATGAACTATTCAAGCTCGACTTATCCAGGCTCGTGAGTTTGAGGTCATGCTCAAGCTAAGCTCGTTTAGGAGCTTGAACTTAGCTCAAATTGAGTTTGAGTCAAGCCGAACTTCAGTAGCTTCCTAAGTAGTAGCTAGGTACGATGAGTTTGGTTTGATCCACACGGCTTGCGACAAGTTAGATCGATTATGGTGTACGTATGCTTTTGTTTCCTTGTTATTTTTTCAATCTCACATGTCGTTTTCTCGCTTGAAACTGTCGTGTTCTCGAGGATAGGACCGATGGGTACCATTAGTCCGGCACTACGTGTGTTTTTAATGATAGAGAGGTGAGGTTGTTCGCGTAGATTCATATGTGAAAATAATTTTACATAGGACTTTTGTAGTCGTTAACAATTTAGTTTTGAAGACCGTGACAAATCAAAACAACACTTGTGTTTGTCCTAAGGTAGATCAAACCGATATGTGCTCGAGTTGCCATCTAAGAACCAGTCTGCGGTTGCTATTTTTATTTGCGTATTTTCCAAACTTGCTGTTAAAAAGGAGTTGTAGAAAATCTAGCGCACCGTTTGGTAAATTAGATTATAGCTTCATAAATCATATTATACTAGTAAAATATCCGTACATTGTAACAGTATCTAAAAATGTAATAGATATAAGTAAACGTGAGATTACGGATTTATCTCAAGCCTTATGTTATGTGAAAATTTCAGGGTATTTTGTGAAACTCAAGATATTTACATTTTACTAAGTGATTTAATAAAAAAAATCGAAACTAAAGCTTCTCTTAGATTTTCTAATTTCTGCAAGAATATTTAAACTATTTCTTATAATACTTCTATGTTCGAAGCAGACCTTAAAAGTTTTATTAAAAAATAGTTGACATGTCTAACCTACACTATCTATGATGGATCATATCTTATTCTCATACGAGGACAAAAAAAAAAGAACGGACAAAGTTCACTTTTATATTAGTACAGAAAATACCTATCCTTCCGGTCTCCTATCATTCCTATTTCCTTAGCTAACTACTCTGAAAGCGGTTATGTAACACATAGCAGTAACATGTCCGTTTGCAGCGTGGTATAGAAAAAAAAATATCTAAAAGCGTTTTTACTAACTAAGATTATCATGATCTATCACAACTCCAAATAGTGCTTGAGAAAAGCCAGTCAAGTCTTAGGCCCTATTCTATTCGGTTTTTTTATAATGGCTTCTTAGTTAAAATAGCACTGTAGTGTATGTTGTCTGTTTCATATGCATTTATTTAAAAACAAATGAAGAAAAAATGAGAAAAAACACCATTATATCTCTACAGACAATGCAAAGGAAAAAATCACGTTAAGAAGCCAACACGTTATAAACGCTTTTGGCTATCGAAAATTAGAAGTCAGGAACCAAAAGCTGTTTGTAACTGTTGAGGAATCGTCACTGGCGAGTCCACCGAGCGATTTCTCCTAGACAAAAGATAGATCAAACACAAAATAATGCAAGTACAAAATAGATTGAACAGAGAGATAAGGGAACTCCTTTCTTTATTACTTTTCCTCTAAAAGATACAAGTTACAATAATTGGGACCCCTATTGATAGACTAAATGGTGAGGTGTTCACCATGTGCCAGGCTTGCAGGCCTAGGCCCAGGTTTCCCAACACTCCCCCTTGGATACTCATCCGACATGTTTATATCTCATCAAAACTCTATAAAAAATCCAGTGGAAAAATTGAGAGAAAAAGTACATGATACATATTATGCAATGTTATATGAATTGCCTCATTAAAACCTTGACTGAGAAACTTTTGAAAACCTCGTCAAGGGAAAAAGAGTACAATCCACATCATTTCATTTAATCTACATGATTTATTCTTTCGGTACTCGATCTTTGTGATCAAGGTTTTAATAGTGAGCTCGAGAAGAATCCTCTAAGTTTTGCACTTCTCTAAGTTTCATCATTCCAAATTCGCGTATACATCTTTCAAAGTTAGATGTTGAAAGTAACTTAGTGAATAAATTTACAAGATTTTCACACGACTTAATATGCAGTATCTTAATTTCATCCATCGTTTGTAACTCATAAGTATAGAAGAACTTGGAGTTGATATGCTTTGTTAGGTGACTTTTTACGTAACCCGTTTGCACTTGTGCAACATAAACTACATTATCTTCATAGATAATTGTGGAAGCTTGTACAATATATAATCCACATGACTACTAGATGTGGTGAATTATTCGTCGAAGCTAAGCACATTCTCGTGCGACTTCGTATAATGCTATGATTTCCGAGTGACTCGTCAAAGTTGATACAAGACTTTACTTAGATGATTTCCATGAAATTGCGGTTCCACCACATAGAAATATATAGCCTATTTGTGACCTAGTTGTATGTGGGTCTGACAGATACCCTGCATCTGCATAGTCAGTCATATTCAGGTCTTGGGTTTTTCTGTAGAACAGTCTAAGATCTTTACTTTCTTAGAGGTATTGAAAGATGTCCTTTATTCCCTACCAATACCTTTTGGTAGGTTCTCTACTATACTTTGCTAATAAGTTTACAGCAAATGCAATGTCCGGTCTAGTGCAGATTGCTAAATACATAAGTAATCCTATTACACTTAAATACGGGAATTCTGGTCGCAAAACTTCCTCCCACTCTTCTCTAGGTCGGTACGGATCCTTGTCAAAGATCTCCCGATTATTGGTACTTTTGATGGGTTTGACTTTTCAAAGCTGAACCTTTCTAACACCTTTTGAGTATATGCGGACTGATATACTAATATCCCTTCAGGGGCATGCTCAAGTTGCAAGCCTAGGCAATATTTGGTTTTACCCAAATCTTTTATTTCGAATTCTGACTCCAAGTAAGAACTCGCTTCCTTTATATCTTATAGAGTTCCAATGATATTCAGATCATCTACATACAGTGAGATTATACAAAAAAAATCTATTCTGGGATTGTCGTATAAATACACAGAGATAATCCTGATTGTTCATTTAACCTTTCTTGTATACAAAGTGACTTAAGTGATTATACCACATTCGGCCTACTTGCTTACATCCGTGTAGTGATTTCCTGAGTTTTACACTATACATATTTCTATTTGTTTTATCTTAGTTTGGGATAGGGATACCTCCAAGCACTTTCATATAAATGTCCGAATCCAAGTTTCCATAAAGGTATGCAGTTACCACATCCATCAATTTTATTTCTAAATTCAAATTCATTGCTATTGAGATCAAATATCAAAAGATAATACCACTCATGATCGGAAAATAGGTTTCTTAATAATGAACTCTTGAATATTGAGTAAAACCTTGTGCAATGAGCATTGCTTTATATCTTACAACTTCATTTTTCTTATTTCTCTTTCAACCAAATACCCACTTTTGCCCTATGGGGTGCACATGGGGAGGCGTGCGGCCTATAGGTCCAAACACCTCTATTTTATTCAGAGATAATAATTTAATTTCTATTGCCTTTTTTCAATCTACAGGTTCAAACCTGCTCTAGATCAAGATCGATGATTGTGGCAATTTTCTTTGCAAAGTACATATAAATATTGGTATTATCCTATTCATGGATTCTCGTGTGTGGACATAGTTTATAGTTATTTTATTATGGGTTGATTTTTCTAATGTTTCTACTTGCTCACCGCCTCTTCCAATTGTAGGGGCAAGTCTTTTTAGTTTTTCAGCTCCGATGTGTACGCACACATCCATGCTGGTTTCTCCCTCCATGGGAATATTCAAATATGGTATGCCTTTCCTTGAAGGTACTATACTGGTATCAAATCTCAACTGGCTCCCCTGCTGGTTCGGGAGAACTTTGGTGATTGGTTGTGTCAAGTCCTTCTTATCCTTTTTCACCAAGCATCCCTAGTTACTTGGGATTCGAGAGTCTGGAGTTCTCGTCCTTTTATTCCGAGGCCTCTAGACGGGATTAGGGATACCTTCAAATTTCTTCGGTATTTCAATAGTCTTCGGTGCATTATGTGTAGGCACATGCGACTTGGTCACACTCTTTAAATCACTAGAGTGGTCAAGCAGTTGGTTTGCTGATGCTTCCAAATCAATGATCTTCTGGACTTCTCTATTTGCTTCACTAGTGCATGGGTCATGTGCCTGGATTTCCGTTGCTTGCCACGTAATTTGTCGATATTTTTCATCAAGGGTTGATTTCCTCCTTCTAATGCTGGGAACTATCCTCATCAAATATACTATCAGCTAAATGGGCAGTATGCAAGTCTCCTATCATGGGGTTCAAATATCTGATTATGGATGTTGTCTCATAACCAACGTTTATACCGATGGTCTAAAGTTGATGAGAGTTGCTGCATGAAGGACTGCGTGTCCCCAACATGTAGTTGATAAATTGCAATTCTGTAAAAGCGGTCAGGCAATAAACTTAATTATCTTAATTAATGCTTCTGCTAGTCCATTCTAGGTATGGACATGTGGTACATAATGCTCAACTTTAATTTCTATTGCCATGCAATAATCATCAAATGCCTTTAAAGTAAATTCTCCAGCATTGTCCATTCTAATGGACTTTATATGATGATCAGAGAAATTATTTTTAATTTGAATTATCTGTGAGATCAACTTTGCAAAAGCATGATTTCTTGTAGATCATAAATATACGTACGACCATTTAAAGGAAGCATCGATGAGTACCATAAATATTTAAATGGCCTTAACAGTGGTTGTATAGGACCGTAAATATCTCCTTGTATACGTTTCAGGAATACAGGGACTTCATCCTTCACTTTCAGAGCAGAAGATCTAGTAATTAATTTCCCGATGGCACATGCGGGGCACATGAAATCTTCTTGATTCGGAAAATTCTTTATATCGATATTATATTCCTATGAATTATTAATTATATTTCTCATTATTCTAAGACCTGGGTGGCCTAATCTATCATACAGAGACAAAAAAGTTTAGAGCCTTAATATTAGTATAATATAGCTTATTCTCAAATGAAGAAAGTCTTTTTAATAACCTTTTTCCACTTACTTCATACTTTGTAATGAACATATATTTCTTACCATACTCTTCTTCAGTTTCAACGTGAAAACCGTTAGCGCGAATATCCTTAAAACGTAGGAGAGTTCTAGTCGATTCTGGGTACAACAAGGTTTCTTTAATGACCAAAGTTGTACCCATTAGGAGTATAATTATAGCTCTTATTGAGCCTATTATGCAAGTATTGCTACCGACGATTGTCGAAAGACTACCAGCATTCTTGCTAATCAACTTAAAAAATTTTATCTCTCTCAAGATAGTATTCATTGTGTCGCTGTCAGCTAAACACACTTTCCTCCATAAGGCGCCACACACGTTCTAATATAGAGAACTTTATTAATATGTAGTAGGAGACAATCAACACATAAATAAAATACTTCAAATATCAAAACATATCATGTCATTATTAACTAAATAAATGAATTAATTAATTAATATCATCCAACCATCATGAGAAAATAAATTATTTGAGCAAAATCCAACCTATTCCTTCCACACATAAAATGAATGACAACTAAAGTCTAAATGCATTCTGTGCATTAGACTGAATCTGCTAAGAAGTCAGAGACTTCGGCTGCTATCCTCTTGGGGGTGAGATGCTCCTCTTGGAAAATCATGGCAGCGGTAGTTGCAATGGCAAGAGGGGGTGTGGCTGCAGGAGTGGAGTTAAACTCCATTGGTGCAAACAGCTGCTCGGAATTCTCCCCCTCAACAAAGGCAAAGTGGGTTTTATGCTGCCTTTTGCCACCATTCTTCTTTTTGGCCAGAAAGGCATTGATAACGTGTTGCGGCTCTATATAGATTCGCGACCAGTGCCCCCACTTATCACACTTGTAGCAGGTTTGATCTTGTTGACTATAGGGCTTGTCGTCCTGCTTTGATTTGCCGGCCTTATTTTCTTGTGGAGCATTTGAATTGCCTTTCTCGCTTGCAGCCTTGCCTTTCCTTCCTCTTTTTTCATTATAGGTTTCGCACCTTGTAGATCCCAGCGTTAGCTTCACGGCCAGCAGAGCTCCCAGGTGGCTGTGCAACAAAACTTTTTGTAGAGAACTTCATCCTGAGCATCTACAACTTGCATAATATCAATCAATTTAGCATACTCCTTGTAGTCGTCTTGACGATAGTTACGTGCAGACTGCACTGCACTGGGGTGGAAGGTGGAGAGGGACTTCTCCATTTTTTGTTCATCTGTGACCTACCTGCTACAGAGTTGAAGATTGGTATAAATTCTATGCAGAGCAGAGTTATACTCTCCAACCGTCTTGAAGTCAACAAATCTTAGTCGGATCCATTCCAGCTCTGCCTGAGGAAGAATAGTGTACTTTAGTTTCTTGAACCGCTTCTTTAGTATAGTTCATAAGGCTACCGCACTATTCTCTGCCATGTACTCATTCTTAAGAGTGAGACGGAGGTGGTGCTTGAGAAAGTGAAATGCCTGATCATTTTTCTTAGGAGTGAGTTTGACATCTTCCGATGCACCAATCCTAATGGCGGCGCGGAACTTCTTGGCTGCAAGTACAATCACGATGTCAGAAGCCCAAGTCAAGTAATTTTGGTCATGCTGGGCCAGCCCCTCGAACTCCCGATTCATGATGTCTATCATCTACATGCGCATAAAAGGAATACATAAATTTACTGCTGGTAAACATGCATGAAAAAATTGGACAATGGTACAAAAGGTTCTTGTAATATTCCATAATTTTCTATGTATTTTGTATAATTTTACTGTTAATTTCAGTCATTAAAGGCAATTAAAAAATTACGATTAATCAAGACAGTAAGTAAATACAGAAAACATAGAAAGTAATAATAACAGTGCTAAACATGTTTCAAATGTTAAAAACAATTCACAATTTGAACTCCCGAAGCCTATTTATACTGGAATATGAATTTTCAATGAATTATGTAATTTTCGAAGGCTTATCTGCTAATTTTCAGTTCTGAGAAGTTTTCACGCAATTTTCTAGAAAAACCGGGGCCTATCCATGGAGTCTGAAGGACCTTCCCATAATTTCCAGAGATCATGGGGGCTTATTTGCAAAACTGGCCCTCCCCTTTTTTCCTACGACCAAATCCGGCCCAAAAGGAGGCGATGGGGGTAGGCTTTCCATACCCTAGGTGGTGACGGCGGTTGTTTCACCCGAAGGCCAGCGGCGACGGTGGCACTCGTGCGGGAGGCAGCGGCGTCAGCTTCACCTGGGGGCCAGGCGGCCCATGTGGGAGCTCACGGTGGTAGGGAGCAGGCGGCGACGACCCATGTGGGGGTGCGCGGGCGCACGACAGCCGGGAGCCAGTAGCCGAGGCAGCGACGGCCCATGTGAACTCAATCGGAACCGGGCAGCGGGTGGCCGGCGGCACATGCAGGCGGCTGGTGCCTCAAGCGGCGCGTGCAGGCACTGGCTGTTCGGGCAGTGCATGCAACAGTCGGCGCGGCTACAGGCCGACACGTGTGGTTCGAGCGCAGAGCCGTAAGCGGACGATGCTTGCATTTTTTTTCTTTTTTCTTTTTAATCTACAATGCAATTAATATTTACTCTTTTGTGCAAATCTACCCATCAGCTTGGCTGGCGACTTCAAGTTAGCTCGCGGTAGATTAGAGTAGATTTGCACCATAGAAGAGTAATCTAAAAATTTGTGGAATTTAAAGAGATCTAAATAGACAATTCAATCTACAAGTGCTTTGATGATTACCTTCGATCCACCATAGTGATTCGTGCTGATAATATGTTGAGAAACTGTCGTTGGAGAGTCCAGTCGGAGCGATTCCTCTTAGACAAAAGATGAATTAAACACAGAATAACGCAAGTACAAAATAGATTGAACAGAGAGATAGAGGAACTCATTGTTTCTTTATTATTTTTTCTCCAAAAGGTATAAGTTACAATGATTAGGATCTCTATTTATAGACTAAAGGGTGACGTAGCTACCATAAGCTAGGCTTGCAGGTCCAGGTTTCTCAACAGTAACCTAGCCATAGACATGCCTCAGACCAGACAATTTTGGAACAGAACACAAACCTAATTGCATATAGTTATTCATATTCGGAAAGCCCAGGATGCTTGTCTCCACTCTTAGGGTGAACAGGGAATAGGGCCATCTCAGTCGGCCCATCAAGACACGTTCTGGCCCTAGCTACACATCCGGCACGGACCGGCCCGTTGTCTACTTGCCTAGCAAGAGGTCTACATAGTCCTGTGACCTAAGCTTTTTCACGTTTTTCTTAGCAACGATGCAATGGGTTGGTTGCTTGGTTATCACAAGTATCTTCAACCACGAGCAGTCAATGAGATTCGGACTATAGCTATATGACGTGCAAGGCACATTTGCTGGACTAGCCATAAGTTGGCAATCTTCTGTGCTTAAGAATACAGCTCAACTGCAAGCAACTATGTATACTAGCAAATATTATCTCCGTTTCGGCATGTATACATGTTGGGATGATAAATTATGCGTATTTTTGTTAGCTCTAAAGGAGAATGTTTATAGAAGTTTGTGTTGAAATTTATACTATAAACTCTAAAGATGCATTTTAGCTTATTGGGTGCTTATCAAGCGGCATGGAATATTTGAGATGATGGCACTTTCTTAACTCTTCTTTTGCGCTTAACTTTAGAAGATAAAGAAATGTATAGTCCAAAGTCCAAACTGACTCTCAAAATCGAGAGAAAATCCACTCTATGCCACTAAATAAGTCATGCTTCTACTATTTACCATCGAATAAAGGCCATATATCCTCTATGCCAAGGTTTCGTTTTTTCTTCCATCTGTGCCATCATCGTTCGTCACTTACCGTTAGACTGTTGCATTTCTTCAAAAATACCCGAAATGCCCCGCACTGAGAGCCCTACTCCACGCCGTTATCCCCCCTCTCCCATTTTCTCTGTACATCATTTGTTCTATAGTTAGCCAAACTTTCTCAACAAACATACTTCCACATAAACAGCAAAGCTGGTACCTGGTATGCATAACACTGCATGCATACATGAGATTCCCAAACACATTGTGAAAAGAGATATCAAGCATTAGTCTAATACCATAAGAACTCTCCAAACTGTTCTAAATAGATTGCGAAAAGTGATAGTTAATCACAAGTCTAACAACATAAGATTTACAAACCGTAGTACAAACAGAACAATACATAGCTAGGCTAGTGCAATACAAAATTTCTGCATTCTTTTTCATGTTCTCAATTAGAGGGAGCATGCATTGCTGGGAGAATGGGCAAGGAGGGAGCACTGGCCTGGTTTGAAGCACTATGGGACCTAGAGCTGCAATTTGAATTTGGAAGTAAGTCAATGAGTTTTGTGAGTGTTGGTAGAATAGATTCTTAGTAAATTTCTACCTCAATGATGCACACTCAGGCAATGATGACCAAGACTTCTCATTGGAATTCATCCTCTATTTTTGTTGAGTTAGCAGCCAAAGGAAATCAGATGGTGCAATATAGCAATCTTTGTAGCAAATGAATAATGCAACAAAATTTTACCTCGGTGGGCTTAAAAGCGCTTGTTCTGATGATGTATTACCTGCATCAATTCTTTCAGTAGGTACAGAACTTGAAGTTGGTACGTTGTTGTTGCTTGCCCATATTTGGAATTAGTACATTTAATCTTTTGATTTTCGCTTCTTTTTGCTCCTATTTTATTTTTGGGTTTACATTCCCATTACTTGTTTTAGGATGTTTAAGCTCATATTTTATTTTGAGATCTGAACACATGATTTATTTTGGGTTTACCATTGTCTGTATTTAAATTCTTAACCTTTACCACTGGCTTGGTTTAGCATGGCTTCTGCTGCAATTTCTCTTGTCTTAGTTTCTAGATCATCTTTTCATATTCGTATACCTATTAATTTAAATTATTATTATGTGCTTCTTTTCTACTCAATTTGATTTTCCTGAATTAAGATGCAAATCAAAAGCTTTTAAACTTTACACATTTTCAGTCAACAGCCTTTTTGGGCTGTTACAAAATGCAACAGTCTAATGGCAGGTGACGGACGGTGATGGCATAGAGGGAAAAAAAAGAAACCCGGTGGCATAGAGAGAATATAGCTTTATCCGATGGCAAATAGTGAAAGCACGTCTTAAGTCTTATTCAGTGGTATGGAGTGGATTTTCTCAAAAAAAAAATCAATCTCTTCTTCAATCTACCTGGACAGTTGCCAAGAGGATCTGTGTGCACCAGAAGATAATGGTTCCTGAAACTTGTAGCGTCAAAAGATGTGTTGGTTTTGTTTCAACTTGCAATTGACATCTCACCGGAACAGAGTTGTACAACAGCCAAAGCATAGACGATTGGTTAGTGCACGAGTAGCTATCAGTTTCCGGTGCAAATGCTTACTTGTATTTTCGGTGTCGTTGCAAATTGCAAGGCCAATACACGCATGATTTCTCTAGTTGACCTGCTCGTGTCGATTCGCCGATGCCCTGCTGATTGTTATGGCAGATCATCGTCGCAAACAGGCATTCGATGCTGATGTTTCCCTCTCCGGATTTCTAGGTAACTAGAAAATAATTTATCTTTTTCGTTGCATACAGGTCAAACCGAAAAGAAATTGAATTTTTACCTCGCCCGCAGCATCAAACTGAGCAAAACTCATGTACAATTTACCTGGAACTGAAAAATTCAAGTGCCCAACTTGCCGTGGATTTCTAGCATGTTTAGTCAACTGGGAGATCCGATCCCTATGTTCAACTCAAATTTTATTTTCTTTATTGTTCTCGAGTTTCTCGTGCCAACGTCCAATTTAGTTGGTGAATGTTATGGGCCATTTGAAAACGGCTTTGAAAGCCGAATTAAACGCCCTGCTATGAGAAGCAGTTTCGGCAGGATCGAACTGTTAGACTATGTGGATGGATGTGATTAAAGTGATAATCAATAATTGATATTTAGATTGCATTGAAATTTATATTTGTGAAAGTTTTGGTTCAGATCGAGTGGTTTTGGCACCATTTGAGTGGTTTTGACTACTCCGAGTAGTTTTGGTCTGTTCCGAGTGGTTTTGGCTGCTCCGAGTGGTTTTGGGCTGCTCCAAGTGGTTTTTGTCTGCTTTGAGTACTTTCGGATCAGTCCGAATGGCTTCGCTCAGTGGTCCGATCAGGTTCAAGTGGCATGGATGGCTTTCGAGTTACAGCGGAGTATCGGGCGGTGTCCAAGTAGATTTGGCACATCGGATGGTGTTCGAGTGGCACAGATACATCGGACACGCTATGACTATGATGCTACGACCATGACATTTCAACTGCAACATTACGACCATGGATTTTTTACTGCGGTACTTCAACTTTGGCATGGTCGACCACAGCTGAATGACCACAGTTCTTCGACCACTGCAGCTTTCGACCACAGCTACCATGTCCGGCTACGACCATGGCATTTCCACTACGACCACGTCCAGCTTCGACCACGGCAAGTAGTCGTAGCTACAGTACTTTTTCCATAGTCGTAGCTACAGTACTTTTCGTAGGCATAACTATAGTATTTTTTTCATAGTCGTAAACTTTACTGTTTGTGCTCAAAAGTCGAAGGCTTTGCGGTTGATGGTTGTAGACTTTGCATACTGCTCTCAAAGTCATAGATTTTGCAGTCTAGTCTATGGTCATAGATTTTGTGGACTGCTCTCATAGTCATAGATTTCGCAGTCTTATCAATGGTCTAGACTTTGCAGTCTGCTGTCGTTGTCTTCGGTAGTCGAAGGCTTTGCAATCGGTTACCGTAGGCTTCACGGTCGATACTCGTAGACTTCATTGTCGATTCAAGTGCTTCACTCTTGTGATCTTCGAGTACCCGTGTTGGGCTAGTGGTTGATTGGTCTATGCATGGTGGTCGGTGCTTGGTAGTCTGCGCTTGGTGATTGTTGCTACAGTACTAGGTAGGTACTCAGTGGTCGATACTAGCTATAAGTCTTGATGATGATAGTTGGTGTTGTAGTGGCTGGTGCATGGCAATCAGTCCTCGATGGATCTGTGGTCAGTAGCGATGCAGATGTATTCATGAGTGTTTGGAGCTGAGCGATGGTATTTTTTGAGTACTTATGGTTTTTGAATAATCGTTGAGCTAGTGTTTGTATTGAGTGAACTAAGACAGATTTCGGGATAACGATGAGATCTGTGGTCGTGGATGACCTAGTTGATGATCGTGGATGGTTTGGTACTTGTTTATGGATGGACAAGGGTATGTTTTGAGTGTGTGTGGTGATGACAACCATGTTGTGGAGAACTTATGCCGAAAAAATATTCATTGGTCTTTTCATATGCACGTGCGTGTGGAGGCGATCATGGTCGATGACGAGGAGGACCGAAATTAGGATAGAGAGATCTGAGGTTCAGACAGTTGAGAATGTCATACGAGGTGGTCAGGCTCATGCTGGAGCACGTGAAGATCGAAGGTGGATGATGCGTGGAGGCGTGGAAACGGTTACGATCGATGACGAGGAGGGCCGGGACTAGGAGGGGGTAATCTAAGGTCCAGGCGGTCGAGATGTCGCGCGAGGTGTTTGGGCTCACGCTAGACCATGTGATGATGAGTGGAGGAGCTATAGGAGGTGCGGTCCTAGAGGCTTTGACACGGGAGTTGATGAGGCGTGATGGAGATACAGGAGGTGCGTCCTGAAGGCTTCATCACATGTTGAGTTAGGAGTTGTGGATGGAGTCCATAACTTGGAGGAGGTAGAGTTTGTTTAAAACTCATGTAGGAAGGGTTTCGGGTCCCTTAGTTTTTAGAAGAGATTAGGTGTTGTGTTTGTGTTTGAGTCGAATACGGTCTGGACGTTAGTCTATAAAAATAGGGAGAGACTAAGGGTTAATATGTAGTTTTGAGGTGGTTTTTAGAGGGCTTTCATTGAGAAGGCTTTTAGGGTGGTTTCGGAGTGTTCGAGCGGTTGAAGCTTTCGAGGAAAGGGAGATTTCAACCACGTGCAAAGGCAGACCTAGCGAGCGATCATAGCAAGCGGTCGAACGATCGAAGTATTTGTCGAGCAGTCAAACGACTTGAGGTCGAAATCTACTTTTGGTAATTTAGATTATTTTTCTTCTGCTTTGAGATTTGTTTTTAGGTTCCAAAAAAAAGAGGCAATCATTTCACCCCCTCTGATTATGCCATACAGTCCTACACAAACATACCACACATTTGCCCTCGGTCACACTCGCCCCGCTGCCCCCTGAGGCATGCTACCGCCACCCCATCCCCTCGCCCCTGCCCCTCCCCCCCTGAGCCTCAATGGTGACAATGGAGACCAAGGAACTGGATGCAGACGGACTCCTTGAGGTACTTAACAGCGAGTTGGAGTTGGCGGTAGTGTGTGCCAAACAAGTGGTGCCAACACTCGAGCGCCTGGATGGCAGCCTTGTGGAGCGTCGTGGAGGAGGCAGCGGGAGGAATCCGTCGAGTGCATCGGTGAAGAGGGAGAGGATATTAACACGCTAGGGTTTGGGGGCATTAGGGATTAGCATAGGAGATTCAGGGAGTAAGAGGGGTTTTACTTACGTTGGAGTGGGGCTTGGACATGAGGGTGAGGAGGAGGCGAAAGGCATTGTGGATGGCTATGGAGGACTCCCCCATCGCCGATGTGCCACCGCTTGACATTGGTTGTTGAGGAGATAGAGGGGGAGTGAGAAAATCAAGGGAGGGAGTGACAGAGAAGAGAGATAGGCAAGAGGTATTTCAAATATTTGTCAACTCAGCCCAACCAAAAATCGAAAGCTCCGTCACGGCCCGAGCGTCCTCCTCCTCCCCCGCTGTCTTGAAATCCAAAAAATGCAACTTCCTGCAATGTCTATTTGTATTCATATGGGGAACATTGTATTGTAGCCTGTGTAGATCTAGTTTTTGCTTCTTTTTTTTCTAATATAGATTAATTACTAGTGTAATAATACAATTGATTAGTTTTGTAATCATATGATGCGATAATTGCTGGTAAGATTTACTAGTATAATATTTTACATCAATCATTTGCTTTAGGAGCGATTTTGATATTTACCAAATCAGCTAAGGCAAAAGCTACTCCTACTTTTAACGGCTTATATTTCTAACCGCTACTGTTCTAAGTGGGTGTTCGTATTGGTTTTTTGCAGATAGCTTTTGACTGAAAATAAATAGTAGTGGCTGGAATAAGTGGTTTAGAAGGAGGGGACGAACGGTGCAAAAAATGAGGTAGAGATATCTGCGCGTGATAGGAACGAGAGGAGTGAGATAGATGATAGGTTAGTGATCATCTGTCTTATCACTAGAGTGAGATGATAACAAAAAAAAGTAAAAAAAACTATTTAAAAAATAAAATATTTATATTAACTTTTAAAGTTTCAAAGTAAAAAACTAGGATCAGAAGCTAATTCGAACGGACAAGCGAAAGCGAAGCCAGAGAGAGGCTCCCCTCACCTCGTCCCGAGCGGTCTCGGTGCCGTAATCGTGACGTCCAGAGACATCCTACCAGACCCCACCCACCTACCGCGACCACCAACCCCCACGTCCTTTTCGACGGCTTTTCTTCCACCCGGCTAATCCACTTCCCCGTGCCACCTCGCTTTCCTGCGAAAACACTCTCTCCCACGTCCTTGCTTCCTCCTTTCTTACCTTCGCTTTCCCCAACGCTTGGATAATCTACCAATGTGACATGAGCTGAATTTTGCATTCTGGAATAGGTGGCTAGGTGTATAGCATTGTTTTGAGCCTCTCAATCACACGGTGCAAAAATATATTATTTACTTCTTATGTTTTGTCCTTCCTGATAAGAAATCCAAGTAAAAATTTCGATGCAAAGGGCATCTAAGTTATCCAAGGATTGCATCTTAACAATACTATGGTAGAAAAATGCAATTCTAGCAATAAGGGCATATTTATTAGTACTCACTCCCATCACAAAAAAAATGGCATTTTCAGATACGTGCGGTCGCACTTTCTAAATTTTGGTTATCGATATGTTTTTGAATATTTAGGTTTGACATATGAAAATAATATGTGCAGATTATTCTTAAAAAATATTTTCATAATAATAATTTATTATGTTTTATAAATATATTATAATAGAAATTAGTGGTACCAAAACATCACTTATTTGTGATAGGGGAGTAATGTTTTATGGGGGCATCTGAAGTGTTCAAGCATCAAGATTCAAGACCATTCATTTCTTGTTAAAAATGTTCAAGTGAAAGCCATGTATCTAGATTTTTTTTTTGAGTATGTAACCAATGTCACTTAATTCAGCAAATCAATGTGTGGAATCAGTTTTGCCAACCATTAGTGGTCTATCGGTGAAGCATCCATTGTACAACTTTCTTGGCAAAACCTAATGTTCAAATCTCAGTGTGGCCTTCTCGCAAAAAAAGAAAAGAAAAAAAAATCCCAATCTGGCAATCGTGTTTTAGGAGTTAGTATTATAACACAGGGTTTTCTCTTCTCGCTAGTCCAGCAAGATTTGGGATAGGTTCTTTTGAGCTTATGATTTAACTTTCTACAATACATAACTTTTAAACAGAGCGTCTTTTCAAATCAGTGCCTATAAATCGTTTATAGTAGACACTGTCTCGACTTCATCTATATCGACTAAAATCACACTTAAATATCTCTTTATATACTTTTTCATAAATAGTTAAAATTTGAAATTTTCAACTAAAAATCATAAGTCAACTTAAAAGGACCGACCTCAATCACATCACATGGGGGCATGGCCGATTTTTCTATTTTTCTCTAACTTTAGGCGTTGGCCACAGAAGATCCTGGTGCAGTCGATGCCCACCAGCTAATGGCCATTTGGCAGCGTCAAGGCTTGCTTTCCTTATAAAGCGCTGTTTCCTCTTGGAGTTGTCGCCCAAATCCATCCTCCTTCCTTCCTTCCTCCTGTAGTTGGCTCCTCCCCGCCTCTCCTTGCTACCTCCTCTTCATCCCTCGGCTCCAAGAAAAATGGGCAGCCTCGTTTCGGAGAGGACGGTCGTCGGATGGGCTGCGAGAGACGCCAGCGGCCACCTCTCCCCCTACAAATACACCCTGAGGTACGAATGATCACTTTGCTGCTGCTCCTCCTCCTTCACCATCAGTTCTTCTTCGTCTTCCTTCCATCCGTTCCTGCTCTCTTCTTCCTCTTGCAGCATGCAAGAGACCAGTAGTTTTCGTATCGCGTAGTTGTATCTGTGGTTTACTACCGTCCTATCGTAAAAATATGACAAATAGGAGTACTCGAAAGATCGGTCGCAGAGTTTCTTTCCAATCCAACGAACTGCAGGAAATGCACGGTGCTGTGGCAAAGTGTAGTAACGCCTACGCTTGAGCCTGATTCCGATAACTGATACTACTTTATTGCTCAGTGTTGTTTGTATGTACGTATGCGACTGTGCACGCATATAATTATTTTTGAGCATAGACGCGTTTATGTGCCTGTGTTTGTAATTCAGAGTGCATGCTCTGTTTGCTTCTGTTTCTTCGTCGAAGTGTGCGTGTGAGTTGTGACTGGTATATGGTGTATGGAGAGAACTAGTCTATGGGGAAGATCAACGGTGGATGGGGCCTCAGCGTGAGACCCTTCCCTACGCATTCCAAACATGTATGAGTCACAGGTCAGTTTTGTCAACATTTGGTTCCAAACATGCGTGAGACCGATACTGATACACCTACCCCTGTTCCAATCACAGCACTGATAGGCTCGGCTATGTTCTTTTAGACCATACACCACAGCTGATGTAGAGCATGTTCTTTTTTGTTGCAGTTTGTAGTTTTTGGACTGTTTGTACGAAAGATTATAGAGTAACAAAAACTCACATGCGTTTTTGCCGATATAAAAGAAATCAGTAAAGTATGTATTATAATTAACTAGTAGATTCTATTTTAAAAAAATACTCTGTTTAAAAACTAGTTAATGTAGAAAAGTCAAAAAAATAACTTTTAAAAACTGAAAACAACAGGGTTGTACTTTAGCTTCAATTGGTAGGTCTAATTAATTGTATCGGTTCATATAAGTCGAAGCCAAAAATCGATTGAAAAGCTAAAAATAGAGGCCCCATCCGTTAAAATGCTCTGTGTTTTTTTCCTTTGTAAATCTTCATTTCTTATATTTTATTGGTATATACCATAGGAACCTCCCATACTGTTTCTTTTTTAAAAAAAATGTAGCCAATGAGTCACTGTCAAATAAGGCCCAAATCCCGTGGCTACAACAGTACTCAGGAGCCGTCCGATATGGACCGCGGCGTTCGGATCGGACGGCTCCGGGGCGCTCTCCCCGAATCGTTCCGTTCTATTATCCAGAGACACATGGCCGGATTGCCTGGAACTGAATCGAGCAGCTGTGACACAGAGAATCTATCAATTTTGTCATGTTAAATGTGCCATGGAACTACTGAATAAGCTTCTAATCGCTTTCTTTCTTTTTCCCCGTGGTGCGACAACAGGAAGACAGGCCCTGAAGATGTGGTTGTGAAGGTTCTGTACTGTGGGATCTGCCACACTGACATCCACCAGGCCAAGAACGAACTCGGTGCTTCCAAGTACCCCATGGTCCCTGGGTAAGCATGCATAACCCTGGTCATGCCAATGGAAATCTTTTAGCAGTTAACAGAAAGCAACTGGCACTAGCAACTTGATGCAAAACTACATGATGCATAACCATGGTCTCGTTTTCAGTGCTGTTGTCAGATTTCCAAAGCATAGGAGCACTATCGCACTCCTTAGTGGGCTATTGTCAATTCTCATTCACCACATTTTCTGGGACACGAGATAGTGCATCGCTTTCAGCATTTTTCCCCCTTCCCCTTTTATGATAGGTAGAGAGCTAAAATCATTTTGAAAGACAATGAGTAAAGACAGCTTCACCAAAACTTTTCGGATAAGATTACAGAATCTCAACACCTCCACTACAGTGAACTGATAATGGTTTAATATATCTTGTAATAATCATTGGCTGGTTTGTTGGTGATCACCGGGAATTTCCAGGCATGAGGTAGTCGGCGAGGTGGAGGAGGTCGGGCCCGAGGTGACCAAGTACCGCGCCGGCGATGTGGTCGGCGTGGGTGTGATCGTGGGGTGCTGCCGCGAGTGCCGCCCGTGCAAGGCCAACGTCGAGCAGTATTGCAACAAGAGGATCTGGTCGTACAACGACGTCTACACCGACGGCAGGCCGACGCAGGGCGGCTTCTCCTCCACCATGGTCGTCGACCAGAAGTGAGTACTGAGTAATCTTGAAAAGAAAAAAAAAAGAATGCGCTCATCATTATCAGACTATCTTGTCAATGTTCTAGAGAAAACGGGATTGGACATTTCGGAGGGATCAAGTCCAGTCCGTCTAGAAAACGCAGAGAAAAGTATGGGAAGATACTATCTGAAACTGAAACTGAAACTGAAAGAAAGGTGTGGTGTGTGTGGTGAGAAGTCACAAATCCTCACCAACTCACGAGTCTCAAAAATCGTCACCTACTCCACTGGTTGTTGGGACTTGTCGCTTTAGTTTGCTGGTAAACCACCCTACCTTCCAAACCTCACCGAGATAGCGAAAAGTTTGATGTTCAATCTGATTCAGGGAATTTGGTTCACTGCTTAATCATTAACACGTCACGTTTTCTTACAAAAATGTTTGGTTTGTTGCTATAATTCTAGCGTCACTTTCTGTTGCCCCATAACCCCATGTCACATAAAATACTTGGTTTTTTTCTTACCAAACCACGCCCCGTTTGTAGGACCAACTTGTCAGTGTCATCAGTTGATCGAATTGGCATTGGAGTTAATAAGGTTGATGATGACAAAATTAACTTGATGGTGCATTTGCATATAGGTTCGTGGTGAAGGTCCCAGCCGGGCTGGCGCCGGAGCAGGCGGCGCCGCTGCTGTGCGCCGGCGTGACGGTGTACAGCCCGCTGAAGCACTTCGGGCTGATGTCCCCTGGCCTCCGCGGCGGCATCCTCGGCCTCGGCGGCGTGGGCCACATGGGCGTGAAGGTGGCCAAGTCCATGGGACACCACGTGACGGTGATCAGCTCGTCGGGGAAGAAGCGCGCGGAGGCCATGGAGTACCTGGGCGCCGACGCGTACCTGGTCAGCTCCGACGCCGACCAGATGGCCACCGCCGTCGACTCGCTGGACTACATCATCGACACCGTCCCTGTGCATCACCCTCTGGAGCCGTACCTGGCGCTGCTGAAGCTGGACGGCAAGCACATCCTGATGGGCGTCATCGGGCAGCCGCTGAGCTTCGTCACCCCCATGGTGATGCTGGGGAGGAAGTCCATCACGGGGAGCTTCGTCGGCAGCATTGACGAGACGGAGGAGGTGCTGCAGTTCTGCGTCGACAAGGGGCTCACCTCGCAGATCGAGGTAGTCAAGATGGATTACGTCAACCAGGCGCTCGAGAGGCTCGAACGCAACGACGTGCGCTACCGCTTCGTCGTCGACGTCGCCGGCAGCAACATCGTGGACGCGGCCTGACCGGGCGACGGCGAGCGACCTGGCTGAGCTTCAGTTGCCATGCATAATGCCCGATCCATGACATGTTCCTGAACTTGATACGGTACATGCTCGTGAGCTGTGACTTGTCGACGTCGTCATCTATCAGTGTTCGCTTTTGTTTCCTTGCAGTTGGATGTTTGGTATAAATATAATCCGGCCTTAATAATGATATATATTGATTACTGTCTGGCTTCATGAACTATCTAATCCTAGTTGGAAAATAACTGATGAGATCCAATACATCTCATTCATTTTGAGAGCAATAAAAATCCACAATAATCCTAAAACAATCCTAGAAATTTTTACATTAATCAAGAAAAGAGAAACATCTATACCACTTATTTTAATCGATCAGATTATAACAGTACAGACTAATCATATATCTATATTAAAGTTGTACAACAAATATAATTGTATTTTAATTATATACATTAGAGTTATATATCAAAAACAACTATATGATAGTATCTAGCCACTTAATTACACTACTAGTTTTGCAGGAATTTCAAATGAGATTTTTTAATACCCACGAAATTCCTATGTTCCAAGAGGGGCAACTTAAAAAGTGATGTGTGGTTAAAACTGCCACCTCTCACGCACGCGCTGGTGGGTTATCAATCTGCGACGATTCACGAGCGTAGCACTCCAGATGAATTGGGCCGAAGATTACTAGGCCTTGCAGTGGTGCAAAGAAGGGCCAGGGCGGCCCTGAATTGTCAGTGGGTGAAAAATTAGGCCCATACTCCATCGAGCACGGCGCTGCCTCCAGAAGAGAGACAAAGCACAAAGCTTGGCAAATTTCAACCGATCGTCCTCTGCAAAACCGGCTGGCAACTGAAGATGTGCTTCCCGTCCTTACTATAAATACCGCCGACTGTGAACTGTCACTACTACTACTACCAGTTCTGCAGTCGCGTAACTACAAGCCAGTCCATAACTGTTGCTACCAACCACTGCTGCTTGTACAGCCACAACGCTCGATTCGAATGGTTTGTTACGGGTACCTTGGTACCCAACCGATCGGGTTTTGTGCAACCAATTTTACCAAGATAACTGCGTGGAGGGCATCTAGGACCCAAAGAGATCCTAAGGGCGTCCGCAATGGTAATAGCTAGTACTAGCTATATAATCAGCTGACGTGGAGGTGAGAGACAAAAGCAAAGACTATTTTATACTGTTAGACCCACATGCTCTTCTCTTATGTTCTTGGACTACGTGAAATAGATCATCTATTTGTTCGTCGCTAGTGACTACTCTTTCTCCTACTTTTTCCTTGCCACATCAGATCTAGCTAACTAAATAGCCAGCTGTTGGAGACACCCTAAGTTGAGGTTCATATGGGATAAGGCGCCACTTAGTTAGACTAAAACAAACTAATTTATAGTTAAAATTATATTATAGTTGATTAAGATTATTAGTTGATGGTGATTTATTTAACATAACTAGATTTACAAAATTAAAAATGAATAGAAAATAGATTAGCCTATTACGGACAATACAAAACGAATAAAAAATCTAGCCAAAAAGCTAAAAAATCTAAACAAAAAAGATAAAATTTAGAAAAAAAATAAAAAATAAATTAGAAACTAAACCAAATAAGCGGAACCTAAATTTGCTTGACGTAATGTGCTCTAAGGTTTAGGATTTCTCGCGGACTGTAAGGTAGGACCCAAAGAGAAATGTACAAATGCGAATCATACGAGGAACAGTTCAATCCCCAGAGGAATCTGGGGAAAAAATTTCGTGCCCCAAATGATTGTGCTAGTGCATCGCGTGGCCCTGAGTAATAACATTTCCCTTCTCATTTTACCCCGTTCCGACTTCACCGCTGCTCTGCTTTCAGAGCAGCCGAGGAATAAACAACCACCCAACTCTGCAAGTAAAACGCAAAGAGAAACCAGAAAGCGACTAAGTACTCCAACTAGACAAGATCCTAAACACATGGGAGTAGCCAGTCCTAGCGCGCGTCTGCGGTAGCTTTCCATCGGCTGATCCGCCCTCCTAGTGTTTACTGGCGGGTCACGACGCCGACCCTCTCGGCGGCGGCGCGCATGACGCCCTCGACCAGCTGCGGCACGCACGCCTCGCCCACGGCGCCGGGGCCGCACCCGGCGCGGAGCCCCACGCCGGACATGTACTTGCGCACCTCCGCGCGGATCATCTCCTGCATCGCCGCGACTAGCTCGCTGCTGAAAGGGTAGGAGGACGGAGGCGGCGGGGAGGGGGAGAGCTGTTGGAAGTGGCTCCGGGCGCTGTCGTGGTGGAAGCCCTGGTCGAGCCCTGGGAGCGAGAGGGAGAGGGAGGTGAGTGGGTCCTCGTCTCGCCGCGGCGGGGGTGGCCTCACGTCCGCGCTGATGGCGTCGAAGCCGCCGGCGCGCGGGACCGGCCGGAAGACCTGCCCGCCGCCGTGGCTGAGCTCGCTGCGGTCCGATCCCGTCGGGCTCCCCGGGCCGGGGCTCGTGCGCTTGCACAGGCGGTCGGGCTCGCCGCCGTCACCAGCCTCCGCCGCGGCCACAACGGTGGCGGTGGCGATCTTGCGCTTGAGCGACGAGTTCCAGTGGTTCTTGACGGCGTTGTCGGTGCGCCCGGGCAGCAACCGCGCGATGGCAGCCCAGCGGTTGCCGAGCCGCGCGTGCGCCCGCAGGATGGCGGCGTCCTCCTCCGCCGTGAACGGGCGGCGCTCCACCTGCGGCGAGAGCTGGTTGCACCACCGCAGCCGGCACGACTTCCCTGACCTCCCGGGGATCCCCCTCCCGACCGCCGTCCAGTTCCGCGCTCCGTGCCGCTCCACCAGCCGCCGCAGCGCCTCGTCCTCCTCGGGACTCCACGGCCCCCTTATCCTGTCATACTCCGCCTCCGCTCCCATCGCCGCCGCACAAACCAAAACCCTCTCTTCGTGCAGGTAGGTAGCCGCTCTAATGGCGTTGTGTGTGATTAGTGATTAGGATAGCCGCTCTAATGGCGTTGTGTGTGATTAGTGATTAGGATAGCCGCTCTAATGGCGTTGTGATTAGGACGTGTCGATGGCGAGTGGAAGGGGAAGCAGAGGCGGGAGCTTATATAGGCGGGGGGGTGACCGGGAGCGGCCGGTGGCTGGTCACCGGGGTACAGCTGGCGAGTTGCCACCTCTGGGGGCCGTCGTTTTCGCTAGCATGTGGGGTCCCCAGTGGATGGGCCCACGTGGCAGTGAGCTCCACGCGGTTGCCGAGCGGCGAGCGATCTAGGCCGTTGTTTGGTTGTCAAGGCCTAATTCAATCCGGTTCGGCTTCGGGTTCCGAAAATCCATAAGCCAGAATTAACATGTTGACTTTTTAATTTTAGTTTTTTCCATCGATTTTTACATTTTGTTTTCTTTTATATTGTAGTAGATATATAATAGTGCTTTTTCAAAAAAATTTCATTTTTTCTTATTTTCTTTTAATTGAGTGACTCAAAAAAATCTAATAGTCACTATAGTATAATTTTAGCTAACATTTAACCGCCACTATAATATAATTTAAACCAAAGTTAACAATCAGAAGCTGTTAAAAAAATCGTATTAAACGGGCCTGAAACACTTGGGTTTGGGGTCCCGGCGGTTTGAATTTTAACTTGTTAGAGCATCTCTAAGAGAGGCTCAATATTTTGTCCTCTAAAATCTCATATTGGGAGTCTTTCTAAAAAAATGTCCTCTAAATCTTTCCCCTCCTTCAGCAGCTCCTCTAAACTTGGATCCCTAAAATTACTATTTAGACACTGTATATTTGATGGTGATCCACCTCAATTTTAGAGTACCAAAATTATTGGGTGTGTTTTAAAGTATCTGTTGGAACTTGTTTTTAGCTTTCATACCTAATATTTTAAGATAGGGGGTGAGAAAGAGCATCTCTTGGAGATGCTTTCCGTACCGCCAAACACGAACATAAAGGCCGTTCAGTCAGAGCAGTTAACATCTGGCAAAATAGGTAAAAGAAAACCATCCATTCCGTACAATGCTCGTATACTACTATACTGTGCAGTGGCGATTGCCAGTGTGTTTTAGATCGGACAGTCCTCGGTTTTTTAGTTTCTAAAATTATTTTTCTATATTAAAATATTTTTATAGTAATTAATTTTTAAACATAGTGTTTCTTCAAGAAGGGTCTATAAATCGTTTTTAGTATACACTACAGCGATTTCATTTATATCAACCAAAATCAAATACGAGTCTCTATCTCTCTATAATCTCTCTCGTAAACAAACAAAAACCATAAATCACAACTAAAAATTGTAAGCCAATAAGCCACAGTCTAAGATAAGAGGCCCTGTTTGTCATGGAACCTTTGTGCACCGTGCACTAAAACCTTTGCATGGCAAACAAGGTTGCGCGAAAGAGACGGAGGAAACCGACGCGGCACGGCAAGGGGACAAATGAGATTCTCTGACGTAACTTCCCGTCACTGACGCGTGGGGCCACGCGGCGAGGGGGCCCACGCGCAGTGATCCAACGTCAGAGGGAAGTTACGTCAGAAGAGTTGATTCCGCAAGGGGATTATCTGCGATGATGATCCATCCAACCATGCATGCATCCCCCTTGAATCGGGATGGCGACGGATGGGGAAACGTAGCGCAGCCTGCACCGACCCGAACCGAAGCCGGGAGCCCATCCCGCCACGTTGAGTTGCAACCGTCCAGCCCGGCGCGGCCCCGCCCGTACATGTGTACAAGCCGAACGGTACGACCACTATGCTCGACGGTTTGTGCGCCTGGCCTTATCGCCACGCCGACGTGAAGCCCTGTCCCACTGACACGCGGGTACGCGTTGGTGAGGGCCCGCGTGGAAGCCAGAGCAGAGGAGGAGCGGAGGGTGGCGCGGCGTGGCTGTTTTGGGCGAAAGCGACAGGGGCGCGATTGGGTTGGGTTGGGTTGGGTATGGGATGGGTGGGCTCGGCGGTTTGCGGGGAGGCCAGGCTGGAGCGCAATCTCTCGGGTAATAAAAACCGGCGCGATTTCGTGGGGAGGCATGGCAGTTATGAGCACAGCTCAGCTTGCCTCGGCTCGCGCGGGCCAGGTGCCCGTGTACGCGCGCTTCGTCACACTGCTCACTGCTGCTGCTGCCTCCCTCCACTGCCGCGCTCCTCTCTGACAACATTATGTGGGTCGTACGGCCGGGCCCGGCTCGCTGGCACCGGTGAAATTTCACCTACCACTCGACTCCGCTGGAACTGTACTAATCTGGTCGCCTTCTTACGCACCAGTACTCACCACGCACGGTGGCACTGGCACGAGCAGAGTTTCATCACTAACTCTCGGCTCGCTCCTCCCCTTGCTGGATTGCTACTGTACTACTTGAGAAGACATGTCATGTCACGTCAATGTGCCATGACGTTAGTGGTGTAGAACTGTACGAGTACTGCCAGTACTGTACGATGACAACCGTTTCGACCTGAAGAACCGACGAACAGCTCTTTCTTTTTTTTCCATGAAAACGAACAGCTCGCATTGACGACCTAAGGGTATAAACAATATTAGTTAACTATACCGTATAAAATTTTGGGTTGCGTGAAAGAGTGAGAAGGAGCATACGGAAAGATACCGTCTACTATATAATAAGTGGTCTTATATATAGTTTTTTGCTGTCTAAATATTGTATTCATAATTATATAGATAATACATTAATTATATAAGTCTGTTACAGACAACTATATAAACAGTTGGAAATTAAGCACTTTTAGCAAATTTCTCAAATTAATTTTAAATTAAGCATGAACGGTGCTGCAATTATCCAGGGACAAGAAAATGACATGACTACTAAGCAATTATCTCCTAACATGAATAATGAATTCAAGTTATTTAACCAGAACCAGGACAGCAAACCAAATTGAACTAAATGGGCATTTGTAACCAGCATAATGCACTGGTTGATTAATGCTATATTACTCTCGGGTGAGGAGTTACTCAAGTACTAAATACTTGGCATTTTCAACTTTAGTTTAAAGATTAACAATTAAAGTGACAACCTCTGTCTATTCTGCTAGTTTGCCAATGTTAACATTGCCTCAGACAAGTGACAGATTCAATTACTCTTATTAAAGTACTAACAGAACCGAAAACAGCCACGTAATGCAACCAACAAAGCTACTGCAGTACGCAGAAACAAGTAGAGTATGTGCTACGGTAGATATAATTGAATTCAACAATAATCAAAGTAGAACAGAGATTTAATCACACTGCGCTAAAGTAACTATTAATTGACAACTCAAACTAACAAAATACTCATGAGATTGTCACTGAGATATTAGAAATGACTAGATTCCTCATCGAGCAATCACAAATCTCACATTCTACAATGCAAAAGTCTTCCTAGTGCTAGAACTTCTCACCAATTTCAGAGATATAAACTGTTATTAACTAGCACGACAAACTAATGCACAATAGAAATTAAGAATGCAAAGAAATGCTCACTGTGCGATGGAAGTCCAAGCCACCGAGAAGGCCGACAGGGGCAAGGCTCGTCGAAAGACAATGTCCCAGAAACCAATCACCGGTGTATACCGGGATATAATCAGAGAGGTTAACAAAGATACAATGCCCAACAACAAACAACAACAACAATAAAGCATTTGGTCCCAAACAAGTTAGGATAAGCTAGGAATGAAACCTTTTCAAGATCAAATAGATATGAGCCTTGAAAAAAAACATATAATGATAAAACCCTAAGTTGTACAACCTACTATCCGAGCCAAGAGCCTAAAATACTGTCTCTAACTTTCTTATGGTTCCGGTACCTGGATCGCTAACTTCCATGCACTTCTATATAGTTGGTAGATCGAGCCGTGCGTTAAACTCTTAGGCCGTGAGGTCCCGAATTCAAACCCCCTCTCTACAGATTTAACTCCACCTAGGTAGTTTTCTATGTAGCCTATGTGTAGCCTGTCTTAAGTCAGCAAGGAGGATGGTTGTGTTAGGCTTGGCAAGCCAACGTAAAAAGTATGCCATTTTTTCATGGAATAAAACATAGATACAATGGACAACTCCACAAATTAGTACTTACCAAATCGTGAAGCCGAGGTGCAAATCGATGCCACACAAAGCCAACAAAGAGTTCATGAGTTCACCAAGCGCACAAATCACACAACCAGGTGCCACACCCCCCTGGAATTTAGAGAGCCAAACCATACACCCAGCAAGAACACGCAAGAGTGTGGCTCAGAGCTAGAGCCTCCATAGCAGAAATCAGGATCACCAAAGACCAACGAGGTAGCCGAAGCCAAGCCATCGTAGACTCTGAAATTAGTGATCGAATACAAATCGCCGCCACCAGATTTTGAATCTCATGATGAGCTCTCAAATCTGCTACTATCTCGGCCCTCCATTCTCTTGATTTAAGGGGAAGAATTGCAACTAGAGATGCGACGAACGACACAGTCGAACAGTCGCCGCTCTACCCAGGTGACCGGAGATGAGAGGGCAAATGAATAGGGAGTCTCGTGGGGGCGCTGGCTCACATCACCCATATCATTTCTCCTCTCTCTTACATACGGGTCCCATCGGTTTTTCTTTTTTTAATTTTCTTTAAGCAGAAATTTAGAGAAATTCCTAAAGTGCTCAATATAGTCAATATATTATATACATTGTCTTTCATTATAAGTATAGATAAAATAAAAGTATATTGGAGATTACCACTATTTATGTCATTATGCTGTTTGGTTGCTAGCCACACTTTGCCAACAAAAATTGCCACACTTGCCTAAGTTGAGGTGCTCAAATTCTTTACCACACCTTAGCAAGCCTAAGGGAATCTTGCCACACTTTTTTGAGTTATTGACGCGTGGGACCTAGTTTGCTGGAAGGGAATCTTGCCACAACTGTGTCTGCAACCAAACAGCTCCTAAAATTAATCAAACTTACCTAATCTTAAACATGATAAACTATAGTTGGCAACCAAACACACCAGCAGGAGCGAAGGAAGATGCAGAGCACAAACACACACGACGATGACTCGCCGCCAGCTTTTGCCTGGGCGAGCTGTACGATGTATGGTCGAGAAATAAAAAGGCAAGCGAGGGAGGGAGCGGGAAATGCAGGGGAGAAGCGAGGTGACTTGACTCCACGTAGCGACCCGGCATTGAGTGGCGCGTACCGGGGCCGCGTCCACGTAGCAGCGTAGGTAGGGGTGGCGGAAAACGACGAGGCCCAATGGAAGGGGGAGAGAGGGCGTGTACGGGAAAAGGTTTGGCTGGGGGCGTCGAAGGTCAGAGGAGGGTATCATCGATCGGCGAAAGCGCACGTGGATCTGGGAGCAGAGAGAGAGAGGAACAGAGCCAGGCCAGGCTGGCGAGGCTTTAACGGCTTCCCACCCTACCGACACTGGCCTGTACTGTACTGCCGAGATAGACACAGATCCATATCCCCATTCCGATAGGAGAGAGATCAGCGAGATCGCTCGGAGAGAGAGGGTGGGAGATCCACGGATACAACTGTCGAGGAAACGTTGCAATCCGAACGACAAGATAGATATATTAATTACAGAATAGTAAACAAAAATATAATGATTTAACACAGGGAGATGAATAGCTCATTCATCTGTATTGCTTTATCTTTTAGAAGGTACAAGTGGTACAATTAGGACTACCTACCACAGGCTAAGGTCTTAGATCTAGGTCTACATTTTCTAACACTTCTCTTTAGCACTCATCCGATATATTCATGTCTAATCAAAACTCTATAAAAACTCAGTGAAAAAAAATTAGAGAAAGAATACATGAGACATATTATGCTATTTTGCACAAATTGCATCATTAAAAATCTTGGACGGGGAACTTCTGAAAAACTTGTCAAGAGAAAAAGAGTACAATCCAGCCAATTTTATTTAATCTATAGGATTTATTTTTTGGGTACTCGATCTTCGTGATCAAGCTTTGATAGTAAGCTCGAGAAAAATTTCCTGAGTTCTTCACTTCTCTAGATCTCATCATTCCAATTCCACGTATACACATTTCAAAGTTAGATGCTATAAGTGATTTAGTGAATAAATCTACAAGATTTTCACATGACTTAGTATGCAGCATCTTAATTTCATTCATCTTTTGCAATTCATAAGTATAGAAGAACTTGGAGTTGATGTGCTTTATAAGATGACTCTTCACAAAATCTATTTGTACTTATGCAACACAAGCTGCATTATCTTTGTATATAATTATGGGAGCTTGCACGATATTCAATCCACAGGACTGCTGGATATGATGAATCATTCGTAAAGCCAAGCACATTCTCATGCAGCTTCGTACAGTGCTATGATTTCTGAGTAGGTTTATGCTGCCCTTTGCCGCCCCTCTTCTTTTGGCCTGGAAGGCATCAACGACGTGTTACGGCTCTTTACAGATCCGCGATCAGTGTCCACACTTGCCACACTTGTAGAAGGTTTAGTCTTATTGACCATAGGACTTGTTGTCCCGCTTTAGTTTGTTGGCCTTACTTTACTATGGATCATTTGACTTGCCTTTCTAGGCTACGGTTTTGCCCTTCCTTCTCCTTTTCTTCGTTATAGGCTTTCGCACCTTGTAGCTTCTAGCGTTGGCTTCACGACTAACGGAGCTACTAGGTGACTATGCGACAAAGTTCTTGCGGAGAACTTCATCCTAAGCCTCTGCAACCTGGATGATATTAATCAACTCAGCATACTCCTTGTAGCCGTCTTGACGATAGTTGTGCGCAGACTGTGCTGCGTTGGGGCGGAAGGTGGAGAGTGTTTTTTCAATCTTCTACTCATCTGTGACCTACTTGCCACAGAGTTGAAGATTTGTACAAATTCTATGCAGAGGAAAGTTGTACTCTCCAATCGTCTTGAAGTCAGCAAATCTGAGTCGGATCCATTTCTGCTCTGCCCGTGGAAGAATAGTGTACTTTAGCTTCTCGAACCGCTTCTTGAGTGTAGTTCACAATGCTAGCGCGCTCTTCTCTGCCATGCATTCATTCTTGAGAGTGAGACAGAGGTGGTGCCTGAGAAAGTGAAGTGACTGATTATTTTTCTCAAATGTGGGCTTGGCATCTTCCCATGCGTCAATCCTAATGGTAGCGCGGAGTTTCTTGGCTCTAAGTACAATCTCGACGTTGGAAGTCCAAGTCGAGTAATTTTGACCATGCTAAACCAGCTTCTCAATCCTTCGATTCGTGATGTCTGTCATTGACTTATACATAAAAGAAATATATAAATTTACTACATGTAAATATGTATAAAATAAATTAGATAATGGTACAAATAGTTCTCGTAATGTTCCAAAATGTTCTATACATTTTCCACAGTTTTACCGTTGATTTTAGTGATTTAAAATAATTTACATAATTATCATTAATTAAAATAGTAAGTAAATACAGTTAAACATTCATATCCAGGTTTTCCAACGTCCCCACCAACCCCACCCCACTAGCTCCAGTCACGCGCGCAGCTTCCGTATGTTTTCCGTGCTCTAAACCAACCGAAACCTCCGTACCGCGCCCACCCCGCGGTGCCGACGTGCGGGATTCGGGATATTTTGGCCGGGCGTGGGGAGGGCGTCTCTCTCCGCTGCTGCGCCCGCGCGGCTCACGAGGCGCGCGCGCGGCCGGGGGCGGGTTCTGCCTCTGCGCGCTCGCTTGCGCGTGTGCGTCCCTGAATTCTCCGCGCCTGCGGCTGCGGCCGGCCGTGTGACTGCCGGCGAATGCGCTTGGCACGGTCCGGGCCGGATGCTGGCCTCTGGCGATCGGTGAGTGCGTAGGGGGAGAGCGAGGCAGGCAGGCTCGGATCAATCAATGATGTGTGACTGTGCGCGGATTCCAGCGCCCCGCAAGCGGACAGGCGGGTGCGTGCGAGAGCCTGGGGAGTAAAAACGAGCAGCCCTGTACGAGCACTGGAGGTGCTAGTAGTCTGGTACACTCCGGTGTACGTTTCGTTGGTCTCTTGCTTGGCTTGTTCCGGCGTGATCGTTAACAGCCGCTCGTGCTGAGCTGGGTGGCATTGGCAGTTTGGCACTGGCACGGACGGACGGACGGACGGGAGCAGTGTGTGTAAACTGCATAGAGTGGCGCTCAGAGTCTTGGGGCCCAAATTTGCCTCTCGTTGCCGATCGCCAATTCGGCCCAACCTTAATTACCAACTCGGGCCTGGCATTGTACGCTTGTAACTCGCCTGTGGCTGCGCGCATGGCGAGATCGTTCAGCACTGCCACAGTACATATGGCATATGCCAGAAAAAAGCCACTTTTGGCTGGTTTTGATGTGTTCTTTGCAAAAATATAGCACCCTCTTGCGTCAATTGCAAAAATAACACTATTTAACCCCCTCACCAGATGGCAGGTTCCTTACGGCAACACGTGGCACCCACCGCCTTGCAGATTTCTCGGGGTGACACGTGACTTACCTACCGCCTAGTGACCGGGCGGCAGGTGCCACGTGTCGCCACGAGGAACCTATAGCGCTATTTTTGTAATTGATTCAAAAAGGGTACTATTTTTGCAAAATAACACGACCAAACCGGCCGTTTCCGCTAATGATTCGCATATGCCACCGCCAACTTGCAAGTGTTGATTTAAGCTAAAGATAAAAACATACGGGCATGCATGGCATGGTATTCCTGGATACAATCCGAAACAACAGGTGTAGGGCAGAGGAACGCAGGTCTTGCCTGGCATGCGCAATGGCTCACGCCGAGGTAGCTTCGGCCGGAGGGATTGACACAGAGCGCAGCAGCTCCAGCGAGCTCGCCAGCCCAAGGAAATGCGACAGGATGGTGTTTGCTGAAGCCTGCGCATGATGAGTCGAGGATTAACAACGGTCAGTGGCTTTGTAATGACAAACTGCAGGAAATAACAGCTCAGCAATAGATATTCCACTATAGAAAATAACACCTACTGAATATATAACTTTGTACCTCACAGAAAGAAACAGTACGTGATTTGCAGGCAGAACAGGGAGGATTTGAAATTATAATGTTATTCAGATTGCGCGATATGAGGCTGATTTTTTTTGTGTTATTATTCCTAGATGACAGGACACCTCCTTTACAATGAAAATTTTCAGACAGCCGCGGGGTTACTACAAAAGAAAATGTGCCTAGACAAATGATCCAAAGCAGATGATAATGCAGAGAATTAAACATGGTTTTTTTCACTACCCAGGTCTCATAAATGTGCATATTTCTAAATTCTGAATATGTATTATTTGCAGGTAATATGAAGTTAGGCGCATTAAATTACAATCAAGATCATAGACTGCCGAGGTTCATGTAAAAGCAATAAGATTGCACCATAAGCCTGATTTTAATTGCAAGTTTGACAGGCCAATGGTTCCATCGAAAAAGTAAATAAGCAATCAAATACCTGAACTAGGAAAACATCTAGAGCCAAAACAGGACTCTGGCCAGGGAAAGTTGCCTGATAGTAGGGTACTGCAGAGGCTGTAAGAGCTTTTGCTACCAAAGCACCAACAGTTGCCTGCATGCCGAGAACAGCGGCGCCCATTCCAAGCATATTAAGCATAATGCCATTTTTTAGACTTTTAATCACATCAGCACGTGGAGGAGCCTGGAAAGTAATCCACAATTTTATTTTCTGACTTGAAAGCATATCTGAAGAAGTATATCAAGCTTGCCATGCAAAACAACCTAAAATCAAGTTCAAAAGCGACACCAATTATCTTTGCGACACCAATTATCTTTGCCACAGTACCATGATATGAAAAAACAGTTCAATTGTCAGATGGTAGACAGACAGAGACAAGTAAAGAAGATGAGTCAAAGGCAGCGGGCAAGGAGGAGCAATGCCGTTCTTTAATACGAAAATAGCTCATTTCTTTTGCTGATAACAATGTAAAATGGAGGGTGTGGTTGAGAAAGAGAGTACCTTTGTGGGTTCACTTGCTGTTTTTCTAAGCCTTTCAGAAAGACGGATGTAGCCGAATGACCAGAAGACTGAAATAAAAGCCGCAGCAATACCAGCAGCAGTTGCGTAGAATGTAAAGGGCGCTGTCACCGTCCCAGTAACAACCGTAGAGAATGACAAAATTCCAGCAGAAACAACTGTGCACACCAACTGGGACCAGAACCCTAAAGTACCCAAATTCTTGAAATACCTTGCTGTTTTCTCTAGTCTCTTGATAACCTGTCCATTTAGTCCATAGAAAAAGAAATAAAGAAAGGCCAATTTCAGTCATGGTACACGGCTTAAACCAGCATTTAGAGATAAGCAACAGATATGCAGTATCATTTTAACCATGTGAAGAAAAAGCCTAATTCCTAAACTAAAAAAAGTCATGCAGGTTAACCAGAAATCCAGAATTCTGTACTAAAATGGTAACATGTTTTTACAATACATAGCGAATACAACACACGGAACTGGAAAAAAAACTGCCATAACGTTGCTTCACGAATCAGGAATCATGGTCTGTTATTTAAGTAGGGACTAGGAAGAAGTGACATCAAAATATGCTGTTAATGTCGCTTTTTTAGGATAAGAGAGTTTTGCGGAGAGGTATAAAATCCTAATGATGGACATGCCTTTACTGAACAAGTATTCTATTTCTTAACGATATGCTTCACACAGATTTTCAATCAGAAAGCAATAGATGTGACAGAACATAGGATAAGGCAAAATTTACCCAGCAATTAAGCACGCTAGCAAAATAACAACAAACAATCTTATGCCAATCAACTCTAACACAACAAACTGAAACCTGGCACTCCACGAGATGCTGAGGAGAGTGATTCTCTCGACAGGATCCAAACCAGCAACAACTCTCTACAAATTCGTTAGCATTCCTTTCTCATCAAATTCTAACAATTCCCCTGTCTAAAAGACATATCAGATACCAACTACTCAATGCTCTAAACCCAAAACATCATCATGCAAGTGCATTTCCTAAAACAAGCAACCCTCCGTCACATAGTCCAACACTACATACGTTTCTCGTGCATTTGTTAATCATTTAAACCTCCAATGCTCATATAGGTTTCGAAGACATAAATTTTCTCGAGAAAACCAGGACAAGGGCCCTACTTCACGCACGGACCAACAGTTCCGGCCGTCGATAGATCAAAGGGGATGATGGAATTATTGAAGCACCTGGTCGAGCTTGGCGCGCTCCACTGACTGCTCGGTGGGAGGAGGCGTAGGGTAGAGAGGACCCGACGAGGACGAGGACGCCGCCGCCGCGGTGAGGCGCCGCAGAGCGCCTTCGCCGCCCCCGCAGCAGAGGCGCCCAGTAGGGAGGGCAGCGCCGTGGAGGGGAGGGCGGACGGGAGACGCAGCCGCGGAAAGCGACCGCCGCTGGAGCATCGGCGGCGGCGGCGCAGGCCGAGCTGGGAGTAAGAGCGCCTGCATTTGTGATTGTGAATGCTGCTCTGCTCTCCCCCCTTGCGCCGCTGTGCTCGCCGATGTCTCTTTTCTTTCGGGAGTTGCATAAAACCCCTCTAATTTAGTCTTTTTAAAACGGATTTATTCATCATATACCCTCCTCATAGATGAGAATTCAGGATTTACCCTCCTGGCCCACATGTCAGTGACTTATGACGACCCCACATGTCATTGAGGCGGGAGGGTAAATCCTGAATTTGCGAAAAAAAAGGGAGGGTATATGATCGGCAATTAGGCCCCATTAAACCTAACTGGACAAAAATTAATGGAACGTGCCAGAGACGTAGAGTTGCTTATGGCACTGATTAAAAGTGTCGTGGTTTTTAGTTTTTACTGATTACGAGAGAGATTAAGAGGTTAAGAAACACTTACATTAAGAATCTTTTATCTGTACAAATCTAGAAATCACCTGCTTGTGAGAACTTCAGCCCCCTCAAACGGGGTTTAAAGGGTTTATTATTGTGGTTTTTATATAAATTTCATTATTTGAGTGAATACCAAATAGTATCGTCCATCTCATTCTCAACACGATAACTCTGAGCTATTCATTATATCAAGGATCTATTATTTTGGCTGTGATTTATAGTTTTTGATTATACCTTATCAATTTAATGAATAGTGATAACTAAAGCGGCCAAAAACGGCTGAAAAGATAAGAAGACTCTATCATCCTCTTGTTGGGCACCATCGCGACTGATGCTGTCTCCAAAACCTAACACTAGATACTACTGGTTTCCATGCCGATTACGACACGACAATACCACCACTGCCCAGTAGCCGCTATCCTATCTTTTGGGATCAAATGTCAAGGAATTACCACGTTGTCTACAGAGAAGAAGACCGAGGCAAAGCCTATGCCATCCTAAGAGTATCCTATTCTCATGTGGCACGCATTCTTGGGATAATATCTACGAAAAACGAGGGAGAATAATTTTCACCGAAACTTTCTGTAGAGCGTTGATCCTTTTATCCGACGGCCGCGAAATCGTGAATCCTTTGAAGTGGTTCTGCTGCAGCCGAAGTCATGGGTCGATCCCTTGCTGTTCTTTCGAGTGTTGCAGATTTTGAGGGAGATTGAGAACGATCCGTCCGGGTTCAAGTGCGGGTTGGCGCATCTGTTCTGTATGTGGACACACCTACTTGAATCAACCTATGATCTGCTACTTGTTTAGATAATTCCGTACCACATCATAAGTTGCTGATCAGTTGTGTTATTTTTTAGATTAAGGAACACAAAGTTTCCGGCCTACCCCATTCCCGAAAGAATGAGTACAGCCACTCAGTACAACTCCAAGGATTCTAAGATCCACAACCGTTAAACGGGAAACAAAACAGCACAACACCAACTAAAGAAGAATAAACGGCTCTAACGAAGCCACCCAAAACTTAGTTCTCAATTCTTCTCCGATGTCTCCACTCCATCTTTCCGAAAAAATCGAGCACCAAGACTTCAATTCTTCTGCATCCCTCCTTCAAAGCCACTCTCTCTTCCTCTTTAGACAACTGAGACCAGTGTCTGATCCAATAAGTTCCTCTGAAAATGACCTGCAGAAAAGAGTTAGTATGCTTGGCAATTTTCTAAATAGACATAGAGGTGATGGAATTTAGCTGAATTGGACTTCAATAGATAGGTCAAAAATTATCACAATTATGTTGACTTGTATAGCATGGTTACATGCTTTTGGCGGGAAGTGATGCTTGTTTATTCAGGTTCTTCGGTGGGATATATCATTTTTATGGTTTTAGGGTGGGCTTCCAAACTGTTGTGCTGTAAAAAGTACGTCTGCACAGTATTCAGAGAAGGGAAGCTATGTATGTTTAGCGGGAATTATATGAAAGTTTCTTGTTTCGACTCGATATGAGAAAGTTGAGTAAAATATGTGTGATGTCTTACATTGATGGCATGTATGACAAGTTAGAGCTTACATTGTTTGCGGCATTCGGCATTCTTTAAATTTTGAATAGCTTGTACAGAAGTCCAATATCAATTAACGAAAGTGCTAAAGCTCAGTCGGGTGTTTTCTTAATTGAAATCAGTCAGATTTTAGACCGTCCATTTTGCTTTAGGATTCGTGTTACTACTAACAACGCTACTCTAGGATTTGTAAAGCTTAGTTTTGAAGGAGCCTAGAAGCGGTACTAAATAAACAGGGCTCTTGCAATACTGATCGGTGAGAGAACATTAAATTTCTCAAAATGTTTTGTTTGGTTTGAATGCTATGTTTGATTAAATTTCCCAAGATGTTTTGTTTGGTTTTCTGAATTTTTTTCTTAATAGGCTTAACTAATTTGTTAGGTCAAGTATCACTACTTGTTTTGTATGCTCAGAAGCACAATCAAATTTTGTTTGATTAAATTTCCTAGTTGTTTTGTCATATGATTTAAAATCTGACTAATTTACAAGGAAAAAACAGTCGAATGACAAATAGACACTCCCATCAATTAAACAACACCAGTCCAGCTAGTTATCACTTTTACTATTGTCTCCTGCCCCTGAGAGCTCCTCCCCCTCCACCCACGGCGTCGGTACTCCGCCGAAGCCGGCCATCTTCCGCGTTTCCCTGACCCTCCCCTCAATCGTGTTGGGGATCACCCGAGGATGCACACGCGCAAGCACCATGTTGTCGGACAGGAAACAATGCAGACTCTGAACGGGAGATACGACCACGAGGAACACTTCTACTTAGTGGTCGTAACCGGTTTGGGGGTCAACGGTCATAGGTCGCTAACGACTTGCTCACCGGTGGTTGACTCTGGCTCTCTCGACTGCACGCTTTGGCTGTGGACTCGGATGCACGGTCGTGGACTGATTGCTAGAGGTGGGAACGATAAGGTGGAGCAGTGAACAGGACGAAACACAGGAAACAGAGACACGATTATGCGATGCAAACTAACACACCTTTTTCTACTGTGTTTTCTCTGCTACACTGGATCAAAACTCTCAATGACTTATAGAGTATATATAGACATAGCCGACCACATTAGCCACTCACTCACTATGACTCCTGTCGCTTCCGCTGTGCTCAGCTGCCTACGACTGCTACAGTGATCGCTGCTTACCCATGCCGCTTCGCTCAGCTCCCTGAGATTGCTTCAGCGACCAGCCCATGACGATCGCTACAGTACCAGCTGCTCACCCCATACCAGGTAGGTAGCCGACCAAGGCCTTCCTGTGTCACCCATGACCCACGACCAACTGCTACAGTGGTCGACGCATTACTATGACCGTTGGCTTCATCCTCGCCTTGTCTTCGACCACTGTACTAGAGCTTCGACCACGGACATGCCAACGACTATGACTTTGGTCGTTACGACCACACACAATGTGATCGTAACTAACCACGCGCACAGACACTACGACGCTGGTCATTACGACCGCTCACAACATAGTCGTAACCGACCACTCGCACATGCGCTCTGTTACGACCACACACAATGTGGTTGTGTATGGTCGTAATTGACTACGCACGCAGGCTTCGAGTCCTCCTAGTGCTATAGTACTCTTACGAGTATGACATCCACTGTACTCCTCTGAGTATGACGTCCACAGTACTCTACCGAGTATAACGTCCATGGTACTCGTCTGAGTATAACGACCACGGTACTCCTCTGAGTATGCACTGATGACTGCTGACCATGACTCTCAACTATGACTGTCAACCATCGACTGTCGACCACGACCGTCGACTATCGACCATGACCGTCGACTATCGACTATGACTATTGACTGTCGACCATGACCGTTGACTATCGACTACACATTGATACAGAGTGCTTGCACACACACATGAGCACAACACACATACAACAAGATTAACCCAACAATCTCCCCCTTAATCTTGTTGCAGGTTCCTTACATTAGCGTTGGTTCATCGTCGGCCTTTACCACAATGAGATGCGTGTCTGCTGCCTCTCGTTCACCACCTCGTCCACGATTGCATTCCACATGCCTTGAGACCGCATGAACAACCTCATCTTCACAGCTCATGCCATGTAGTTACTCCTCGTGAGCATGGGATATGGGAGGGTAACGCTACCCTCATGCACCGACGCCTTCGGCTCGCTCCCATTGCCGATCTTCGAGGCGTCCTTGTTGCTAGTGGCACATTTCGGTGAGCTCGGACGCGACATAAAGGAAGGTGTGCACGACCACAAGCTTGGATCCCATCTGTAGGGACTAGCTCGGGGCTCTGCTACGGACACGTCGAAACCAGGAAGACGAAGAGAGCCAGAGCTCTGCTTTTCTTCTCAATTTGCGTCCAGACCACCACCGAGGCTCTGCTGTAGACGCACTGGAACCAAGAGGACAGAGAGAGATCGAAGCCCTGATTTCCTTCTCGATTTGCATCTGGACCACCGCCTGGGCTCTGCTGCGGACAAGTCGGGACCGAGAGGACGGAGAGAGCCGGTGCTCTACTTTCCTTCTCGATCTATGTCCGACAATAGCCTAGGCTCTGCTACAGATGCACCGGGACCAAGAGGACGAAGAGAGCCGGAGCTTTGCTTTCCTTCTCAATCTGCGTTCGACAACAGCCTGGGCTCTGATACCTGATGTTGGGGATCACCCAAGGATCAACATGCGCAAGCACCCTGTTGTCGGACGGGGAATAGCGTAGACCCTGAATGGGGGATATGACCACAAGGAACACTTCTACTTAGTGGTCGTAACCGATTCGAGGGTCAGCGGTCATAAATCGTTAACGACTTGCTCACTGGTGGTTGGCTCTGGCTCTCTCGATCGCATGCTTTGGCTGTGAACTTGGATGCATGGTCGTGGACTGATTGCCGGAGGTGGGAACGATAAGGTGGACTAGTGAACAAGACGGAACACAGGAAACGGAGGCAAGATTATGCGATGCAAACTGACGCACCTTTTTCTACTCTGTTTTCTCTACTACACTAGCTCAAAACTCTCAACGACTTACAGAGTATATATAGACACAGCCGACCACACCAGCCACTCACTCACTACAACTCCTATCGCTTCTGTTGTGCTCAGCCTCCTACGACTGCTACAGTGATCGCCGCTTGCCCATGCCGCTTCGCTCAGCTCCTTGAGATTGCTTCAGTGACCAGCCCATGATGACCGCTACAGTACCAGCCATTCACTCCATACCGGGTAGGTAGCCAACCAAGGACTTCCTATGTCACCCACGATCACATGTTCTAACGCTTGCTACTAACTGCTACAGTGGTCGACGCACAACCATGACCGCTGGCTTCATCCTCGCCTTGTCTTTGACCACTCTACTAGAGTTTCGACCATGGACACACCAACGACTACAACTTTGGTCGTTACGCCATACACAATGTGGTCATATCCGACCATGCACACAGACACTACGACACTGGTCGTTACGACCACTCACAACGTGGTCGTAACCGACCACTCACACAGGCGCCCTGTTACAACCACATATAACATGGTCATAACCGACTACGCACACAGGCTTCGATTCCTCCTAGTGCTACAGTGCTCTTATGAGTATGGCATCTACTGTACTCATCCGAGTATGACGTCCACAATACTCCACCAAGTATAACATCCACGGTACTCGTCTGAGTATGATGACCATGATACTCCTCCGAGCATGCACTAATGACTACTGACCATGACTCTTGACTACGACTGTCGACCATCGACTATTGACTATCGACCATGACCGTCGACTATCAACTATCGACTACGACCGTCGACTATTGACCATCGACTGACTGTTGACCATGACCGTCGACTATCGACTACACACGTATACGAAGTGCTCGCGCGCGCACACACACACACACATGAGCACAACACACATACAACAAGATTAAGCCAACAAATCGCTCCACCTTACCCCCCTTGACCCTCCTCATGCAGCTGTCCAAGAGGCCTTCCATGCGCTCCTTCCTCATCTGACCGGATGAAGTTTCCCCCCGCCCCACCACCAAGGAGCTGCGATGGCAAGATGTGACCCTAGCTTCCTAGGCGGGCACGAGCTCTTCGCTCTCGGCTCCATGTCGCTCCTTTGCTAATGTCGTTCGATGGCCTTCAACTCCCGCAAGCCCCTACGATGAAGGTGACAACTCTCACTTTGTGAAGATGGCAGACACGGGTGCGGGCCCAAGTCGTCCCCATCGGCGGCTCGTCCATCCAGCTCGCAACAGCACCCCCAGCTCCAGAGGCGCGCCACATCGCCCTCCACACAAGGGAGATCGGATGGCAGCAAGTTCAGCCTCATTGTCCTATGAGGGTGCGAGGTGTCGTCACCGGTCGATCAATGATCTACTAGGAGTGTCATGGCCCACCTCAGTTTCTTCATGATAGGTGCTTCAACTGCTTATCAACCGCCCACCGGCATTCCAACTGTCACCTGCCACCTCGATGCTTCCGCTGCAAAGGTCATAACCACCTTGCTCGGGACTACAAAAGACCACGATCCTCTTCCTCAAGTGCGTCATCATGGAGGGACTCTCCTTCCAGCGCGCCGACGTTGCCAGCCAACCAGCGGCCATCACCTTCTAAAAGTCTCAGCGCCGTGACTAAACCCTTCGTGCCGTGCTCTCCCATTCCTCCAATTTCCATTGCGGCAGAGGAGGGCCGACCATTGGGCCAAACTTGCTTCCTTCCTTGGAGTGAAGCCCTTGCCATGGAGGAACAATGACTAGACAATGCGCTCATGGGGTTCAGTCCTAGCTCCATAGCCTGTCCCCTTGGAACTAGCACGACTTGCCGTAGCCCAGCGTTTCCAACTGCAGTCTGATGATTTCTCGGTTCGTCATTTTGGCTAGGGTGCCCTACTTTTCTGGTTCCACTCCCGAAGCTCATGGGACCTTACACTGGCAGATGACTGTCTAGTCATCAACAACAATAGACTTCTATTCAGGCCTTGGACCCGCCACGCTCAAGCAGAGTTCCACCGTTGCTGCTTCAGAGTGACCCTTGAACTGGAAGGTCTCCCAGCTCACGCCTGGACCAAGTCGTCCGTGCAATCCATCCTTTCTTCCTGCTGGGTGGATCACATTGGAGGTAGTTCCATGCAATCTACTATGCATGACCCCCTTTCAGCAACCCTCAGCGTCTAGGCTTGGATTGCTGATCCCAGGTCCATCCCTCCTTATAGTTATCATCTCAGAGCCTGCAGTCCCAATTTCTCACACGAATCTGAGCTTGCAGTAGATTTTTGGTAATGTCGATCCTTACTTGTTGGGTTAATCTTGTTGTATGTGTATTCTGCTCGAGTGTGTTCAAGTTCTCTGTTGTGTGGTCATTACGACCAGTTTTTGTGTTGTCATTACGATTAGTGCTAATGTTACACTGAGTATTGTAGCTCCGAGTACTTCGTGGTCATAATGCCATGTTAGATAGTCGAAAGTCGTAGTCAATTGTCGATGGTTGTGGTCAATAGTCGTAGTCGATTGTCGATGGTCGATAGTCGTAGTTGACTGTCGATAGTCGTAGTCGAGTGTCGATGGTCGGTAGTCAGCAGTGCATACTCGAAGGAGTACTGTGGGCGCCATACTCGAAGGAGTATTGTGTACGTAAAACTGTGGACGCCATACTCAGAGGAGTATTGTGGACATCATACTCAAAGGAGTACAGTGGACGCCATACTCATACAAGAATTGTAGCACTCGAAGGATTCAAAGCCTGTGTGTGGTCGTAGCGCCATGGTCGTAGTGCCTGTATGTGGTTGTAGCGCCGTGGTCATGGCGCCTGTATGTGGTCGTAACGCCATGGTCATGGTGCCTGTATGTAGTCGTAACATCGTGGGCGTGGCGCCTATATATGTGGTCATAGCACCTGTCTGTGTAGTTGTAGCGGCTGTGGTCATAGTCGTAGCGACTGTGGTTGTGATCGTAGTGTACCGGTCGTAGCTGCACCGAGTACCGTAGACATCATACTTAGAGGAGTACTATAGACGTCATACTCGGTAGCAGCCACTGTAGCAATTGTTAGCATTGTAGCAGTAGCTGGCCATTGTGGCAGTCAGGTATGGGCCGGTCACTGTAGCAGTCAACATGACTGGTCGTTGAAGTAGTCAGCAGGCGACTGATCTAAATGGCATGGGTAGGCAGTTGAGTGGCGTGGTCAGTCAAACTACTCGGTATAGGTAGCGTCGTGGTAGTCGTCAGTCATGTGTGTGAAGTGGCTGCTCATATTGCGGTGATGGTGGTTGTCGACGTCCGTCGACTGCTTCGACTGCTGCTACAAGAAGAGCATCGCTAACGACAGGTCCATGGCCGACTAATGCAACTAGGCCTACGACAAGACCTGCGTCGGAGCCTGGCCGGCCATCGTGTGCAAGCTGGACCACTACTTTCAGGAGAAGCAGGACTCCATCCATCCAGCGTCAGAGCCAGGCAAGGAAGACTGGAAGACGCCGTCCTCCCTCCGTCCGTCATGGGGCCCATCCCCCCGCTCCCGCCATGGGGTGCCGTCCCTTGGGGATTAGGCGGGTCCGGCACCGACCACCCGGCACCAGAGCCCGCAAGGACGACGCCGTCCACGCGCCATTGGGGCCCAGCCGGATGCTGGCCCTTCCACCACCACAAGGAGGCCGTCCGTCCAGCCTGGTCGATAGCTTCGGCGACCTCCTTGCCATCTCCTCGTCTGTTGGCAAGGCACAAGATCACACACCCAATTTTCTTCTCAGCGTAGTGAATTCCGACAAGCACAAACAAAACAGAGTAGAAAAAGTTGAACAGAGTGCACAAGAACACAAGTTTGGGGCAATTTTCTTAGGCTATGTTTCTTGGAATCAATCTCTATGACTCCCTTTACATTGTTCTAGCTTCTGCTATTTATAGAGTGCATGGAAGTTCACCCTACAGGCATTTGGTATCACTAACTTTCTCATGCAAAAACGCACGCACTCAAAGCTTACCATTAACCTGGTCATTACTCCTGAGAATGTACCCAGTCAGCATGCAATGGTTGAAAACGCCTCAGCCGTTGCTGCCTTGTATTCAATGGTTTGGGACCACTTCTATGAATGGCATTCAACATTCTCCCCCATAGTCTTGGCGTGGTCCGAGTTCGCGGACACCAAGCAGGTGCCGCATAGTCGCCAGCCTTGAACTCAGCCTCGCAGGATGAAAGAGCCACTGTCTTCTGCTTCTGCGAGTTCCACATAACCAGGCAATCGTTGATGTAGAATGCCATGCCGCCTATGCTCGGCCAGATCACTGTCTGTGAAGCCAGTGATCTCCTCTTCTCTGCCACCTCTCCCATACACCAGTCCGAACTCAATTGTACCTTTGAGATATCGGAGGATCTGCTTCACAGCCTTGTGATGCATCACCGTGGGCTTCTCCATGAATCTACTCGCCACGCCAACTGCGTAGGAGAGATCTGGTCTGGTGTGAAGAAGATAGCGTAGACTCCGATGACACGCCGGTACTCGGTGGCGTCAACTAGGTGCCCTTCTGGATCCTTGTGCAGATGGGTTCTCGGCTCCATAGGAATCTTGGTGGAATTACAATCAAACATGCCAAATTGAGTCAATACCTTCTTGGCATATGCAGTCTGCTTGATAGAGATGCCACCATCTCCTTGTGCCACCTCAATGCCGAGGTAGTACGTGAGTAAGTCGAGATCGCTCATCTCGAACTCAACCCATTATCTGCTGCTTGAAGTCTGCAATTGCTTCTGGATCCTCCCCAGTCACGATCAGATCATCCACATAAACACCGACAATGATGCCGACGTTGGCCTTGCCCCTTGTGTACACGGCTTGCTCCTGTGCACACTTTCTGAAGCCAAGCTGCTTCAAACTTTTATCAAGCCGCGTGTTCCACACGCGCGGTGCCTGCCGAAGTCCATAGAGCGCTTTGCTCAATTTGAGCACTAAGTGCTCCTTGTCTTTTATTGTGAACCCCTCCGGTTGGGCCACATAAACCTTCTTCTTGAGTTCGCCATTCAAGAACGCTGACTTGACGTCGAGGTGATGTACTTGCCACCCGCGGTTGGCCACAATAGCAGGAATGACACGTACAGTATCGAGGCGAGCGACTAGTGCAAAAACTTCTTCAAAATCAATGCCTTACCGCTGCACATAACCTTTTGCAACCAACCTGGCCTTATGCTTGATGACCTCGCAGTCCGAGTTCTTCTTGAGTTTGTACACCCACTTGAGCCCGATCGCCTTATGTCCGATTGGCAATGTGGTGAGCATCCACGTCGCGTTCTTCTCAATGGCCTCAATCTCTTTGGCCATGGCTTCCTCCCATGCTGGCTGACCAGCAGCCTTGCGGTAAGAGGATGGCTCCTCCATCACCACAAGCATTGCTTCTGTTACAACTTGAGAAGTTACGGATGATCTCATCCAACCGACAGCAGTTGCTCTCTCTGTTCCTCTTACTTGAACCGACGTCCATGGCGTCCGTACTCATGTATATATACAGATTGATGATCAATGAAACTACTCGTTCATTTGTCATTCACTATTTCCATTTACATTCAACACGTTATCAGCACTTTCGCTTGCAACTCTGTGCTCTCGAGAGGGAGGACAGACCGAGAAGAAGGAGATCGAAGGTACGATGCCACCCCTGCGCTACATACCTCTGGCGATTCTCATCGTCGACCTCGTCTTCATGCTCTTCCATCGCGCCGTTGACATGGGGCTCCCGTTCAACCACCGCCGCATCCGCGCCGAACTGCTCGACACCTTCCGTTACCTTCTCGGTGAACGCCGGGGAAGGGGACGGGGGCTTCGGATGCAAGTGGGTAGGCGTGGTGGACGTCGTCGTCGCGTCAACCCCACTGCAATGGCCCCAGCGCCACCAACGGGACTGTTCTGCCCCGAGCACGGACCAGGACCGTGTCCGCCGTGGTTGCCACCGTTCTGCGTCGACCACGGACACGGCTCCTGCCTGCCGCCCGCACCCGATGCTGCCGGTCCCCCTAACTGGGCCGGCCCCATGGCGATGGACGTCGAGCCGGTGCCGCGAACGCCGCCTCCGTCTTTCACCATCGCGGGCGTGACGAGGCGCATGGATGCCGCGGCCGCTGCTGCTCCACTTTCGTCTCCCATCGTGGCGGACTTGAGGAGAAGCATGATGGACGCTGATCCACACGTGCCGACCCCGAACCCGGCCGCCGCTGTTCCACCGATTCCCCGACGCGTCCACGCCGGTGAAGCCGCCAACCGCCGCCCTGGCCTCCGCCGGACTTGGATCCGAGTCCCGCACGGGCCCTCCCCAACGGCAACACCGGGCCGAGCGAGAACGGCGGTGCGGGCTACCTCTCCTCCAACGAGGATGAGGGCTGAGTGCATCGTAGGGAGGGAGCCCGTGGCGGCGTCGGCGACCGGCGGCGTGCCCGGTGGCGGGGAGGAGGCGGCCGGCATGGCGACGCGGGAAGGCGCGGCGTGGCGGCGCGCGACAGCCGGCGAGGCAGCGCGGTGGCGGCGGCGCCCCTGGAGGCCGGCGGAGCCGTCTTGCGCGGGAGGGGGCGGCGGCGCCTAGGGCCGGCGGCCGGCGGCCGGCGGCCGGCGACCGGCGGCGGCCAGCCACGCCGGCGGCGATGGCGCCTAGGGCCGGCGGCGGGAGCCCCCATGGAGGAGGCGGCTGGACTAGGGTTTGGGGGGGAACCCTAAAATCCCCCCACCCTCCTTTTATACTGCTGCCCTCAAATGGGTTTTAGCCCATTAACCCCCCGCCTCCCTCATGGGCCAAAAGGCCGATCGGGCTGCAGCCTAGGTTGCCGGAAATTTGCAATTTCCCCCTCTGTTTTAATGTAAATGCAGAATTTTATGTTAAAATAAATTTCTATTGTATATACTTGCAAATATATGTGTTTCCATGCAATGTATTATACATCAATTATTGCAATCTATTTTATGCAATTTTAATATTTCGTTTACTAGCTTACCATACAAGCATTTATTTTTTTTATTTTATGCAAATGCCTTAGGTTGATTTTCTCTCATTTTGGAATAACACAAAGTTACTTAACTTTCATATTGGCCATACACAAGGTAGTACCATAGTACTACTGCAGGATTTATTCCTCAACGTGCGTACCTAATATCAAGTTTTGCAACAATTTGGTCTACACTTTTGGGTGACTACCTTTATTTATTTTCAATTTGGCCATACACATGGTAGTACCATAGTACTACTGTGGGATTTCATCCTCAACGTGCGTACCCAATTTGATTATAAATTATACAAGGTCTACACCTAAGTGATTACCATGATTCTTTTTCACATTGGCCATACACAAGGTAGTATCAATATACTACTGTGGGATTATCATCCTCAAAGTGCGCACTCAATGTTGAAAAATGAATTAAATAATGTTAATACCATTTGTGATTAACTATGTTGTTCCACAATAGGAGAATGTCCCTTTATGTATTTCAAGTTTACCTTGATTACTTGCATTTTGCATTGCTTATTTAACATTGCCAAAGATTTTAACAAATCTGTGGCCCTACATATGTAGGCACAATGGCTACTAAAGAGTTTGAGGCTCTCGCTCTTGATGGCCACAACTTCCCCACATGGGCGATGGATCTCAAAGTGAGTCTATCGTTGCGCGGAATGTACCAGGCAATTGCAGCTCCCCAAGAGGGTGTAGCTCCTTTGGCTGAGACTCTCAAGTACAATACCTTATTTATCATAAGGAACCACATCCATCCTGATCTCAAGGCTGAGTATCTGATGGAAGAAGACCCACGCGCTCTGTGGCTTGCTCTTCAAACACGGTATGAACAGCAGAAAGCAGTCATCCTACCGGAGGCTGTCAATGAGTGGAACCACCTCCGCATACAAGATTTTAAATCTGTGGGAGAGTTCAACCATGCTGTTCATAAAATCAGTTCTAAACTGCAGTTTTGCGAGAAAGAACCATCTGATGCGGAGAAAATTGAGAAGACATTGTCTACCATGCTCCCCGCACAAATGATCCTTCAACAACAATACCGTGAAAGAGGTTTCACCGTTTATTCTGAGTTAATTAAAACATTACTTCAGGCAGAAAGGCATAGTGAGCTCCTAATTTGGAACTCTAATCTGCGCCCTTTGGGCACTAAGCCTTTGCCAGAAGTACATGCTAACACTCGGAACAAACCTAAAGGGAATGCTACTAACTCTAGCAATCCTGGGAACTTCAAAGGGAAGAACAAGCGCAAGAGACAGCGTCAGTCTAATGGTGCTAACAAGGGAAAGGATGTTTTTAAGTCGAAAAAGAACAAGTCTAACACTTGTGTCAAGTGTGGCTGTTACAACCACCCGACTGAGAAATGTCGCATTCCCAAGCACTTGGTGGCGTTGTACTTGAATTCCGTGGGACGAGCACGCTCCAATCAAGGACGTTCCAATAAAGGTGGACAATTTGAAGCACACTTCAACTCCCAATCTGATGTCAACATGGAAGAATTCCTCCAACCTGACATTACTAAGAAAGATGCCTCTGGGTGCTCCTACTCTGCTCCTACAGCTGTGGAACCAAGCAACACCAAGGCACTACCTCCACTTGATGGAAACGTTGACGATATGGAGAACATGATCGTGGAGTTCACTTCTAACGATCCGTTTGGAGACTTTAATTAGGCTCCTACACTTTGAGATACCTTATTTCATTATCCCTTGAATGTGGATATCGTTTAATTGTGAATGTTGTCATAAGCTAGTTGTTGTCCGTACTTCATTTACGCACAATGGGTATTGTAATTTGTATTAAACACAATTGATATCTATACATATATATTGTATGTATTCTATATATATTTGTTGAGAATGACATATTCAAATTCTCCATTTTGTATAGATTGTACGGGAGTCGATATGATGGATGAGGAAATGTGCCTAGTGGATAGCGGTACTACTAACTCTATACTCAGGGAGATAAAATATTTCCAAACTCTCACAAAGAACAAAGGAAATGTTTTAACAATCGCTGGACGCGATGCTGTAATAGTTGGCACCGGTCGGGCCACTATTCTGCTCCCTATGGGTACATCAATAACGATTGAGGATGCACTCTTGTATCCCGATTCAACTCGTACCCTATTGAGTTATAGAGATATCCGTAAGAATGGGTTTCATGTTGAAACTCATGAGGACAACAATGAGGAGTTCCTTCTCATAACAAAAGATCACGGATATGGCAAAGAGACACTTGAAAAGTTTCCCTCACTCCCGTCTGGATTGTACTATACATACATCAACCTCGTACCACATGTTGCTTTCAAAGTAATTTTCCAGAATGTTAACGCATCCCAAACTTAGCATGATCGTCTTGGCCATCCTGGAATAGGGATGATGAGGAAAATTATAAGCAATTCTGTTGGTCACACTTTAAGTGATGCAAAATTTCCCCAATCCTCAGATTTTATGTGCACCGCATGTGCCACTGGGAAATTAATTTTGAGGCCCTCTTACCTCAAAATTCATGCCGAACCTCTAAAGTTCCTTGAACGCATTCAAGGTGACATATGTGGTCCCATTCAACCATTGTCTGGGCCGTTCAGGTATTTCATGGTTCTAATAGACGCATCTACACGATGGTCTCATGTGTGTCTACTTTCCACACGGAACCATGCATTTGCTAAGATTGTTGCACAAGTTATCAAACTTAAAGCACAATATCCTGAACATCAAATCCGATCAATCCGAATGGATAATGCTGCTGAATTTTCCTCACGTGCCTTCAATGATTATTGCATGGCTTTAGGAATTCAAGTTCAGCACTCGGTCCCATATGTTCATACTCAAAATGGGTTGGCCGAATCTCTCATTAAGAGAGTGAAACTTATTGCAAGACCTTTACTACAGAATTGCAATCTACCAACATCATGTTGGGGTCACGCAGTCTTACACGCTGCTGACCTGATTCAATTGCGTCCAACTGCATATCATGCAACCTCCCCGTTGCAACTAGTACGTGGAAATACACCAAATATTTCCCATCTGCGGAAGTTCGGTTGCGCTACATACGTACCGATCTCTCCACCACAGCGTACATCTATGGGCCCACACAGGAAATTGGGGATCTACGTGGGATATCAATCTTCGTCGATCATTAAATACTTGGAACCCCTAACAGGGGATCTATTCACTGCCCGGTACGCTGATTGTATCTTCAATGAAGATCATTTCCCGGCATTAGGGGGAGGAATTGAAAACCACAATAAATGCCAGGAAATCAATTGGGATGCCATAGACATCTCCAACTCTGATCCACGTACTTCTGAAACTGAACTCCAAGTTCAGAAGATCATTAATTTGCAACACATTGCAAATAACATGCCAGATGCATTTACTGATTATAAGGGTGTTACAAAATCCTATAATCCTGCGAGAAATGTGCCGGAAAGAGTAGAGGTACCAAATAAAACTACTCAACTCCCAAGTAAGAGGGGGAGAAGTACGGCTATTTCCACAGATGCAGCTTCTAGCAAGCAAAGGAAAAGGAAGAACAATTCTTCTAACCCAGTAAATGCAACTCAACCTCACGTTGAGAAATACCCTGTGGAGGTTCAACCTTCACATCCCACATCAACAGTGCACTCAATTACTGATGTTGGGACATCGGATCGCCCTGATGCAATCATTTTGGGAAATAATGATACATCACAAGGGGTGCTTGAAATTTCCATCAACTATATTGAATCTGGAGAATCATATAACAGAAAGTCTACAATTGTCGACATCTATTTCTCTGAAGCAATTGCAGAAATCATCCAAAATGATCCAGATCCTAAGACCATGGCAGAGTGCAGAAAGCGCTCGGACTGGAATCAATGGAAAGATGCAATTCAAGCAGAGATAACCTCGCTCACTAAAAGAGAGGTATTCACTCATGCAATACCTACACCTCGAGGAATCTTTCCTGTGGGATTCAAATGGGTTTTCGTCCGGAAACGGAATGAGAACAATGAGGTGGTGAGACATAAAGCGAGGCTTGTAGCACAAGGGTTCACGCAGAGACCCGGCATTGATTTCAATGAAACATATTCTCCAGTAATGAGTGGAATAACATTCCGATATCTTATATCTCTGGCTGTTCAAAATCGTCTATCTATGCAGTTGATGGACGTAGTGACTGCATATCTATATGGGTCACTTGATTCGGACATATATATGAAGGTCCCTGATGGGATCTCTATACCGGATCCAAACGCAAATCGCAACATGTATTGTGTAAAGCTTCAAAAGTCACTCTATGGCTTAAAGCAGTCGGGAAGAATGTGGTATAACCGACTTAGTGAGTTCCTTTTGCAGAAGGGATACACTAACAATGATGATTGTCCATGTGTTTTCATCAAAAAGTCCCAAACGGGATTTTGCATCATATCAGTATATGTTGATGATTTAAATATCATCGGCAACCCACAAGATATTGATGAAGCACGCAATCATCTAAAGACGGAGTTTGAAATGAAAGATTTGGGCCAAACCAAATTTTGCTTAGGTTTACAACTTGAGCATCTTCCCACTGGAATTTTATTGCATCAATCAGCATATATCCAGAAAATATTGGAGAAATTCAATATGGACAAATCACATCCATCCAAAACTCCTATGGTTGTTCGATCTCTAGAAATGGAGACTGATCAATTCAGACCACAGGATGATGGAGAAGAGATTCTGGGATCTCATTATCCTTATCTCAGTGTCATTGGAGCGCTAATGTATCTTGCAAATTGCACCAGGCCTGATATTGCATTTGCAGTGAACTTGCTAGCTCGACATAGCGCTGCTCCTACCAAACGGCATTGGACGGGAGTAAAACATATCCTCAGATATGTTAATGGTACAAGAGATCTTGGATTATTTTTCCAAAGGAACCCAGATCCTAATCTGATTGGATACACTGATGCCGGCTATTTATCTGATCCCCATAATGGCCGATCCCAGACAGGTTTTGTGTTCTTGCACGGAGGAACAGCCATTTCATGGAAGTCTACAAAACAGACTCTGGTGGCTACCTCAACAAATCACTCTGAAATAATTGCACTATATGAGGCATCACGCGAATGTGTTTGGCTTCGCAGAGTGATTAACCACATACAACAATCGTGTGGCATTGGTGCCATCGATTCACCAACTATTATCTATGAAGATAATTCTGCTTGTGTTACACAGATGGAGACAGGCTACATCAAGAGCAACATTACCAAGCATATTTCTCCTAAGTTGTTTTACCCCCATGAGTTAAAACAAATGGGTGAAATAAATATCTTGCAAACCAAATCATGTGATAACCTCGCTGATTTGTTTACTAAGTCCTTACCAGCTTCCTCGTTCCAGAAATGTGTTCAAGGAATTGGTATGCGACGACTTCGAGATTTGCAAGATTCAGGGGGAGAAATCTCCTAAATGTTACTCTGTCCAAAGCATCATATTGCACTCTTTTCTTTGTATGAGTTTTACTCACAAGGTTTCTCATATAAAGTTTTTAATGAGACAATATTAGCATAAGCATATGTCGTATTTCCTATTTTTCCCCATCGAGGTTTTTTAGGAGATATCAATGACATATATTGTCTTCTAAACTATCTATGAGTTTTCTCCTGCAAAGGTTTTTCTCATATGAGTTTACAATGAGACAATACTTATTAAATGTTATATCAATTTCTCCTTATTTTCCCATTGGGTTTAAAGGAGTTTTTAACAACGTATCTATCAAATATTTCTCCTCGTTTTTGTTTATCCTACAAGACTTTTTGTAGGATTAATATTATTCATTGATCTCAAAGATGGATTCGATCAAGGGGGAGTGTTACAACTTGAGAAGTTACGGATGATCTCATCCAACCGACAGCAGTTGCTCTCTCTGTTCCTCTTACTTGAACCGACGTCCATGGCGTCCGTACTCATGTATATATACAGATTGATGATCAATGAAACTACTCGTTCATTTGTCATTCACTGTTTCCATTTACATTCAACAGCTTCCTCATCAGCTTCTTCATACTCCAGCTCCACACGCGGTGCATGGCAGTGGTCCCAAACCATTGAATACAAGGCAGCAACAAACCATTGAATACAAGGCAGCAACGGCTGAGGCGTTTTCAACCATTGCATGCTGACTGGGTACATTCTCAGGAGTAATGACCAGGTTAATGGTAAGCTTTGAGTGCGTGCGTTTTTGCATGAGAAAGTTAGTGATACCAAATGCCTGTACGGTGAACTTCCATGCACTCTATAAATAGCAGAAGCTAGAACAATGTAAAGGGAGTCATAGAGATTGATTCCAAGAAACATAGCCTAAGAAAATTGCCCCGAACTTGTGTTCTTGTGCACTCTGTTCAACTTTTTCTACTCTGTTTTGTTTGTGCTTGTCGGAATTCACTACGCTGAGAAGAAAATTGGGTGTGTGATCCTGTGCCTTGCCAACAAGGTCTAGTGAAGCCTCCAAATGGATTACCACGACATGTAGAAAGTTAGCTTGATTTCTGCGTCCGTCAAATCGATTACGCGCGTAACCCCTGTCGCTATGGAGTATACCATATACTGGTTGTTTTCTGAAATGGTGGAGTCTCTACTAATAGCAGTTTATTGTCCAAAATTTTTGCGCCCCACGTTAGATCCTCCCCTGTGACTAAATTAAGCCTGTGAAAAGGTGGCCATCGTTTAGGAGACCCCTAAGTTTAGAAGGTTTTTCTTCCTTGTCTGGAAACCTCCTCTTTTGTCTCCTCTCCACAATTTGATACAGAGACTTGGAGACCTTGGCTTGGTGGGGCCGGAGAACACCTTCTCTCAACTTTAGCTCTTGTAGTTTCATGTATTGTGAGGTACATATCTTTCCTCGAACGTGTGACTTTAGATTTTGACTTCAGGTTAAATTTGAAGTGATCGGTCTGAATTTTAAAATATCGGTGAGAGGTTATCTTTCCCCTCGATTTTGCAACTAGGATCCTTCAGTGATTTGTCTGTTCCTTTGTTATAGCAAACTTTTTCCTCCAATCTTTAATTATTCTCTGCTGCTCGTTTTCTTAATTCATTGCGTAATTTTCGTCACCCTTTATTATGTTTATTTTTTTCTTCTTTAGTTATCGTCTGAATTATTGAAGTATCAGAGATTTATCTATGTTGTTTTTGTTGTTAAACATGATTGTTACATGTGTTTGTATGTGATGCAGGGTGCTTCTCCTGATCAAATGGGAGTTAGATATCCTCGCATGCTTTTGATCCTCTTACTTCTTCATGGAGCCAATGCTGCTTCGGATGCTCCAGTACAGAAATGGCAGACTCTGGGCGGTAAACATCTTTCTTTTTTCGTTCTATTGTTGAATATTCTATTGGAAAGGCTTTAGGGTTTGTTCTTTGTGATTGATTGATTTGCCACTGCACTGACTGCCATGCTGCAATCTTTGTGTTGTTGTCCGACAGGTCGCCCTCCTGTAGTCATTGCTCGTGGAGGATTCTCTGGCTTATTTCCTGACTCAAGCCAGTTCTCATACCAGTTTGCAATGTCAAGTAGCTTGCCTGATGTCGTTCTGTACTGTGATTTGCAATTGTCCAGTGATGGTATGGGATTCTGCAAAACTGGCTTGACACTTGAGAACTCCACGCTTATTGCGGAAGTCTTCCCTAAGAGGGACAAGACATACAAGGTGAATGGAGAAGATGTCCATGGATGGTTTTCGCTGGATTTCACCTCAGAGGAGCTGTATCAGAATGTCACATGTAAGCAGGAACAAAACTGAGTATTTTGAAACTCGAAAGTGAAAAATTACGCACTTGATTTGTGCTCCATGATGAAGTTAGCAACTGCAAAGTATCAAAAGCAATAAACATTCATAATTTTCTTCCATACTTGGAATAGATAAGGTCGAATTGTTGGAATGCAGCCTTGGAGGTAGTTTGCCATTTAGATTCTACTTCCGTTGTTGCAAAGTACTGACTTGTCTTGTGCTTTGATCATCCCTCAGTGATTCAGAACATCTTTTCTCGCCCAAGCACATTCGACGGCTCCTTAGGAATGTACATGCTTGATGATGTTGTCGGACTCCGGCCCCCTCAGCTTTGGGTTAATGTAGAGGTAAATGTGATTTCACTAACATTTACAAATTCACTGAGGCTTTCTCTTATCGCACCATGTTCTCTATCTAACACAAGTTCGTATTTTCTTTTTGCAGTATGATTTATTTTTTCAGGAGCACAAGTTAAGTGTTGAAGATTACATACTAGCACTACCAAAACAATTTAGTGTCACCTACATCTCCTCACCAGAAATTGCATTCTTGAAAAGCCTTGGTGGAAAGCTCAAGAAAAGCAAGACTAAGCTAATTTTCCGGTTTCTCAGTGAAGAAGTTGCCGAGCCTTCCACCAAGAAAACATATGGAGAAATTCTGAAAGACCTGAAATCCATCAAGGCTTTTGCATCAGGGATTCTTGTCCCAAAGCACTACATTTGGCCACTGAACAAGGATCAGTACTTGGAGCCATCAACTAGTTTGGTCAAAGATGCACATGCCCTAGGGCTGGAAGTGTATGCATCTGGATTTGCCAATGATGTCTCTTTAAGTTACAACTACAGCTATGATCCCAGCGCCGAATACTTGCAGTTCATAGACAATTCAGACTTCTCTGTTGACGGCGTGATAACGGACTTCCCGCCCACTGCATCAGGAGCTGTTGGTAAGAACTATTCCATGTTGGGGGAAGCTAAAAGGTTAAATGTTGCTTTACGCGTAATAGGAACATACGCACTACGTATTGACTGAGTTCTTTTTTTGAGATTTGAAATCTGCCACTGCAAAGTTCATCCTTAGATGTATGGCACTCTATAGCTACATAATTTTGAGACATGCCATTATGAATTTTTCTGGACCAAATTTCGCATCTGGACATCTGGATCCACTCACCGACACCCTCCAGCCCCAAATCAGAGAAGCTCCTACACTTTGGATGCCAATCTGTGATGCCATAAGGATAGAGGATTAGAGGCAGCGATGGTGTTGTGACCTTTGATGGCTGGAGCCCCAAATCATGTTGGCCCGTTGCTCCGGAGTGGTAGAATGCAAGGATTCGATGGGAGCGGCATCAACTGGGCCATCGTTCTTTGATTTGTGTTGTTCTGTTGTTTGAGAGCAATTTGTCTCTGCTTTTCCAGATCTTGTTGGCCTTTTCTTTGTTAAATTCCTGGTAAGTTGTTTGTATCTTTGCTCCTGGCTCTGGGAGGAAGTGGAGGCGGAGGAGGTGGTGGTGGTCGGGGGAACGGTGAGGGGGTAGGTGGCATCGGCGATGGGGGCGGGGGCGCTGCAGGCGAGGAGCGGTCAGCGGCGGCCATGGTCTTCACCTCCATGAGCAAGAGGAAGAACAAGATCAGGTGGATAAGAGCAGGAGGGAGGAGGAAGAAGGTAGGGAGGAGGGAGGGGCAATTTGGTTCAGATAAGTTCATAATGGTATATTTTAAAATTATGTAAGCCTAGAGTGGTATATATATAAGGATAAACTTTGCAGTGGTAGTTTTTAAAACCAACAACTCTAGAATGGCATGTATCTAAATAACCCTTTTGAAAATGGATGTATTTGTAAAATCATATGAAGCTTGTGTATATCGCAATAGTCCAAGGGGCTTATATAGTACAAGGACTTAAACCCTATAATATGGGAAAAGCACATATACTCTTAACACCCTTCAAATATAAAGCATATGCAATAGCATCGTATTTGAAAGAGTTGACACTAAAATAGGGAAAATCCAAAGTCCATATCTTGAAGATGTCGTCGTAGCATGCGGCTATTGAAAAAATTATGTCGTGTACCAGCCATCCGGAATCGTGCAATAACCTAGAAAACACAAAGTACAAGGGCTGAGAAAGTAGAAGTAAGCGGGAGCAAAGTCAACCGCAGTAACACGACGAAGAGGATGTGGAAGGTGACATATATAGAGACAGTTGTCAACCGCAGTAACACGACGAAGAGGATGTGGAAGGTGACATATATAGAGACAGTTGTCAAATCACACCAAAGAAAGAGATATCGAAGTATAGCGACACAGATCAAAGCCCAAGACAGCGGCGACGCAGTGCATAAGAAGCGCAATGGAGACGCGGTGCAGAAAAAGCGCGGCGGCCTTAGAAGCTCGGGGCAGCGGCTCAAAGAGAAGCGACGGCATCATAAAGATTTTTACGATCTGTAGCAGCTCAAAGAGAAGAGTGACGGCTGCGACTATGCGAAAGGAAGGAGATGATCACACTCATACAAGAGGATGAATTGTGGCTAGCAAAGCAGTTGGCTGACTGACAAGGATTTTATGGACTCGCACGGTTTTGACAAACTCAAAGAGAGAGAGAGAGATGTTATAGACTTGGATGGACGCAAATGGAAGACTTAAAAGGAAAGACTCAAAAGCAGCAGATTATAGCAGCCACCACACGTACGACATCCTTCGATAGCTCAACACCAAGGCCAAAGAACTAACCCCACACACGAACTCCTTTCTTTTCTTCTCCCTCTCCCATTATTTCTCATCTACACTACCCACCCACTCACTCCCCCACTGCACGTTAGAAGGCCACATGGGGAGAAAGGGGGGGGGGGAGCGGTGGCGGCTGAGGAGGCCAGATTCAGGCGGGCGAGGGTGGCCGAGACCGAGGCGACGGCGGCGCCTGCCTAGGTGGGCCAGAATGAACTGACGCGGCTCAGGCAGAGACTTCGGGCGCGGGGCGGATCCGGCGCAATGAACTCTGAGTGCGGGCGGTGGAGATGACCGAAGACGTCGGTGGGGGGATCGGCGGCCGAGGAGGGCACGGTGCGTAGCACTGACGCGAGCGCGGGCTGGCGTCGTAAGCGGAGGCCCGGATCTGCACAAGGAGGCAGCCAGAGCGGTGGACGGCGGCAGCCGGATCCGAGGCGGCTGACGGATTCGTGGCGGCGGTTGCCGGATCCAAGACGGCGACGGCCGGATCCAGGCGGGAGTCGGCCTGGCGCAGGCGCGATGGTGGGCGCGGATCCGGCCAGATCTGGCGGAGGCGAGCGCGGCGAGTTGTCAGCAGGTGGCGGCGACGAGGAACCGGAGCGGAGACGGCCCAGCGTTGGTGCAGGTGCGTCTGAGCGGCAGCGCGGTAGAGTCGAGCGGTGGCCGCCCCCAGGAGTGGAGCACACTCTCTCGGGGGCGGTGGTGGCGGCGGTGACCGGCGACGGCCGGAGCGGAGGTTAGGTTCAAAATGTAGGCTCTGATACCATGTAAAATTGTATAAAACTTGTGTATATTGCAATAGCCCAAGGGACTTATATAGTACAAAGACTCAAACCATATGAGAAAAGGTACATATATCCTTAACAGTATTGACTGAGTGATTTACCATATTTTATTCCTTAATAACACCTTGAGGATCTTTGCAGCGTGTTTGGCACATACTAAGGGCAATGCTCTTCCTCCTCCTGGAAGTAAGCTGTCAATTTTGTTTCTGCACACTGACACTGTCGCTTTGTTAACTTATCATCATCCTACAACGCACTAATTTCTCTACTCAATTAGATGGAGGCAGGCCACTGATCATAACCCACGATGGTGCAAGTGGTGTTTTCCCAGGCAGCACGGACCTTGCCTACCAACAAGCAGTGAAAGATGGTGCTGACATAATCGATTGCTCAGTTCGGATGTCGAAAGATGGTGTGGCCTTCTGCCTGGGCTCTGCAGATCTCACCGGCAGCACGACGGCGGCCACCACTTTCATGTCCAAAGTTGCTACTGTCAATGAAATACAGAATAAATCTGGCATTTTCTCGTTTGATCTCTCATGGAGCGAGATCCAAACCTTAAAACGTAAGGAAACCTCAATTGCTTCTTCACATATTCTTTATTTCGAAATGTCATATATATGCACGCACTAACATCTTGTTTTTGCCCATCTGATCAGCCGACCTTGTTGGTCCGTACACCCAGGCAGGCCTGAAAAGAAATCCTGCAGCGAAGAACGCTGGCAAACTCGTGACTTTGGCTGAATTCCTTGACTTCGCAAAGACCAGCAATGTCTCCGGTATACTGATCGAGATAGAGGTACCATCCTTTTCACCTGAAGTTATCATTTGCTCCTGTTGTCTCTGTCAGTCTGTTGAACTGAACATTCTTGTGCTGAGTGCAGTATGCTCCATACCTTGCAACCAGAGGCCTCGGCGTGGTGGATGCAGTCTCCAGTGCACTGGTCAATGCCAGCTACGACAAGGAGACCAAGCAGCAGGTGCTCATCCAGTCAGACGACACCTCAGTGCTTTCAGCGTTCAAGAAGTTTCAAACGTTCAAGCGGGTCCTCTTCATCGACTCCGCAATCAGCGATGTTTCCAAGGCTTCACTGGATGAGATCAAGGAGTTTGCCAATGCAGTGACGGTCAGGCGTGGTGTGATCGCTCAGGTCAATGGCTTCTTCCTGACACGGTTCACGGATGTGGTCGATAGGCTGCATGCTGCAAACTTCACCGTGTACGTCGGTGTGCTCAAGAATGAGTTCATGAACCTTGCGTTCGACTACTGGGCTGACCCAACGATTGAGATTGCTACATACACTTCGTCAGTGATGGCCGATGGGCTTATGACCGAGTTTCCTGCCACTGCAATTGCATACTTCAGTAAGTATTTGCCTGACACTAATTACATTGAAAGCGTTTCTGATTGCAGCTACATTAAAGAGTTTGTCAGCTCAAGAACTAAAAAATGTTTGTCAAAACTTGTTTGCAAGATAGCTCCTACAAGTGTCAGGCTAACAGTTTTGATCTCTTCTCTGAATGAATTGCAGAGAGCCCATGCAGTGATCTGAACCTGAACTTGAGCTACTCAATCCTGCCTGCAAATCCCGGTGCGCTGGTCAACCTGGCCGCCCCTGGTGCGCTGCCTCCAGCGCTCCCGCCGGCACCTGTGCTCGAGCCTGCCGATGTTCTGGACCCACCACTGCCGCCTGTCTCTGTGAGCAGCCCTTCAGAGGCGACGCCGACGAATGCTGCTGACAAAAGCACCTCGGCAGCCAGCTCCAATGCCGGCAATTGCCTTCTGGTGGCTGGCATTGCTGCCCTCTTGTCCTTGAGTTTCCATTGATACTTTCTTGGTGACCGGCATTGTACTACCACATGTTTTTGTTTATGTTTTCTCCTCTTCACATCCTGAATTGTACTGTAACATAATGCTCTTTAAATAGATACATTCTCATGAACCTGCACATAAATACAGATCAGAAAATTTAACCCTGCTCCCTTTCATGTTTCAATGCTAAACTGTTCAACTGCTCAGGAAGCTGTGTGGATTCAACTCTACTTTGGAGTTTTCCTACATTTCCAGTTGTACTTTAAAATTCACCATTCACCATTTACACATTCAAAAACTATACCTAAAACTGTATTTTTTACTATTTTCTTTGAGACAGTATAATTTACCATCTGAGATTTGGAAGTGATAAAATAAGAATCAGCAAGGATAAAAAGAAGTGAATTAAATGATCACTTAAAATTTCCAAGGTCTCTAACGAGAAAAGAAAGGAAAAAGTTTCAGAAGCTTCTGTAATTGGAGCGAAGTAGAGTATAGCATTTTTTTTTCAGTTTATGGTTTTTTACATTGACTGTTTTTTAGACAAAAACTGTCAGATTTTAAGCCGTTAGATGGAGATCCAACGCCCTAGATCATCTTTTTTGGAGGGGGTCATTTTTTTTGGAGGGGGGCTTGTATGGGTGGATCCATTGGATGGAGATCTAACGTCCCAGATCAATCTGACTGTTTTTGTCCTAAAAAACAGTTGAATGTTGTATAGCAATACTCTAAAATAAAATAAATAGAATAGCTTTTTTATCATCATTTCAATACGATTTATCGTAGTAGTTTTTAAAAGCGATTTAATACGATTTCCATCATCCTCCTGCCCCTGGAGCAACCTGGCGCCGTATCCTGTTGTGCGCACACGAGGTAGTTCGTGCACGCGAGTGATCTCGGCCGTCCGATCTCCATCCGAGCGCTACGAAGCCTGGCGCGCGTGCTTAGCAGGGATCTCCATCCCCAACGGCCATGGCAGACCTCTGGTATCACGAAGAGCTCCCCGTCTCCATCCCCGAGCTGCGGTCGACCTCCCCATCTCCATCCCCGGGGAAGGCTCCCCTCCGTCGGCGAGCTTGCGACGACAGAGAACCCCCCGCCCCGCCGTCGCGTTTTTCTCTTCAGCCCCCAGCGGAAGGCCCTCTACCCTACCCGAATCCCCACCCGAGCGGCGCCGAATCAGCTTTGGGAACTCATGTTTTGGGAACTTTTGTATTGGCTCTTACTAGGTTTGCAATTTCTGCACCGTTGAAACTTTTGTATTGGCTCTTACTAGCTTTGCATTGCTACTCTGTACTATTTACGAACCGTGTTTCTTCCCCTTCCAGATCTTGTTCGGAATTCTTTTGCCGCGTGGAGTGGAGAACTGTGTTTTACCAGTCACAGGAGGGGTTTTGGTGTGATGTTGCATAAATACTCATGATCTGGCCAATTGGGAAAATGTTCTGTAATGATCTGTTCCTTCTGATCCTTTAGATCCCGTGGCATGGTAGGGGGCTGGTGTAGATCTTGGTGAAGAAAAGAAAGGCAAGATCAGGACACTGAAAATATGGAGTAATTAGGTTTTGCTGAAGTATTGATCGTAACAGCGGCCGAGCAAGCAGATTGCAATTTCTTCCCATACATGAATTACCGTAAGTTTGTTTTACACCACTGACTTACCTGTATTACTACTAAATTTTCAATGTCGATGGAAATACTGAAATATTGCTGCTGCTTTATTGACAATATAAACATATCTACGTGACATGCAGCATTTTCTTTATACAGAGGTGGACATGCACCAAGACAACAGCCAGAATGGAAGCATCAGCTGGCATGACACATTCTCAGCCTTCAACAAGAGCAGTGGCGAAGTAATCACTTGACAAGGATGCACCTGATTGGTGAACCCTCGGCTCCAACCAGCCTCAGAGGTAAGCAATGCAGCATGTATATTCCAGGCTTGATGTCATCTAGTTTCAAACCTTCGACCGGGATGATATCCTGACAGAACAAAATAAGAAACTCAACCGACCGATAATTTCAATCAATAATGCAATCTCTTAGAAGGTAGGTTCATTCTGTTCTGGATCACTGAAACGTGAAGTGGAATGTTCTTTGGAGGAGCAATAAAATAGAACCGAGCAGAGAGAGAGAGAGAGAGAGAGAGGTCAATTAGCAAGGAAATTGCAGAACCGAGACTTTACTCAACTTGTCAACATGTAATGCTGTAATAACATGTTTTCAGAGTTTGTTATTTAGTCAGTAGCGCTTGACAAGGTTTTTTTTTTGCAGTAGATTAGGGGAATAAGCAGCACGAGATTACAGATATACTAAAGGGAAACAAGGTTAACTGGTGGATTGTTTTAGTTTTTTGGGGGTCTCAGGACAGGGTGCCATCTTACCGGACTTTTGAAAAAGACTACATGGGCAGAAACCAAGTGATCAAATGCCGCAACTGATAGATAGTCAACCCCTACAGAAGTGCCAATATCACTATGTTAGGTTTACATCAGATAAGATCAGGCATGCATTGATCGACCAAGAAAAAAGGTCATAGCAGTAACTGAATGCTAGCTAGTTCACAGTTACAACGTTTTAGCAAATATGTGTGAATTCCACAAATCCAGATCAAGAAAAAAAGAGTTATAAATACCACTGCACACCATTCTCTGTAAATCCAAAATAACTCAGAATTACTTACCAACCAGCTTGATGTCAGTGTTGTCAACTAACCACTGTGCACCATCCTCTGTAAATCCAACATAACTCAGATCACCTTCTTTCTTCCACATGAGCTTCCTACAAATCATTTGCTTACATATTCAATACAACCTATAAAAAGCTTGACCAATGATATCTGAGTGATGAAAAATGTATGATCTACTTGAATATCTGTCCTCTTGCTCATACCTGTCTGTGTTCAATGTCCTGAAAAGAACTCGACGAACACCTTTTGATATATGTAGGGATTCCATAGCTTCAGCTGCGTAGATTAAGTGGGGGTATCATACAACCAAATACTAAGAAGAATGTCGACACTTAAAAAGCAAATGTGGTCTATGCATAATGCCTTGATATCAAGCCACTGCAGAAATCACGAATTGATAGAAATCATGAATTGATAGAGAAACTGATATCTGTATACAACACCATGACAGTGGAATACATGTATTTCTCATGCCGTGACATGGTATGAGAAGGAGTGGTGAGTAAGGTGATTCATTGATAATGCGATAGAGGAGCTGGAGCTCCCAGGAAAAAGAACGCATGCTACCTGTTATATTTGTGTCTCTCGGAACATCAACGAGCAATGCAGGACCTGTCCAGCAACAACAACTAATCAATTTCAAATCATTCATTAGTAGTACCATGTAAATTTTAATGAAGTCTCGCATGCAAATCTTTTGGTCAAAGTTACAGAACGCTGCACTTGAAACAATTTAATGGATTTCTGAATCAGGCTGATGAATTTAATGGATTTCTGAATCAGGCAACATCAGCTACAAGAAAATGAACTCATGGCTCAGTCTAGACCGTTGGTTTTTCGATTAGACCATCTCTAGTGAACGTTTGGTAACAAAAACTAAACCTTTGTGATGAACAAAATCAGTCTTTGCAGGCTACTGTTGAGGACGTGGAGGTCGAGCGTGCGCACGTCGAAGCCGGCGCGTCCACCTGGGTGCCGGCGTGCACCACCACGCGGAGCTTGCGCTCGTCCTTCAATTATTAGGAGAAAAGGACGGACACCGACTAGTTTTCAAGAAAAAGAAGACAGCACTTGCCAAATCAGATGGGGCCATGGGAGGAAGATCAGAATTTGATAAGGTTTGGTGTGCTCTAATCCAAACACGCCCTCGATGCCAAGCCTAAACACTTCTTTTCCACCCCATGCATTCTTCGTTGGCTACTAAACTTGCATCATGCCACTTCCCACTGACCATTTGATTAAGAATCGCTGTTTGGGCCAAATCGATCCGAGTGGCACTCTTGAGAATTAAATTTGGTAGCGAAAATATGGTTAAGGTTTTGCTTTCGAAATATTTGGCCAAAATTTAAGCAAATTTTCCTGTGGCACGACCAAATTCCATGGAGCAAACAAAATTCAGAAGCTAACCAAACAGTGGCCAAATAGATGAGGCTTAAGGCACAATCAAATTATGACATATGACAAGCCTAGGTGGGCTCCCGTCCAAACACACCCTAATGCCAAAACAAGTAACAAATCAAAACCTTTTTTTTCCTGATCGAAGAAAACAGGGTACCGTTAAGGACTTCGAGGTCGAGGGTGTCGACGTCGAGGCCGCCGGCGAAGTGGCGCTGGTTCATGTGCCCCGGCGCGTCGACGTGGGTGCCCGTGTGGCAGTCCATCCGGAGCTCCGACAGGTTGTACAGCGACCCGTTCTCCATCGAATCCCTCAGCCGCACCACCGGACCCACCGCCGCGCCCGGCGCGAACGCCGGCAGCTCCGGCCTGTACGCGTGCGTGATATCCAGTATGCGCCCGCCGCCGCCGTACTCCTCCAGCCGCCGCAGCGGCAGCGGGGCCTCGGCGCCAGAACCGGGCCCGCAGGTGTCGGCGTCCGCGTAGCCCGGGTGCGCGTCGCTGGCCGCCGCGGGGCGTGCGGCGAGGAGGAGGAGGAGGATAAGAGCGGCGGCGGCCATGGTGCCGTGCCGAGCGCTCAGTCTGGACTGGAGAGAGTGATGGCTATTTCTTGATTTCGGGTCTCTATACCGACCGGGACTTGGAAGAGGTTCCCAACAAGTAAGCACTAAGTTGCATTATTCCATCATGTGTGGTTGAGATGTTTCTCTCGGCTTGGGAAGAAATTACTGAAGAAACGATCTCTGAAACAACGACAACATTTCCCGTTTGTCCAAACAGTCGCTGACAAACAGACAGCTACTAGTGCAATGTTTTTTTTTAGAGTGAGTACGTAGATACACATAACACCACATACTCATATATCTATATGGGTACATTCAATACATATACTACGACAAGATATTTATATAAATGGTACCGAAAAACGAGGTAACTACGGGCTCAAGCCCCGACGGCTGAGTTGCACGACAACTCTGCTAATTGATCTAGGCATGACAAGGACGTATACACATATGACACCGTAAGCACTCACACACATATGTGGGTGTGTTCAATGCAAATATTAAGATAAGATGGAGACCTTAGCATATCAGGGAGCACAGACACACACTTTGACCACTGAATGCAACTCTGTGCGTGCGTACTTTGAGAGGCGCTATTCACACTATCTATGTGAACAATACCTATAAAGTATTATTCATATAAACAGTATCTTAAAAGTGCATACGTATTTTGAAAGGCACTATTCATTCTGTTCATGCGAAGAATTCTCTAAATTATTTATATAATACAGTATCTTAAAAATAAGGCAACCGTGAACCCGAGCCCGGACGGCAGCAACACTGCCAACTGAGCTAAGGTCAGTCCTCAGCTACCAGTGCAATGTTACTCTCGTCTTCATGGATCAGCAAAGAAATATCGTGCACGTGTCTAGTGAAGGAACTTTTTGTCTGCACATCATCGAGTAACTTAACAATCTTCTGAAAAAAATAAGATGGAGTAACTTATCCTCAGACTCAAAATACTATTGTGGAGGTGTCAGGTCCAAAGAACCAGTACGTTCTCCGTGTAGACAACTCAGCCGACCTCATCCGCAGTAGAACGCTCGAGTCAAAGTGGGACAAGCGGCTCTATGGACGTCGTCGCGTGGGCACAGTTTCGTACACGAAAATATGCCGCTCTGCTACGCAAGCCGCTGTTAGACCCAACCACTTTGATGAATTGGCGTGGCCATTGTTTTAAATAGCGTGTAGGGTAGCCAACGCGCAGCGGCTATGCATTTTTTTATAGCCCCGTTTTTTTCAGTTTCTAAAAATTACTTTTCAGCTTTTCTACAGTAACTAACTTTTAAACAGAATATTTTTTCAAGATAGGATCTACTAGTTAATTGTAGTACATACTTTACTAATTTCATTTATATCGCCAAAAACCACACGTGAGTTTCTGTTACTTTGTAATCTCTCGTACAAACAGGCTAAAAACCACATGTCGCAGCCAAAAAGAACAGGCCTAACGGATAGTAGATGTCAGCGATATAGCGGAGCGCAACATGATTAGTTGTACATGTAGAAATATAAAGTTAAATAAATCAGTTTTAAAGTAAAAATGCCTTATTTTGTATTCGGATTATTTGTTTGTGCATATATCAAGTTTTGGAGTAATGATTTAAAATGGCAAATGGCAAGATTATGCAATAAATGAATCATATTAAAAATCTGAAATGTATTTATACTGAATCGCCGCTACACACCATACACTATAGCGGCATAGAGGGTCGTTGCAGCGCCGCAGCTGTATACAAAATGCTATAGATAACTATTGCGTGGCAGTCACTGCTCCTTGACCGCTATATTGGAGCTACAACGAAGTTATATCGGGCTATTTAAAACAATGGACATGACAAATTATACTAAAACCGCTTTCAATATGAAGTGATTGGATCTAACCCCCTTCCATCCCGACAAGCACTTGCTGTCTCTCTGTCTCTACCCAAATTGGCTTGGCATAAAATGATTTATATTGAATAGGATGATGTAGAACACCTCATTTCTTGGATGCAAGGGTTGTACTAAAAGTGTGGACCAGAGGATTTCAATATTCCATGGTTAGATTCATGCCTCATTACCATTGTCATGACCTCTAGAATAGATGCAACAATCAACCGCACTGTTGGGCCAGACGCAAGTATTATTTTTACCGTGACATTCAACCACAAAGTCAGATACAACTCATACAAGTGTAAAGACACAATTGTTAGAGTGCAATAGTCATTTTGACAATAGAAAATTAAGCATTGTTAGTAATAGTAAAATTGTAAAAGGTTTATGACATACCAATCCTGCATTTGGTAGAGCATATCTGTAGTCACTGGAAGCGTAATATTAATTGATGGACGTACCGAGGGACCAAGATGTAAAGAAACTACGGAGTCCACGAGATATTACTTCGAGTTTATTTTTGCAAACTACGTGAATAAGCAACTAAAGCTAATATAAGCAAAATACATTAGTTTGGTTATAGAAATAACAAAACTATAGAAACTAGTAAATTCTAAGGCTTCATCTAAACTAGACAGAAAAATAAAGCTTTGATGTTAATTGCCAAGGATCGGCAAAGGAATTGATGGCTCCCAAAACAACCTGCCAGAACAAAAGTTTACAAATTCAATCTAGCAAAATTTATTCTCTACAAAAATATATGTACTGAATTATTATTTTTTTATTTTTGATTAATGGAGTATGTGTGTGTGTGTGTGTGTGTTTTGATAAAGGGGGCAGGTGCCCCGCCCCATTTCCCTTCCCTTGACCAAACATTTTCCATAGAAGAGCAGGAGGTGCTATGCAGAATTCTAATGTATGTACTAGGATCGTTGGCCCATAGAATTAACCTCAAATGTTGAAATACGCACAACAATTCTCATTATAGTTGAATTATGCACATCGAAGATTGGTGGTCTCCATTGAAATGGCAATGGAATTTTGATCTAAAAGAACATAGATCCAAAGAGATGATTAGAGATCAGTGGAAAAACATTTATGTACTTATATGAAACCATATCATGATGCGGATGTGAGGTAAGAGGTATCAGCACGTCAGTACAACTGCCCAAGGATTGGCAAAGGAATTGATGCAAAGAAGGCTCCCAAAACAACCTTCAAGAAGAAAAAAATTACAAAGTTCAAACTAGTAAACGTTCTTGCCTACAAACTATATGTACCCCTTTTTTTAGTTTATTTAATAATGCAACGTGTTTATTTGGTAAAAAGGGGCAAGTGCCCTGTCGCCTCCTCCTCCCGTAAACCAAACATTTTAATAGAAGAGCAAGAGCTGCTAGGTAAAGAGAAGATTGGCAACCGAATTTTGGGTATTTTTAGCCATGACAGTACAGTAACACCAGAAATAGCCCCCTGAGTAGATGCAATGCCATTTCTGGCCCCCTCCCCGAGCGCGGGACTCCGGCCAGCCGACATGTGTGCAGTCCCGCGCCCCGACACCACAGCACCCGAGTCATACGGTCCGGAAGCGCATGATTCTGGCAAAACCAGCAATGGTCTAAGGTTGTATGTGGTCAAAAAGGTTGTCGTAGTCAAATATGGTAGTGGTCGAGCAAGACAGTGGTTGAACAGGTAGTGGTCAAACATGGGTGTGATCGAAAGCGACGGTGGTCAAAAGTGGTTGCGGTCCAAAGCGGAGGTGGTCAAAAGCGGTAGCGGTCGAAAGCTGAGGTGGACGAGGAAGGTAGCAGTTGAAGGCGATAGTTGTCGATCAGTTGTGGTTGGAGCGGCTTTGGTCGTGCGCGACCGTGGTTGTGAGCCACGAGGAGAGGGTGGCGGCGGCGCTTTGGCTCCGGTAGTCAGGGAGTTCGGCGGTGTCTGACCTTAACGAAATGGTCAACGGTGATCCCTAGGTGTGGTGAAGCTCCTACAGTCGTCGGCAAAGCCGGAGGCAACCCCGAGCAGCGGTTATTGCTCACTGATGTGGCGCCGGGGCTCGGGAAGAGAGGAGCGTGATGCGGAGGTATCATGCGCTCTTGGACCACATAACTCAGGTGCTATGGTGCCGGAGCGCGGGACTGCGCACGCGTCGATCCGGCGGAGTCCCGTGCTTAGGGAGGAGGCTAAAAATCGCATTACATACAACCGAAGGCTATTTCTAATATTGTTATGCTGCACAGGGCCAAAAATACATAAACATCTTGGCAACCGGTGTTGAAATTTTCGTATACTTGTATGAAAATATGTTTGAAAAAACACCATTTTAAATCATACCATGGTGCTGATGTAAGGAGTGAGGTATCAGTACGACATGTCAGTACAACTATTATTTCTTTGGGGAAGCACGGCAAAATGTACCAGAAGTAACGAGAATAACTGCAAAGATCAAGCCAATTCAGTGCGGCCGATGCCGACGAAAAAAGAACAGGGTTATGCGATTTATTGTCACACTTTTACCAAACTAAAATTAGGCTACTTTGTCTTTTTTTTTTTTACCGCCATTTGGTTTGCTACGCACGCTTACCATACTTTCTTGTCACATTGATACACAAGTCATAGAAACCCTTGCCTGCAGCTGATTTGGTCACAACAAGAAGTTTGACTTGCCACAATTTATAGGAAAACAGATATAGTAAAATAGTAAAAAGGTATATATTTTTTTAGGTTATGACTATGACTTTTAGTTACGATTTTTAAGATTACAGCAGACGACAGAGACGCTTTGGTTCAAAAAACCGTTTAGAAAAATAGTTTTAAAAAGCCTTTCTATTATTCTCAAAACATTGAGGAAGTCAACCGAACAAGTCAGCAGTTCGTGTAAAGAACCCATCCCATGCAGGAGGTGGCTCTGCGACAGCTAATTTAGTTTTTTTCTGTTTATGAGAGGAGGCTGCTAATTAGGTTTTTTTATAAGAGGCTGCTGATTAATTTTTTTGGAGGATGCTGAGTTCGACAGATCGGTGGCTGCGGCTAAATTAGTAATGGTTTCCACGTTCATTCATCAGCTGTGCTGGCTGACAAGTTCTTCGGCTCGGCTGAGCCAAAACGAGGATTGGTAAGGCTGCAATGGGCCAAAGCCTAGTTCATTTTCCTCTCACTGGTGCGTACTCCTGGCACGATCCAACAATGAGTCCTCAGCGTCTGCTCAAATCTCATAAGGGCTGTTTGGTTGCCTGTATCGGGAGGCTCGCACCAGCGTATGCAGAGATATGGTATTTGGTTGTCTGCATTGGGGTGAGAGCCTGCACGAGCGGATGCAAAAAATCAACTGAAGTCAGGCTGAGGAGAAATGCGGCTGAGAACCTTCTCTACTCAGCCTGGCCACGCTCATGCAGCTGCATCAGCTCATGCAGACAACCAAACAGGCAGCCACTCGAAATGCAAGATTTCGCATGCATAGCTCCGAGCCCGGAGCCCTGGACTGGAGACTGATGGCTAGTAAACATGCAACGATTGCGAAGCGATTAAATCGTAGTATGGTTGCTACATCCATGGTGGCGATGAAAAGACATGTTCATGATTCTTCCAAAAAAAAACAGACATGTTCATACGATCAACAGATTCAAGTTCATGCACGGAACAGAGTGATCACTTATGTACTTATCATTACTGCTGCCTCGACGATCACTAGTCTACTCCGCTGGTATGGTAACACGAGTGGTGGCGACCACCACAAGGTCGGGGTTCCGCCGCGCGGTTATCCCCAACGCTTCCGTCATGTCCAACTCTTTGTGACATCCTTTTTCTAGACGCATATCTTTACTCTTGTATCTATTGGTGCCAGGGATGGTATCAGACTCAACCTAAACCCCGAATTAGACCAGCTGGTTTTGGATTGATATAGGCTTTCATTTTTAGCCTTTCACACCTAAATCAATATTCTCTATGGACTTTTGTTTCCAAGCCTTGGGCTATAGCTCACATAGCCTGAGGCCTGGTTTCGCCCTTGATTGGTGCAATCGGATATCGTCTATCATACATCTTATTCTGTATTTTTTTAGAGTCGAAGTTAAATGTGGAATGTCTCGAATACCAATTTCTCCATTTCATATTTGCTCTGTAAACCTTTGGTCGATTGGTTAGACGGAAATTATCCACCTCGGTTGCACCCTTACATTGGACATAGGACATCCATTTCTTTTGCATCTCTACACAGGATAGTGGATAGAAGAAGTGCATTCAGAGCGAACACAGAGAGACTATTACCGAGATGTTGAAGAAAGAGCACTCAGTATTTCTCCTCTGTTTAGATGCAACAATCTGTCTATCTGTGATCCTGTTCATAAGTGAAGTCACAGTAGTTTTTCTCGTACCATCAGACATACAAACACATACAAATGGATATTGCTTATCCTATATCCTATTTTGTATTTTTCCTTAAGAGTCACGGTTGGATACGAATAATATCGGAAGTCCATTTATCTCTTTTGTATGTGCTCCGTAAATCTTCGATCGGTTAAGACAAAAATTATTCGCTCTGCAATGATGCTAAAGTGGACCTATCATGCAATGATGCTAAAGTGGACCAATCATTCTCTCTCTTAAACATCTTTTTTTTTTAGAAATCTCTAAAACATCACCACTGTCATGGACGTGCGTGCCAGACCACCGGCCTTCTGCACTAGTCTCGGCCCAGAGGTAGAGGCAACTTGGGCCAGGAAAAGCACCCAGGTGCCAATCTTGTCACGTACAAACTATTTTGAATTTCCTTTCCATTCTGTGAATTTTGACAGAGAAAATGTTTAAATATCTTTGGCAAGAATCAAGGTTTTGAAAGTAAGCGTAGAATTGTGAATTTTGTGGTGTTTACATCGTCTGTCCATGAACGGTGATTTTTTTTATAGTCGCCGCAGCTTCTCTGCACTGAGGTAAATTCTAAGGGAAATTGGCTATAGAACATTGTGATTCTGTGTCTTTTGTCAATGGACATCCAAAAAATATGGTTTCACCATAAGACACTAATATTTTGTGGTATTTTTCTGTTAGACACTTCTCTCATTAAAATAATATATCCGAGTGATTAGGAGAGAGAAACTTTGTAAAATGCCTTCAATGCATAGTGACTGGCTCGGGATTTGGACCCATATGTCATACAAATTAACTTCACTAATTATGGGAAAGCATTTGCATGTACACTTACTAGTTCATGCAGGCAATTAATTACATTGTAAAAGTAAAAGATAAAATAACTAGAAGCAATTAATTACTGATCAATCAATCATGGCAGGTAGTGGGTGAGCACGTAAGTGACAGTGGATCTGTAGAAGAGCAGGATGCCGACGACGAGTGTGGAGAGCGCGAATGTGGCGCCAACAGCGAGTGGGATGTTGCAGGAGAGGAGGCCGAACTTGAGCCGGATGGCGCCCACCACAGCAGCAGGAAGAAGGTGCCCATGATAGAGTAGCCCGCCACCAGCAGCATCATTGGCTGCGCAAACCGCAGCACGGCTCGCCATTGCTCCCTCGGCCTCGCCGCATGCCACACCGGCATCTCCTCGCAGTCGTCGAATAGCGGGGGCTTCTGCTCGTTGTCACCGTAGAAGTCGTCAGCCGCCAGGAGGGTGACAGCCAGCTTCATGCCTTGCGCCACTAGGCTGGACAGGAGGTAGAAGCCGAAGGAGAAGATCTCGAATAGGAAGAAGTTGCGGGCGATGTCGCCGACAACGTAGCTAGGAGGGACGGAGGATGATGGGGTGATGGTGCCAGTAGTGCCGATGAAGATGGCGACGATGAAGAAGGTGTTGGCCGACACAATGTCCTCCAGCGCCTTCCTTAACCGCGGAGTAAAGGATCGTATCCGGGCCGGTTCAGCTGGGTAGGAAGAGAAGAGGAAGAAAGGGGAGAAAGAGGAAGAAGAGGAGGAGAATAGAAGAGAAAAGGATAAAATAGACAATTCGCCTATTCTCTCTCTCTCCTCTGATCCGAAAACAATAAAATAATCGCCTCAATGTCCTATGGCAAAATTACATGTTTTTACGGCGCGTTCTGACAAAACCATGTTTTTTAGATGTCCATTAGCAAATGACGTAAATTTACAATGCCTTGTAGCCAATTTTCCCTAAATTCTACCACTAGATCTACACCACGTATTTGGTGATCTAGATTATGAGTCTATTCTTTTGGGCTATAGTTGATGTTTTTTTGGTTGTGGTTGATGACTTTTGTCTGTGTTTTTTGAGACGATAATGGACAGTGGATACGTTGACGCGGATGACGCACACGTTTTTAGACTCAGGAAGCCATTTAGAGAATCCGCTTTAAGAAATCATCATATTCGTTTTGATTTTCGAAGAAGTTACAAATTAAAAGCCAAAAGACCAAAAAGAAACTGGCCTGCAAGAATACCGATTAGACAAATATTTCAATACTGGACTTGTTTCAGTTATATAACGTCCAATGAAGATATACATGTATATTTACTCCGTGGGCACGGGCACCCGAGGGACTGCAACCACCGAAAGGTCAAACCGTCGCCGTGTTGCAAGCCCAGGCGCCTCCGTCATGTCTAGCTCCTCGGGTGTTGCCCCGCCCGGCAGGACCCAGTCGAAGTGGAACAGCAGCGCCGCGAGCGCGAGCTCGATGTGCGCCAGCCCGAACGTCATGCCGGGGCAGATCCGCCGCCCGGCACCAAACGGTATGAACTCGAAGTCCGTCCCCTTGAAGTCCCTCCCGCCACGCTCGAACCTCTCCGGCATGAACTCGTCGGGCGCGTCCCAGTGAGCCGGATCCCTCCCGATCGCCCATGCATTCACGATCACCGTGGCGCCCACCGGCACGTCGAACCCGAGCACTCGGCATGGGCTGTGGCATTCGCGTGGAACCAGCATCGTTGCCGACGGGTGCAGCCGAAGCGCCTCCTTGACGACGAGTCTGAGGTAATGTAGGTTGGTCAGGCTGTCCTCCGTCGCTTTCTCGTGGCCGGCGAGCGCGCGCCGAACCTCGTCTTGCGTCTTCTGCATGACTCTCGGATTCCGCAACAGCTCGGCCATCACCCATTGCAGTGTCGTCGCCGACGTCTCGCTGCCTGCGCCGAATATGTCCTATGGAAAGCAACAAAATAGCTACAGACTCTGTCTGCCACGTCGCCTAGGTTTTGGCAATGGATCACTAGGAGAGCTTACCAACATGACGGTTTTGATGTTCTCCGTGGTGAGGGGATACTGTGAGCCCACTTCCTTCTGAAGTCTCAGGAGCACGTCAACCAAGTCTTCGTCGTCGTCGTCTTCGCCGGCGGCTCTTCTCTCCTGGTGCTCCTGGATGATGCTGTCCATGATCCGTCGCATGCGGCGGCGATAGCCCTCGATCCTGCCGGGAGCGCGGCTGACGAGCATGGCGAGGCGCGACGATGGGAAGAGGTCCGGCAGGCTCATGCCGGGCATGATACTGAACAGGTCCTTAAGCATCCGCAGGAACTCGTCGCGGTCCTTTAATCTGCGGTTGCCGATGATGGCGCGCACGGTGGAGTCCGCGATGTACGTCGATATTTTCTCGGTCAGGTTCACCGGCCCTGTCGCCGACGACGACGCGACGGAGCGGAGGAGGCGGCCGAGCTCGTCCTCGCGGACAGGGCGGAAGGACTGGACGCGGCGGGAGCTGAGGAGCTCCTGGGTGCAGATCTTGCGGAGCTGCCTCCAGCCGTCGCCGTAGGGCGCGAAGATGAGGCCCTCGGCGCCCTGGAACCAGAGCCGCGACATGGGCCCGATGGGCCGCGACGCGAAGGCGACGTCGTGGGTCTTCATGATCTCGCGCGCAGCGTCCGGGGACGAAGCCACGACGGCCGTGACCTCGCCGAACCGGAGCAGCATGAGAGGGCCGTGGCGCCGCGCCAGGTCGCGCATGACGCGGTGCGGGAGCCCGCCCGCGAGGTAGTGCAGGTGGCCGATGATAGGCAGCGCCGGCGGCCCCGGCGGGAGCTGCGCGGCGCAGGGGTCACGTGGCGCCGAGCGTTTGGAGGACAAGAAGAAGAGGGGGATGACAAGCAGAGGTATGAGCAGCAAGAAGAGTGGGAGGTCGGCGGCCATGGCAGCTTGCAGTCGGATGGTAGGAAAGATACAAGCTAGCACGTAGCCACACATTTTGTACGATCTGTTGTGTTGGGTTTATTTCGGTGATTCGTGAGCTAGTTGATTCGCGCGGGTTGGTCTGGCGCATCACACATTTTGGATGCATCCGTGATCCGTGCAGCTCACGTCAAAAGCACCACTTAAAATGGATGCGAAAATTTCTTAAGAGTTTTGATTAGATGGCTTTTGATTAAACAAAAATGAAGAAAAAATAAGACAAAATAAAAAAACCCATTATATCTTCGTGGACAATACAAAGTGATGATGATTAAATAAATCCCTAAATACTGCTTTAATATTTAATTAAAGCCATATGGCCCCTATAGTTGTAAACCTCCAGAGGTTGCTCCCTGAGTATCCTGGTTAGAGAAACACTTTGTGTATTGCCCGACCAGATAACTGCTATGAGATTCTTTAAACTGGTACCTAGACCTGATTCCAATTACATTCCTTCCGTGCAGTGGATAAACACATGCCATACCCACTCCATTTTCGGCCCTAAGTCAGTGACAACAACTATCATGCGGTTGTTACTCATATTCGTCTCCCGCTAGCGACAACTGTTGATCAGGCGTTCTCTCTCTGACACTAACTGCATCCCCAATTAGACGCGCTGCTTCCACAATGCATCGGCGGTGGATAACTAGCGTCCCTTCGTTGGTATTTAAGGCTAAATGACAATGACATTCAATAACATATTCAATTTCATTCAATTCGGTGTAATAGGGCTAGTTTCCTACCTTGTTAAAAGCACCCCTATAACCAGTTCAAAAGAAATAAAGAACATCCTTGTTCTCTCCCAAGGATTTTTAGCCATTTTTCTTATATCATTTTGTAAGATCGTCGACAGCAGGTGTCGTTTGTGGGGAAGAAGGCGCTGAATCCTTGAAGTTCTTCTTCGTTCAGCAACCTCATTCTTCTTTGATCCCTGTTGTTATCACTCATGCGATCATGGCAGGGACATAGGATGAGGAGAACTGGTTTGACTTGATGGACTATGCTGACCTCGACATGGACACATACATCTATGCCACGGAACACGATGCGTCATCATCATTCTCTTCCATCCTAGGTTCGCCGCTCGTTGAAATTAGTGAGATCGACCAGATGGAAGAAGAGTTGACGCCTCCATCAGCGGCACTCCAAGAGGAATCAGTTGTTCCGACTAGTTCAAAAGAGCGACTGGCAAAAACGGCGGCAAAAGCTCAACGCCACAATCCGAGGGTCAATGTACTCTTGATACGGTCATGGGCGACCGATATTCGTCAATGGCTCCTTGGTATTTCGGAAGCCAACTGACACCTGGTCATGGTGTCGATGAAATTACCACCAGCAGAAAGCCAGATGAAGATGATAATGCTCAGTATTCAAGCGGCAATCCATCGGATCAGGCTGAGGCCACCATAAAGCCTACCAGAGGTGGTAATCTCCAATCATTCCTTATCATTGAGCCTTCTTATCGAAGTGGTGGAAGGCTCTTCCTTAGTTACAATGGAAGCTTGTTGGGAGATTTGTGCTGGAGGCACGAGGTTAATGCAATTGGTAATACCGATCGAGATGTTGTGCATGATTCTTCACGATAGAACCCGCCAAGACCCACTGGTCGAAATGGTGCAAACGCTCATGCATCACCCCGAGATGGCGGAGGCCACGGAACTGGTGGACATCAATTGGCTAATCCACCTCCTTCTACTCCACCACATGTGACAGGTCAAACGAGACAAGCGAGGGCCTCGAAGGGAAACTTAAGTCATTCCACACATTTCGCTAACAGGAATCCATCAAGACCCATGATAATGAAAGAGTTAAGAAAAAGTAAAGATTAAGAAGCAACAGAAGAAGATTAAAAAGGTTACTTACTATTCAATTAGAGGCTCTCCTTTTCAAAAGAAGATACTCGCTTGGTCAGTTCTCTAACCACAGCGATGCCTTCCACCATATGTAGAGTGACTGTCCGATAGAGGGGGAATTTGTGGATTTAGGAAACGTGTAGGAGCGTTGACATTTAATTGATGTCTTGTATTGTTGTGACTTATATTGAGATTGGGTATTTACTGTAGGAGGAGTAGCATCAGGGTTGGTGTCATCTTCTAATCACCCTGGTCATCACAATTAGAAAAGTCAAGTGCATGTTAGAAAGGTATTTGAGTATTTAAAATTTTTATTTTATTAAATGAATACTTGCATGATTATTCATATGACTATACTTGTTTTTATATTGCTCACATGCTTATGATAAAATGATGGTGTTGATGTTGATGAATATGGTAAAATAATGATTATACCAATTATTTAATTCTAAAAATGAACTAAACAAAGATATATTCTTTGCATTGCATGTTGAGCATTCATGATAGAAAAATGTAATCCACGAGAGTGGAATAAAGTCCTCGTATGTAAAGGACGGGCTTGTGGTCTCTGTACTTGCTGATTCATAGACTCACTCTTATTTTATTATTGTTTTTATATAAACATTAAGGGCGACATACATGGGTGGAAGTAGAACATGTAATTTTGTACTTTTGCAGCTCTTCACTACACCTAGCGATCAATCACTTATTGTCATAAATAATTTAGTACTATCCATACAAATATTAATTGATAAATGGTTTTCTTAGCTCTTTATGGTTCATAATGTTGCTACTTGATGTGTTTATTGGTTTAGTTTTATAATTGATTGATCTTAGTGATTGCTTGGTTCATCTTAAGATTAATTTATTGATTATCGTGTTGTTAAAATTTTCGTTTATGATTACGTTGTATGATTATTCTTGAAGCCTAGTTGTTGGTAATGTGTAATTATTGATTAAATTTGGTAGTGGTAGTAGTTATGAGTGACATTATGGGATTTTGTTAAGCCGATGTGTTACATATTGTATCTTCTTGGCCTCAAGAAATTCTGTAGGTGGAGTGGCTGGCGGGCGTGCGCGTCAAGGGTGACAGTGGCGGAGGTGGCTCCTCCCCCCGCAAGACTGGGTAGGGCATCAAGGTCATCAGCGAGGATTCCTTCCACCGGTTCTCCTACCCTTCACCTCCTTGTCCTTGAACTTCGACGACCACCACCTCCCCATAAGCCCCTCGACGAAATCCACCTCAAGGGCATCGCATGAAGAACAATGGGAGAGAGATGAGGCGATTGCGGTCTACAAGAGATCCTCATCGGCAAGGATGCGGTGTACCAAAAGCAGCTAGTCACTGGCAGGGCGGCACCACTGCTCGCATAGGAAAGTGAGATTAGGACAGATTGAGTGGAGGGGAGGATGCGCTGAGCAGTATCACTATCCCATTACGCTCTGGTGGGAGGGGTATGGGCTTTCCATAGCCCAGTATCCAATTACGCAGGGAATCGATTACATCCAAACTGAAACTAGCAACAAGTAGGACCTGTTTGTTTAGGCTTAGGTTTTTTTTTTACTTATAGCTTAAAGCCAGCCTTTTGACTTAAGGAGCTTAAAAGCAGTCTATTTTTAAGCCAAGCTAGGCTGTTTGGCATTTTAGCTTTTTTTTAGCTTTTGAGCGATAGCTTATTTGTTGAAATATCTAAAATACCCTTATTCTAATATCATAGATGAATTCCATTCTGGTGGGATATCGCTGTCGTCTGGATGCCATCGCTCTCACCATTGCGATCTAAAGATGATCTGTCGTGCGATTTGGTTTGGTGGAAGGGAAAAATGAGGAGAAAAAGAGAAAGATTGGGACTATATAAATAATAGCATTGGAGAGTAATTTCCACGAAGTTAAGTGGCAAGACCTATTTCCAACCTGCAAAAGCGAAAATAAGCACCTCTTTCCTGCCTTTTGGTTTATAGTTGTAAAGTTTGGTTAAAAAGACATCTATTTGTTTAGCCTTTGGCTTTTTTGCTTTTAAGCCGAAGGAAAAAACCTAAACAAATAGGGTCGTAATGGTACTAGTCACCCCGGTAATTGGATTGCACCTAAAAAATCCCAAACCAAACACCGTCTTTGTTTTAATAAGATAATGTTTCTAGTCCTTGAGAGTGAACAGGGTGTTTTTTATTTGCTTTAAAAACACAGATAGATAGATAGATAGATAGATAGATAGATAGGTAGGTAGGTAGATTGATTGTTCGGAGTTTTTATTACTGTGATTTCTTGTGGTCGGGTTGCAAGGAACATACAAATATACAATGCTAACTCGGCCCAGGCAGTGACTAGCGGTGTACCTGCAAATCTACACGCCGACGGCATGGGCTAGAACCTGCATAACAATCCCCAAACGTGCATGGGCTAGCTTCCACTTTGCTTGTGCACTGCACAGAGTCGGACCAGCAATTTCGCCGTAGCCCACCAGATTGCCTGTGCCGCTCGGCCGAGGTCGAGGAAGCACTGCACGCGCGGCGCTGCCCTGCCCCATTCGGCATGGATTGCAGGACTCCTGTAGGAAAAAGGCATTGTGCGGAGATTAGTCCGCCCAACAGATGGTTTCGTGAACTAGTATAGCAACCCAACTGACTAGCCGGTTTTGCCAGATGGCGCCGGCCATGGTGATGTGCGCAGCGAGCAGGGGCGGAACTAGGTTCAGCTCAAATCCTAGGCTAGACCAGCTGGTTTTGGATTGACATGAATTTTCATTCTTAGCTTTTCACACCCAAGTCAATATTCTTCATGGGCTTTGGTTTTCAGGCCTCAGGCTATAGCCCACCTAGCCCGAGGCCTGGTTCCGTCCCTAGCAGCGAGGATGCACTGCTACGACCACTATTTATGGTGGTCCCGCGTAGTTCTGGTGCCAAGGGCTAGCAAAAGTGCCAAACGCTATCTATAAGGAAGATATTTCACAAGGTAATCGTAAGCTTTTTATGACCACTATTTAGTCGTAATCTCTTCTACGACCATTGCTTAGCCGTAAGCTCTCCTACGACTATGTTATGGTCGTAAGTTATCTTGCGACCACCTTGTGGTCATAGATCCTCTTATGACTAAGCCAAATTTCGACTAACTTGTCTACGACAACCCATTGCATCGTGAGCCTGTCTGACGGGGCAGTTAGCACGAGTATTTATTCTCTAGGATAAATGCGTATAACTTCTCTTTGACAGAAATTGCCGCAAGATGAGTGAGATAACACGTCTCTAATAACTCCCATCGGACAGATATTTTTCAAAACGTTCAGGCATCTCTTGGCAAGGAAAAACGGCCGTTGCATTGCAAGCTATATAAAGGAGGACGTTAGGGAGGAAAAAGAGGATGGACCCGGGGAGAGACCCGAAAAAGAATAGAAGTAGAGCAAGACATTCTGCATTACTTTGTCCGTTGTAATCAGTTCATTGATCAATAGTTACATATGAGTGGAGTTGTTATTCTCCTAGGAAAAGACCCAAACCTGTATGAAAATCCCTATGTTCTTTCTCTGTGTGATCATAGCCAGGTCTTCAAGAGTTTCCCCGAACCCAAATAAATCATACGTAAGATCGATACTAAAACATTGATAATATTGAAATAGTCATCCACCAAAAAAGAAATATTGATTACCTGCGTTAGTATGGGGTGTGATCGGGTCACATAGATCCATGTGAACAAGCTCTAACGGGAGCGACGCTCTGTCCATTGCCTGTGCTGGAAATGGGCTCCTCGCTTGCTTTGCCACCAGGCGCCCCTCACAAATCTATGAGGGGTGGTTGATCATAGGCAGCCTAATCACCATCTCTTTATTAGCCATCCGTTTTAGGGATTAAAAGTTCATATGTCCAAGTCTTGCGTGCCATAACCAATCTGACTCCTCAAGGTTGCCCTTCAGACAAACCGGCTTATAAGTTTTCAAGAAAACTTTGTGCAACAGGTTCAGGGGTCTTCTCACCTTCATCAACAAATCATCATTTTTTGTCATAAACATGTAAGAACTTATCCTGCAGCTCCACCCTGCACCCTCCTTTCGCTAGCTACCCAAGACTGAGTATGTTGTTATGCAAATTTGGTATAAAGTAAATTTTAGGCAGCAACTTTTGATCGCCATTCTTGCATTACAGTAGCATCATCCTTTGCCTCTTATCTGTACTGTGGAGTCATCATCAAACTTGACTTTGCCCAAAATCTTCTCGTTGAGCTCATGAAACATGGAGCGATCTCCCATCATGTTATTGCTTGCTCCATTTTCCAAGTACCACAGATAGTGTGATCGTGGTTGCCTCCCTCCGTGCGTAGTTTAGGAACTACGTTCAACATCACTATGACCAGTGCCTCTTTGACACATAAAGAGAGAAGCAGTGTCGGCTCATCATCTTCACTGGATCGGGTGGGATGTACCTCCTCGTTCTTCTTCTTGTTTTCACAATCCGAAGTGAAGTGCCCGTACTTGTTGCAGTTGAAGTACTTTATGTGGCTGCGGCATTCCGACGCCCAGGACTAAAATTTTCACATTCAAAACACTTGACATGAGACTTATCATAGGATTTATCTTCATTGCCTTACCTAGCCTTATCTCCACGTCTACCTCTACCACCTCGGCCACTTTGACCGCCTCGTCTATACCCACAGCAACTTGATGAGCCACAACCGTCCTTCGTCAATGGTTCCTTGTGGAGCTGCTTGCCACCATTTCTTGCATCTCCTTAACAACAACGCCTGCTCATTATGGGACTGAAACCCTTTTAGTAGCTCCTTATGCGCCTTGAGGAAGCCGGTGATTTGCTCAATTTTCTTTTTCTCCAGACCAAAGGAGTACAATAGTGTGGTGACGATAAGTACATACTTTTCTAGTAGCACGCATATGTTTTTCTTCATTATCATAGATTTCTCTATCTTATCGTCAAGAGAGATAATCTGATTGTACAGTGAGGTTAGCTTACTGGTGAACTTGTCCACCGAATAGGGGTTTCTCACATCTAGATATTCTCAAACTCGCTCTGTAAATTCTGGAGCCACACATCCTTCACGTGATAAACTCCATCGTGCACCTTTTGAAGCATCTCACATACTTCACATGGTGTCTCTTTCCCGATAAGCTGATGCATTATCAAATCTGACACCGCTTAATAGATCGCAGGGACATCTGATCTATATTGTCATCTTCCTTTATCTTTTCTTTCGGATCAACTATGTCCCAAATTCTTTAAATACATAACTTTATCTTTATCTTTTTTGTTCACACCGAGTAATTATCGTTCATCCGAAGGAAATGATGGAGGGAGATCGCCCATCTAAACTTTTGTATTCTCGCCCATGATGACACCATAAAGATCAATAGATTCTAATACCAACCGTTGAAATTTTTTTATTAATCCTTTTTGCTCTGACTCGCTTTGTCGGAACGTGCCATTCTTTTCTTCCGTTGGACCCATTGGTCCTTTCCCCGATGTGACAAACGATGGTACCGATGGGACAACGCCTCCTCCCTGCTATCCACATGATGGATAACAATGCATAGCAGCGCCTCTTCTTCTTGTAGTCTGCACGTGGTGCGCCCGCCTAGCGTGTCTGTTTCTTTTATTAAGATCAGCCAACTATTCGTATTTTACTTCGGAAATGATTCTAAATCAAATCTAATATCTGTAACAAATACTTTCTAAGTATAAAACTCAAACTCTACTCAAAGAAATTTTAAAAAATTTAAATATACACAATTTAGATTATCTAAGAACCTTTGCGTCTCGATCTGCCAATGACCTGCATAAAGCCTTTATTCTATAGGCACTGGGACACGAGGGACTTTGAGGAGCAAAAGGTCAGACCACCGTTGCGTTGTGATCCTAAACGCCTTCGTCATGTCCAACTCCACGGCCAGATGCCACCGGGCAACAGCAAATTGAAGTGGTACAGCAACGCCGTGAGAGCAAGCTCGACGTGCGCCATCCCAAACGCCATGCCGGCACATATCCGCCGCCCAGCACCGAATGGCATGAACCTTTTATCGCAGCAAGTCGATAGTCGGTCGTAACTTACGTCCACGAATACTCGTTACGACTATGAGCACTCGTTACGATTTAACACTTTCGATTTCTGTCTTTCGACTTCCGACTTATGACCATGAGTATTCAAACACTCAGGGATACGCACGCGACACTAAGGAGAAACATGAGAATTTTGTACTGCTCGACTTCTGCAGCTTTTCTAAGGACTCTATTTAATCATCAACCAAGTACAGAATATGACCAACTTAGCCCCATGAGCACAGGCAACGACCTACACGATCCATGCTATCCCACGACTAGACATGACGAATGACTGCTAACTGAAATTTATGAAAAAGAAGCAATTATTCCCACGTAAACGTAGCACATATGGAATATCTAGGCAAAATTCATCATATACCCTCCTCATAGTTCAGAATCTAGAATATACCCTCATACACATCCAAATTCATAATATACCCTCCTCCAATCTATTTACTTTACAAAACACCCTTTTTATACCCTCCAATGTATTATACTGTATTTTGGCCGGGGAGGTCGACGGAGCCAGCGAGGAGTGCGGCGCCGGGGTCAGCCGGAGGCGCCAGGGGGAAGAGAAGGGGAAGGGAGGCGCCAGGGGTCCATTGAACCTTCCCCGTTACCCCATTCCCATCGGGCTAGGGTTACCCCGGCGGTTCGAGGCGGCGAAGCGGCTCCGGCGGCGCGGCGGCTCTGGGCCGAGGCATCGCGGCGGCGCGGCGGCATCCAGGCGAGGCAGCGCGTGGGCTTGGAGGCGACGGCGCCGCGGCTTCCAGGCGAGGCGGCGCGGCGGATTCAAGGCGGCGGCGGCACGGCGGATTCAAGCGGCGGCAGGTGACTGGTCACTGGTGAGATCATCTACCCCTTCCCCTCCTCTTCCCCCTGGCGCCTCCCTTCCCCTTCTCTTCCCCTTGGCGCCTCTGGCTGACCCCGGCGCCGCACTCCTCGCTGGCTCCGTCGACCTCCCCGGCCAAAATACAGTATAATACATTGGAGGGTATAAAAAGGGTGTTTTGTAAAGTAAATAGATTGGAGGAGGGTATATTATGAATTTGGATGTGTACGAGGGTATATTCTAGATTCTGAACTATGAGGAGGGTATATGATGAATTTTGCCGAATATCTAACGCGTGTACGATAAGACCGTGCCCAAATCCTGAACTCATTACCGACTGAATCAAACATCATAACATAAAATCTTTACTCTGTAGGCACCGAATGGGGCTTCCCTATCCCCATCTCCCTATTCCCCTCCCTATCCCCTCAATCTAAACCATCCATTCCTCATCCAATGGCTACTTTTTTATTTATATTTTCACCATTTCTCATCCATCATAAATAATAAACAAAATACAGAAAAAATTAAATTTATTTTTTCTATATTTTTTATTATAATTTTATTTTTTCTGTAAAAAATTATAACAAAAAAATACAAGAAAAAAATAAATTTAAATTTTTTTCTGTATTTTGTTTATTATTTATGATGGATAAGAAATGGTGCAAATATAAATAAAAAGTAGCCTTTGGATGAGGAATGGATGGTTTAGATTGAGGGGATAGGGAGGGGAATAGGGAGATGGGGATAGGGAAGCCCCATTCGTAGGCACCGGGACACGAGGGACTGCGAGGAGCAAAAGGTCAGACCGCCGCTGCGTTGTGATCCCAAACGCCTCCGTCATGTCCAACTCCACGGCCGGCATCCCGCCGGGCAACAGCCAATCGAAGTGGTACAGCAGCGCCGCGAGAGCAAGCTCGACGTGCGCCAGCCCAAACGCCATGCCGGGACATATCCGCCGCCCGGCACCGAATGGTATGAACTCGAAGTCCATCCCCTTGAAGTCTCTACCGTTGTTCTCGAACCTCTCCGGCTTGAACTCGTCGGGCTCGTCCCAGTGCGCTGGGTCCCTGCCTATCGCCCACGCGTTCAAGATCACCGTGGCGCCCTCCGGTAAGTCGAAGCCGAGAACCTGGCATGGGCTCCCGCATCTGCGTGGCAGTAGCAATGGTGCCGGCGGGTGCAGCCGGAGCGTCTCCTTGATGACTAACCGCAGGTAGTGTAGATTTGCTAGGCTGGCCTCCGTCACCTTGTCGTGGCCTGCGAGCGCTTGCCGGACCTCGTCCTGCGCCTTCCGCATAACTCTCGGATTCCGCATCAGCTCGGCCATCGCCCACTGCAGCGTCGTCGCCGACGTCTCGCTGCCCGCGCCAAACATGTCCTAATTAAGAGCGAAATTAAGAAACAGAAAGGGTAGCTAATTAAGGATTTTGTCAAACGAGGTTTCGCAGATGTATCACATGGAGAGCTTACCAACATGACGGTTTTGATGTTGTCTGTGGTGAGTGGATATTGGGAGTCCACTTCCTTTTGGAGTCTCAAGAGCACATCGAGCAAGTCTTCATCTTTGTCTTCGCCGGCGGCTCTGCTCTCCTGGTGCTCCTGGATGATGGTGTCCATGAACTGTTTCATGCCTTGGCTATGGCGCTGGATCCGGCCGGGGACGCGGCTGAGGAGCAACACGAGGCGCGAGGAGGGGAAGAGGTCAGGAAGGGTCATCCCGGGCACGAGCTTGAGGCCCTCCTGCAGATTCCGCAGGTACGTGTCCCGTTGCTTGAACCGGCTGCCGATGATGGCGCGCACCGTGGAGTCCGCGACGTACGCCGATATCCTCTCGGTCAGGTTCACAGGCGAGGAAGACGAGGAGGCCTCCGCGACGGAGCGGACGAGGTTGCCAAGCTCGTCTTCGCGGACGGGGCGGAAGGACTGGACGCGGCGGGAGCTGAGGAGCTCCAGGGTGCAGATCTTGCGGAGCTGCCGCCACCCGTCACCGTAGGGCGCGAAGATGACGCCCTCGCCGCCCTGGTACGCCAGCTGCAGCATGGAGCTTAGCGGCCTCGACGCAAACGCGGCGTCGTGGGTCTTCATGATCTCGCGCGCGGCGTCCGGGGACGAGGCGACCACGGTGTCGAGCTCGCCGAGGCGGAGCATCATGAGCGGGCCGTGGCGCCGCGCGAGGTCGTGCAGAGCACGGTGCGGGAGGTCGCCGGCGAGGTGGTGCAGGTGGCCGATGACCGGCAGTGCCCACGGTCCCGGTGGGAGCCGCGCGGCGCCGAGGCCATGAGGCGCCGACCGTCTGGACTTGAAGACGAGGAACGGGATGGCAAGGAGAAGAACGAGAAGAAAGTAGAGTGGGAGGTCGGCGGCCATGGCAGCTTCGAACTTGCTCGGGTTGTTGGAATGCTCAAGTTTTTGAAGTGTTTTATGACTACTTTTGCTTGGATTTCTCCTCCCAAAGTCAATGGTCAGAATCACACTCAGCTGGAGTAACAAGTGATACCAGATCACTCAGCTAGAGTATTTGTCTGGCCCTTCGGCCGCCATGAAAATGATTGTTTACTAGTTTGGTAGCAGCCCCCCAAATGAGATCCTCTTACGTAATTTCCTGTCACTGACGCTTGGGGCCACGCGGCGAGGGGGCTCACGCACAGTGACCCACGTCAGAGGGAAGTTACGTCAGAGGAGTTGATTCCTCGGCCTCCGGGCCGCGGCGATAATCTGGATGTTGACAATGGAATATTCTTGACAATGTACACAACTAATGAGGAAAATCCCTACTGTTTCAGAGGAACTCGGATAGAGAATCCTATGTTGCTTATTCCTTTTTTCAGAGGATCATCTTTTGTTTACAGGGTGTTTGGTTTGGGATTTCAATTTCATGGATCCTCCTATGTTCTTCGATATAAACCCGTCATTGTCTACCTTACGGGGCTGAAAGGGTAATAAAGCAACAAATTGCATTTCTTAAAACGAACAAGTCAATATATAAATAAAAATAACTGGTGATATTCAAAGCACCTATTTCGTTTTAAGACAAAAAAATCCTATAGTAATCCTAAAAACATATCCTAGAAATTCTCACACATTAATCAAAGGAAAAGGTAGTGGCAGAGCCACACTAATGTGTGGGAGTACAGTTGCAGCCCCAAAATTTTTGCGCAAAAATCCGATATGTACCTTTCTTAATACACAAAATATACACTGCAAATACCAACATGCTCCTGCCAGCCCATTAGACCCAACAGGCAACAAGTCAAGCCTATTAGCCCAAGTACCCACGCCATCCACACTTCCTCAATCGATCCACCATCCTCACTGGAGATTCCCCAATCAGCCAAATCCTTCATATTTCTACCCTAGTGCAATAGCCTAGCTTGAGCTCGAGCACACGGCTCTGCCCACGCATAGCTCATCACCGCCGTTGCGCTCCCCGAAGGTCAGAGGCCCTGCCGCTGCCGACGACCACTAGACACCAGAGAGAAAAAAGTAAACCAAAGAAGTCATCAAGCCAACTCTTGATATCGTGCTTTCCAATCTATAGATATAGTATTTATTGATCATATACCCTCCATTTAGATGGAAATTCAGGATTTACCCTCCTGGCCTACGTGTCAGTGACTTATGATGACCCCACGTGTCATTGAGATGAGGAGGGTAAATCCTGAATTTCTCAACTAAAGGGAGGGTATATGATCCAATCCCCATAGATATATTGTTCAGCATGGATTGCAGAACTCCTGTAGGAAAATAGGCATTGCGCGGAGATTAGTCCGCCCAACAGACTGGGTGACACGAAAGCGACCGAACAGCAGGAGTGGAGACGGCCCAAGGTGCTCTGCTTATCATCCGAAATTACATGGTCGCGCGCGGCCGAGTCGCCCAGCTGCCGAGACCGTGATGGCGCCGCCCATGGTGATGTGCGCGGCGAGGATGCACTGCTGCCTATTTTGCGCGCGCGGCCGGCGCCACGGGCTGCCTGAGACCGTCCGACCGCGCAGCTCTGGTGCCAGGGGCCGGCAGAACGCACCGGCAGGAGCGGCATAATCAACGACAGGTCTTGTAAACGGGGAGTTTTGAAGCACACACGGCACAATTTGGTCTGTCAATTCCTGACATTTGTTTCGAACCACGACCCGGAGTCTGCCACACTGTAGCACACAGCTCGATCAGATTTTGACCCCACGCCTAACACTAAAACCTTTGTTGGAATTTTGCCTTGATCCTTCTTGCTCTGACCCCGCTTCATTCCGACCGTGCCCTCCTTTTCTTCCCTGCTATTGACGCGATGGAGACAACACAAAACAGCACCTCTGCTTCCTGTAGTCTTCAGGTGATGTGCCCGCCAGGCGCATCTGTTTCTTGCTGGAGAGAAACACCAGAACAAACGAAATCGCAGAGAACACAATCGATCGAATTGGTTTTTTTTGAAGCACCAAACGTTTTTTTTATTGCTTCTCACACAAAAGCTAATTACAGAATGTTTATTTGTATTTGACAAACACTCTACGTATCCAGAGAGATTTCAAACCAACTCTAGTATCCATAACGAATACTTTCTAAATACAAAACACAAACTCTCCCAAAAAAATCTAAATATATCATGTACACAAAGATTATCTAACAAATCACTCCCTAATCTTTGTACACTTGATCTCGATTATTGATAGAACTAATCTTGTTTCTTTACCATGATCACACCAATCTTCTCTCTCATTTTCAAGAACTTGATCCGCCCCAACAACTTCGTCAAAATATCAGAGAGTTGATCTTCTGTTATGATATGATCAACTATTATCTTCCCTTTCTCGACGCACTCCCGAATGAAGTGATAATGAGTATCTATATACTTGCTTCTGTCATGGTAGACTGGATTTTTTCTCAATGATATCACTGACTTGTCATCAACTTTGAGTACAATCTTGCTCACCTCTTTCTGTGTGAGATCACCAAGTAGCTGTCCTAGCCAAATCCCTTGACATGTTGTAGTGGTAGCATCATTATACTCTGCTTCACATAAAGAAAGTGCCACTGCTTTCTACTTTTGTGACTGCCAACTCACCATGCTTCTCCCAAGCAAGAAAAGTACACATGTTGTAGTCTTTCTGCTATCAACATCTCCAGCCATGTTGATATCACTATAACCGACCAACCGGATTTCTTCCCTTTCACCTCTTTTATAGTAACAGCAAAACTTCAGAGTGCCACACACATATCTCAGTATGTGTTTAATTTCTGCCATGTGCCCGCTTGTAGGAGACTCCATAAAGTGGCTCACATACCCAACAACATAAGCGATATCAGGTCTAGTATGCACTAAATATCTCGGGCTTCCAATGATGCTTCTATAGCATGTGGCATCAATCGACGGGTTGTTACTAACCTTACTTAGCTTTAGGCAAGCCTCCATTGGGACTTGACAGGGATTGCAGCTCTCCCTACCACACTTCTCAAGAATCTTCTCTGCATATGTTGATCGGGTTAGCATGATCCCTCTTCCAGTTTGTTTCACCTCTATCCCAAGGTAGTAACTTAAAAGGTCCAAATATGTCATCTTGAACAGACTCATCATCTCCTCCTTAAATCTTGCAATCACCTATGTGTACCTGTGACAATTAGATCATCCACATATGCCCACGATTAATCTTGACGAATCTGTCCCTTTTTTGTACACGACATGCTTAGATTAGGTTGTTTTCAAAACCAAGTAACGAAAGACTGCAATCCAGCTTTATGTTCCAAGCCCGAGGTGCCTGCTGAAGCCCGTAGAACGCCTTTTTTAATCTCAATGCTTTATGCAGGTTTACAACATCAACGAAACCAGGTGGTTGTGCAACATATACTTCTACCTCTATTTCACCGTTAAGAAACGCCGATTTAACATCCATATGATGCACTTGTGACCCTCATGAGCCGCTAAAGCAATGAGAAATCTCACTGTCTCCAATTGGGCAACTGGAGCGAACATCTCCTCAAAATCAACTTCCTGCTTCTGTACATACCCTTTCGCCACAAGACGTGCTTTGTGCTTCACAATAGCACCATTTGGATCTTTTTTCACCTTATAGACTCACTTCAATCTGATAGTCCGAAAACTGCTTGGCAGGTCTACAAGTTTTCAGGTATCATTGTCCACAATAAATTTAATCTCCTCTTACATGGATTGCTGCCACTGCAAGTGCTAATTTGCTTGCTCAAAATTTTTAGGTTCTTCTGCTGAGCTAAAATACAACTCTTCTTTTATTTCAATGGGATTAGTCTGATCATAAAGCTTCTAAACTTTGGAATCTTCTTTGTACTAGCTCCTACTGGAGCCTCTTCCTCTTGAAACACAGCTCCTGTTCTAGGTGAGCCTTGACCATGGGAGCCAGTGCCTGCCGGTACCCCCAACTGCTGATGGGACCCATCGCCTAGACCTCCTGTGCCAATTGCATGCGTGTGGGGTCTGTTGGCCCTAGCTACATGCACACCGCTTGACAGGCCTCTATGGGACCTGATAGTGGATGTAGGAGCAGTTGTGTTTGCATCATTGCCTAACACAAAAAAAGAGAACCAATTTGATTGTATTATTCCGTACCTAGCTCATTTTCCCAGTTCCACTTCCTATCTTCTTCAAAGACAACGTTGTAAGATCGAGGAGGCCAACTAGAGGAGGGTGAATAGGCGGTTTAAAAATTCTCTACAAATTAATATTAGCAATTCAAAACCTTTTCTATTTGCCTAAACCAAGTATACAATGCGGAAGCTAAATTCAAGTTGGTTTAGCTCAAATAGCGCCTACAACAATTAAATTCGCCTAAGTGCACTAATAGTTCTAGCCTAGGTCAAGGTTTTCAATTCTAAATATACAAGCAATCAATTTAATTCTATGAATGTAAATTGCTTGAATATAAATGGAACACAAGAAAACAAACCACAATTGACACAATGATGTTTTACCGTGGTGTTCGGAGACTTGCTGGTCTCCCCTAATCCACGTTGAGGTTAGCCCGAACAAATCGGACCAGCTCCATGAATTAAGCCGAAACACATCGTATCCACTAGTGGTAGCTCTTTCCCGCTCCGGGTAGGTGAGCTCCGACCTTCACAAATTCGTCGGGTCTTCTCACAACCTTCTTGAGAAGATCACCGCGCACGACGCCTCCAACGCCGTCTAGGAGTCGGCAAACTCCAAGAGTAACAAGCCAAGCCTCTCGCTTGACTCTCACCACGTGCAACGAATGCACAAGCTTAATCGGGACACAAAGTCCTGCTCTAGATGCACCACATGCACTCTAGATAACCTCTCCTCTCTCACAAAGTGCAACACATGCACAATTGAGTGGAGAGCCTCACTCTAGCTCAAGACAACAGGAATGGATCAAGCAACCACATCTCCAATCGGCCACAAGGGGGTATTTATACCCCACACAAGAAAACTAGCCGTTGGAGCCAAACCCCTGAAAAAATCAGGAAAAACAGAACTACCGCAGTACAAATCGCGGTACTTCCGCTTTCCTCGCTAACGGTCAGAAAACTAGCCGTTTTTCAGCGAAAACGGAACTACCGCAGTTCAAATCGCGGTACTTCCGTTTTTCCCGAGGCTAAGTCATTTAGAAAGTCGCTCTGTGGAAAAAACGTTCCGCTCGGAAACCGGAACTACCGGAAAAACGGAACTACCGCAAAAATTGGAACTACCGCAGTGCAAATTGCGGTACTTCCGTTTTTTGCGGAACTACCGCAGTACAAATTGCAGTACTTCCGTTTTCAGTTTTTTCAGCACAGACGACACTCAGTAAAACGGTCATAACTTTTGACTCCGATGTCGGAATTGAGTGATCTTGGACTCTATGGAAAGCTTATTGAGAGGGCTACACAACCCATCTATTTGCATGATCTCAAACATATTAGATCAATGCAGAAAATACAAGACATCCAAAGAGTCACAAGGAGTAGGTACATGAACTTCTCACATTTGTAAAACACATTCGCAAACCTGAGTCACATACCACAAGGATCACAACATGATTTCCAACAAGTTGCAAAACATATTTGCACACTTTTGAAATCATGACGCAAAGATTAAATATGAGGTACAACTATTTGCAAAACACATTCGCAAATATAAGCCTCATACACAAGGAATGGAAACATGGACTTCGAGCACTTGCAAAATACATTTGCAATGCATAGTCCCATGTTACTAGAGTTCAATACATGAGCTTCGACCATTTGCAAAACACATTCGCAAATGCAAGCATCATGTCAAGATGAGCTAGAGCAAGTGAGGTTTGAGCTATCAACACATGATGAGACTCAAACTACTAGACATGACCCCTCTTAATAGTACGGCAACCTACACTAGCAATCCGGTCTTCCAACCAAACACCAAGACCGGTAAAAGACTAGGAACGCATCCTTAGCCCTAGCTAGTCATACCTTTGCCTTGGGTCATCGTCTTGATAGGCATCAACTCATGATGCTTTGTTTTCATCAACACCATCAACTCATGATGGTCTTTACTTGATCAACACATGATCAATCTTTGACATGCTTCAACACATGAAGCATTTTCTTCTCGATGGCCTTCAACACATGAAGCCTTTGTCTTGATAGCCTTTAACAAATGAAGCTACCTCTTCTTCATCAACTTTGACTTGATGACCTTCAACTCATGAAGTCATCCCAAATCATCTTTATTTGTGGAAGCTAACATATTCATCCAACTCATGGAAGATGTTAGTCCACAAAACAATTGTCATAGATTACCAAACTTCACCATTTTGGTAATTCATGACAATCTCAACAAATGATGAGATATGAAATTGATTTGCGAGTATACAATATGTACACAATAAATGTATACTCTAAGATAAGCTTTAAACAAAGCTTACTTATCCGGTTGTTATTAGTCATCCAACCATTAACACATAATGGAGAAGTTAGATGACAACCCGATTGCACATGAGTATATATGAACTACACAAGCTATATATATACTCAAGAATGTATTTCAAAGTAAAGATCCTAAATATGCATATTGAAAGAAGCATAGATCATTACTTATGAAATTCCAAACTATAGAGAGAGCTCCCCCTAAATGTGTGCATACAAATGTATATAGTGAAGACATATGCACATATTCATTTTAGACTAATTGAGGAGTTCAATCTATATTTTGGATCTAAGAAATGCATTTGTAAATGAGAAAGCGATTTCGAATGCATACCTCTTTGATTTCACCTTTTCATCCAAATGAGACTAACCAAAGGTAAACTCAAATAAACATATTAGTCTCATAAATTCATTTATCATTTTCACCAAAACATTATAAAGTATATGTCATCAATATCATAAAGTCATACTGGTATTTGTCATTAACACCAAAACCAACTTAAATGGAGCTTGATCTTTCAAACGTCCCTACTGACTTGAATTTTCTGTGTTTCAGGCTCAAACAGATGATGGGCCTTACTGCCCTGTTCCATTCTCATATAGATCATCCGCCTACTCCGATCATCAAGCTTCCTGGAGTAGGTGTCCACCATTGCATGTGCAATGCAACCAAACACCCGCAGGTGCGTCAACTTTGGCTTTTTTTCTTAACCATGCTTCATGTGGGGTGACATCATCCAGTGCCTTGCAGCTCCATTGAGGACATAGACTGCATGTCGTACAACTTCACCCCAAAATCTTCCTGTGAGGGACTTGGTCTTGAAAAGATTATGTGCCATTGCCATCACTATGCGATTCCGCCGCTCTTCAACTCCGTTTTGTTGTAGTGAGTATAGAGCTATGACGCAGCGCTTGATCCCCTTCGCTTCACATATTGCCTCAAATTCCTTGGACAAAAACTCCCCTCTACGGTCAAATCAGATGGCCTTTACATTATGATGAGATTCATTCTCAACCTGCACCACAAAATTCTGGAATGCACATTTTGCATCCCCCTTCTTCAGCGGCATGTACACCTACATCGTCCTTGACGAGGATATAACCATCCTCAAATTATTATTTATTTGTAAATGATATTATTACGTCATTATACATCTTGAGTATACCCCTTATCTATAAGAAAGATATTTCACAAGGTAGTCGTAAGCTCTTTTATGACCACTCCTTATTTGTAAGCTCTTCTACAACTACTTCTTAGTCGTAAGCTCTCCTACAACCATGTCATGGTCGTAAGTTATCTTGCTACCACCTTGTGGTCATAGATCCTCCTATGACTAAGTCAAACTTCGACTGACCTGTCTACGACAACCCATTGCATCGTGGGCCTGTTTGACGAGGCAGTTAGCACGTGTATTTATTCTCTGGGATAAATGTGTATAACTTCTCTTTGACAAAAATTGTCGTAGGATGAGTGAGATACCACATCTCTAATAACTCCATCGGATAGTTATTATTCAAAACGTTCAGGCATCTCTTAGCAAGGAAAAACGGCCGCTGCCTTGCAAGCTATATAAAGGAGGACGTCAGGCAGGAAAAAGAGGATGGACCCAGGGAGAGACCTGAAGAAGAATAGAAGTAGAGCAAGACATTCCACATTACTTTGTCCGTTGTAACCATTTCATTGATCAATAGCTACACAGGAGTTGGGTTGTTATCCTCCCAAGAGAAGACCTGAACCTGTATAAAAATCTATGTGTCTTTTTCTGTGTGATCGTAGCCAGATCTTCAAAAGTTCCCCCGAACCCAAATAAATCATACGTAAGATCGATACTAAAACATCGATAGTCCTGAAATAATCATCCATCAAAACATACCCGCCGCCCGGCACCGAATGGTATGAATTTCTCATCGCAGTAAGTCGATAGCCGGTTACAACTTACGACGATAAGTATTTGTTACGACTACAACACCCGTTTACGATTTTCGACTTCTGACTTACAACTTACAACTTATGACTTTCGGTTTACGATTTTCGACTTCTGACTTACAACTTACGACTTACGACTTTCGACTTACGACCATGCGTACTCAAACACTCGAGCATACACACGTGAAAATGAGGGGAAACGCGATGTTTTTTTGCTGCTCGACTTCCGCAGCTTTTCTGAGGACTCTATTTAAGCATCAACTGAGTACAGTATATGGTCAACTTAGCCCCCTAAGCGCATGCCATGACCTACACAATCCATGCTATCCCACGATCAACTATGACACACGACTGCTAACTGAAACCGATGAAAAAGAAGCAATCATTTCTACGTAAACGTAGCACATATCAAACATCTAACACGTATAACCAAAGGCCATACCTAATTATTGAACTCATTACCGACAACTTTAATCACTCATCCTAACATAAGGCCTTTACTCTGTAGGCACCGGGACTCGAGGGATTGCGAGGAGTAAAAGGTCAGACCGCCGCTGCGTTGTGACCCCAAACGCCTCCGTCATGTCCAACTCCACGGCCGGCATCCCGCCGGGCAACAGCCAATCGAAGTGGTACAGCAACGCCGCCAGAGCAAGCTCGACGTGCGCCAGCCCAAACGCCATGCCGGGACATATCCTTCGCCCGGCACCGAATGGTATGAACTCGAAGTCCATCCCCTTGAAGTCTCTCCCGTTGTTCTCGAACCTCTCCGGCTTGAACTCGTCGGGCTCGTCCCAGTGCGCTGGGTCCCTGCCTATCGCCCACGCGTTCACGATCACCCTGGCGCCCTCCGGTAAGTCGAAGCCGAGAACCTGGCATGGGCTCCCGCATCTGCGTGGCAGTAGCAATGGTGCCGGCGGGTGCAGCCGGAGCGTCTCCTTGATGGCTAACCGCAGGTAGTGTAGATTTGCTAGGCTGGCCTCCGTCACCTTGTCGTGGCCTGCGAGCGCTTGCCGGACCTCGTCTTGCGCCTTCCGCATAACTCTCGGATTCCGCATCAGCTCGGCCATCGCCCACTGCAGCGTCGTCGCCGACGTCTCGCTGCCCGCGCCAAACATGTCCTAATTAAGAACGAAATTAAGAAACAGAAAAGGTAGCTAATTAAGGATTTTGTGAAACGAGGTTTCGCAGATGTATCACATGGAAAGCTTACCAACATGACGGTTTTGATGTTGTCTGTGGTGAGTGGATATTGGGAGTCCACTTCCTTTTGGAGTCTCAAGAGCACATCGAGCAAGTCTTCATCTTTGTCTTCGCCGGCGGCTCTGCTCTCCTGGTGCTCCTGGATGATGGTGTCCATGAACTGTTTCAGGCCTCGGATATGGCGCTGGATCCGGCCGGGGACGCGGCTGAGGAGCAAAACGAGGCGCGAGGAGGGGAAGAGGTCAGGAAGGGTCATCCCGGGCACGAGCTTGAGGCTCTCCTGCAGATTCCGCAAGTACGTGTCCCGTTGCTTGAACCGGCTGCCGATGATGGCGCGCACCGTGGAGTCCGCGACGTACGCCGATATCCTCTCGGTCAGGTTCACAGGCGAGGAAGACGAGGAGGCCTCCGCGACGGAGCGGACGAGGTTGCCAAGCTCGTCTTCGCGGACGGGGCGGAAGGACTGGACGCGGCGGGAGCTGAGGAGCTCCAGGGTGCAGATCTTGCGGAGTTGCCGCCACCCGTCACCGTAGGGCGCGAAGATGACGCCCTCGTCGCCCTGGTACGCCAGCTGCTGCATGGAGCTTAGCGGCCTCGAAGCAAACGCGGCGTCGTGGGTCTTCATGATCTCGCGCGCGGCGTCCGGGGACGAGGCGACCACGGTGTCGAGCTCGCCGAGGCGGAGCATCATGAGCGGGCCGTGGCGCCGCGCGAGGTCGTGCAGGGCACGGTGCGGGAGGTCGCCGGCGAGGTGGTGCAGGTGGCCGATGACCGGCAGTGCCCACGGTCCCGGTGGGAGCCGCGCGGCGCCGGGGCCATGAGGCGCCGACCGTCTGGACTTGAAGACGAGGAACGGGATGGCAAGGAGAAGAACGAGAAGCAAGTAGAGCGGGAAGTCGGCGGCCATGGCAGCTTCGAACTTGCTCGGGTTGTTGGAATGCTCAAGTTTTTGTTTTTGAAGTGTTTTATGACTACTTTTGCTTGGATTTCTCCTCCCAAATTCAGTGGTCAGAATCACACTCAGCTAGAGTAACAAGTGATACCAGAGAACTGAATTGCTGAAGATAATGCATTATTGGTCTTGCCTTTCGGCAGCCATGAAAACGATTGTTTACTAAGGTAGCAGTTGACTTGCCTTGTACTAGACGGGGTCTCCTTTGAATCTTCCCCCTCCCACCCCCCGCGCGATAATCTGGATGTTGACAATGTACACCACTAATGAGGAAAATCCCTACTGTTTCAGAGGAACTCCGATAGAGAATCCTATGTTGCTTATTCTTTTTCTCAGAGGATCATCTGTTGTTTACAGCGTGTTTGGTTTGGGGTTTCAATTTCATGGATCCTCCTATGTTCTTCGATATAGGGCCTGTTTGGCAGAGCTCCACCAACTCCAGATCCACCAAAAACAGCTCCACTCCACGAATTTTTACCCAAACGCTCCAGCTCCACGAAATCTGGATCCACCAAAATACTGAATCTAGCTCCAGATTCATGAAATCCATGGAGCACCTCAACGGGTGCTCCACAAAACCTTGTTTCGTACCTACTCGTGGAGTTGGGTGGTAATTACCCACCTTTTGCCACTGGTTACACATCCCCATCCCGAACCGTTTTTTTCTATTCTACGCTGCTCCACTCCACCGCGGGACCGAGGGCTCGCTCCTCGCACCGCGACCCTCCTCGGGCCGCCTCCTCGCACCCCCACCCTCCTCGCGCCGCCTCCTCGGCCGCCACCCTCCTCGCGCCGACACCCTCCTCGCGCCGCCACCCTCCTCGCGCCGACACCCTCCTCGCGCCGCCACCCTCTCTGCTCGCGCCGCCACCTCCGGCGCTCCGGCGAGCCGCCACCTACGGCGATGGCCGGATCTGGTAGATCTGGCCCCCCTCTACCTCCTCCACCTCCTTCTTCTTCCTCCATGGCGAAATCGGCCCCTAGGGTTGGGCTCTCGCGCGCGCTCTGGAACCAGCCGGCGGCGCCCGTCCCGGCCTCCGTTGGCGCGGCCCCCCTGGCCGGGGGCGCGGCCCCTCTGGCCAGCACAGCGGTTGGGGGCGCGGCCCCTCTGGCCAGCGCAGCGGCTGGGGGCGCGGCCGCTCAGGCCGGCGCAGGGGCTGGGGGTGCGGCCGCCCAAGACTCCTTGGCCGGCGCAGCAGCTGGGGGCCCGGCCGCCCTGGCCGGTGCAACAGCTGGAGGTCCGGCAGGGGTCTCTGCCGCCATGGCTGGTGCCTCTGCATCGCAAGCGAGGACACGTGCTCCATCAACCAACAAGAGGGCAAGGGATGATGAGGTATGAATCATGGACAGGGTGATGCTATCGAAATTTGTTGCTGTTGTTTGGATGTTGTTTGGATGTTGTTTGGATGATGAGGTATGAATCATGGACAGACATCATGGTTGAATATTGTTGCTGTTGTTTGAATATTTGTTCCAGTGGCTAGCTATTGTTGCTGTCTGTAGTGTAGTCATGCAGCGTGAATGTGAATGCTTGTGAATGCATATGGCTGCTGGGATTGCGGCATAGATGGCAATGTGAATGCTTGTGAATGTTGGCAATGTGAATGTTGGCAAGTTTAAGAACTGGCATCCACTGGAATGGTTGTGCAATTGTGCTTCTTTGCAATAAATTTAGCCGTCAAAACTGCAGTTGGAGTGATTAGAAATTATAAGGTGTGTGAGCTCGGATGACATGCCTTCCTGTTCCCTTGTGACTTCAAACGAGTTTACCATTGCCTGTGGATAAATGTGACATACCCTAATTAGCCTAACATGAAATGGTATATATTTCAATTACAATTTGCTAATACATGATGTCAGTTGGAGTGATTAGCCTAATTTGCATGATGTCAGTATGCAGATAATGGGAGAAATAGGTTTTTTAATCCTTGTATCATGATGTCAGTATGCATATAATCATTCAATTAAGACAATTCATGTTGGTTCAGTTAATCCTTGTTGGTTGCATTACCTCTATGAAGGAGAATTGGTAGTAATTAAGGAGTCAATGTGCCAAACTAGCTTGTAAAACTAGCTTGGAAAATATAAGTGTATCTTTCTTCAACAGATCATGCTATTGGTTCAGTATGAACAGTTGATTTATGAGTACATGTATACGATGTGATCCATGTCTGTACGTAGCAGTCACCTGTAAAATCTCTAGGCTGCATGATCTTGTTCGTCTCTGTCATGAATTAATCCTTGTTGGTTGCATTACCTCTATGATATATTATTTGAGCTTATTTTTCTTTTTCAAATGGTCGGGAAATCATGGTCAGGGTGATGCTATGGATTGGATTGATGGTCATACCACTCTTGTTTGTAACTTGTTCGCCGAACAAGTTAGAAAAGGGAATCGGCCGAACACTCATTTGAACAATGTAGGCTTCACTGAGGTAGCTGATAGGTTTTTTCAGTCCACCGGAATAATGCTGAGTAAAACGCAACTAAAGAATAAATGGGACAAGTTGAGAAGGGATTTGACTGCATGGCGGAAATTAATGAGGAAGCAAACGGGGACTGGTTTCAATTGGAACACGGGAACGATCAGCATGGACTCCGAGTGGTGGAAGAAGATAACAAAGGTGAGTGGCATGGGGTTTTTGCTAGAGACATGGCGCACTCCGGGGGAATGCCATAGTCAACTTCGTATGAGCAATGAAATATTCTTTGACCTTCATGGTTTATTGGTGGAGAGGTACGGTCTACAACCATCCTTGCATATGAGTACCTATGAGAGCCTGGGCATGTTTTTATTTACATGTGCCGGAAATGAGTCGAGTCGAAAAGTTCAAAGTCGATTCAAGCATTCAGGTGAAACCATTACTAGGAAATTTGACGAGGTCCTTAACTCTTTGATGGCCATGGCAAAAGATTTCATTACACCTAAGGATCCCAATTTTCGTACGGTTCATAGGAGGATAAGAGATGATAGACGAGCGTATCCACATTTTAAAGATTGCATTGGTGCTCTAGATGGTACACATATTCGTGTTTCTCTTCCACCCGATGAACAAGTGAGGTATATTGGAAAAACGGGGATAGCCACTCAAAATGTCTTAGCAATTTGTGATTTCGATATGCGGTTCACATATGTGGCCACGGGTCAACCGGGAGCTATGCATGACACAAGTGTGCTATACAATGCAATCAATGTGGACGAAAAATTCTTCCCACATCCTCCACAAGGTAATATGAATGAATAATTAGTCATTTAGTCTCTTTTGTCATGATAGCAAATATTCACTTATATTGTTTTCACCATGTGTAGGCAAATACTATGTTGTCGATGCCGGATATCCTAATCGGCCCGGCTATCTAGCTCCTTACAAGGGTGAAAGGTATCATATGCCGGAGTGGCATCGAGGTATGGAACCCAAAACACCTAAGGAAAAATTCAATCGCATTCACTCTTCTATTCGAAATGTTATTGAGAGGTCTTTTGGAGTTTTGAAAATGAAGTGGCAAATTCTATACAAGATGCCCAGCTACCCGATGTGGAAGCAAAAAATGGTTGTTGTTGCTTGTATGGTCCTTCACAATTTTATTCGTGAGCATAATAGTGAAGATTCGGACTTTGCTCGTTTCGATCGTGATCCTCATTTTGTCCCAACAATACCAGAAAGGTATAACCGATATGCAGTTACATCGGATGGTTCTACTTCGGAAGCCAATGTCGCCACTATGGATGTATTTCGTGATGATTTGGCCACGGCTATTGCTCTTGCTTGGAACTAGCATGTAATGGAAGACTAGTCTACTCTTTAGTTATTTTTATGTATGGACAATCGCAATAGTGTTGAGACGTTGTTATGGACATGGGTTAATTAATTATCTATCTTATGCGTCAATGTTGAATGCTCATGAATATTTGTGTCGAGATATTGCATTTGTGTTCACAAAAAAAAATACGCCATTTTTTTGTGAATAAATATGAACAAAACATGTGTACTATATGAAAAAAGATATATATCATACAACCTCAAGGGCAAAACAGGCCATTCCCACCAAAAACTCAGTTTCGTGGATCTGGAGCTGCTGTGGAAGCCAAACAGTTTGTCCAGCTCCATGGTGGGATCCCAGATTCACGGTGGAGCTGCTCCACGGTGAATCTGGTGGATCTGGTGGATCTGGATCTGGTGGATCTGGAGCTGGTGGAGCTCTGCCAAACAGGCCCATAAATCCGTCATTGTCTACCTTACGGGGGTGAGTGAAAGGGTAATAAAGCAACAAATTGCATTTCTCAAAACAAACAAGTTAATATATAAATAAAAATAACCGGTGATATTTAAGGCACCTCCTTCGTTTTGAGACCAAAAAATTCTATAGTAATCCTAAAAAAATATCCTAGAAATTCTCACACAATAATCGAAGGAAAAGGTAGTGGCAGAGCCACACTAATGCATGGGAATACAGTTGCAGCCCCAAAATTTTTGCGCAAAAATCTGATATGTACCTTTCTTAATACACAAAATATACACTACAAATACCAATATGCGCCTGGCAGCCCATTAGACCCAACAGGCAACAAGTCAAACCTATTAGCCCAAGTACCCACGCCATCCTCACTTCCTCAATTGATCCACCATCCTCACCGGAGATTCCCCAATCAGCCAAATCCTTCAGACTTCTGCCCTAGTGCAATAGCCTAGCTTGAGCTCGGCCACACGGCTTTGCTCACGCATAGCTCATCACCGCCGTTGCGCTCCCCGAAGGTCAGAGGCCCCGCCACTGCCGACGACCACTAGACACCAGAGAGGAAAAGGTAAACCAAAGAAGTCATCGAGCCAACTCTCGATGTCGTGCTTCCCAATCCATAGATATATTGTTCAGATTTTTCTCATCCGCATTGCTCCAGGTTAACTGTGAAACGGTGGCAGATCCATAGCGGCATTAGCGTCGAAGCCAGCATAGTTACAATCCAAGGCGTTCAAGGCGATGAGGTTGGTGACCAAGCACGGGTGCACGTACCACAAGATGCTCATGGAGAGGAACAAGCAGCACGTCGTCGACCCACCCACCATCGAGAAGTGTTAGGAGCTCTCCAAGCAGCTCTTCTACACCCGCCTCGCCAGGTCCCCTACGCTCTTAACTTATTGTGCTTTGTTTTTTTACCGCCCAGCTCTTCTATGCGCCTGAGTCCTTGATGTCGATTAGCTTCTTGAATCTTGAACGCTGATAGATTGTTTCCTGATGTTTATGTCTCAACTAGCTACAGTTTCGATGGTGTTAATAATGCTGATAAATCCTTGTGCATTATCCAAATTAGGGTATAATTAGAACGTTATGGGGCCATAGGATACGCCTTTGGAGAGCTTATAGTGTTAATTTGAGTCTCGATATACCATTTGTGAGTATATGTGGCACGGGGTAGTACATTGGGGTTTTGTTTCTTGTTACAAGGTTTAGTGATCGAATGGGGATGTAAAAAACTCCAATGGGATAGTTTTCAAGGTAGTAATACATTGTAGTATACTAGTTAGAGACTTGTGCGTTGCAATGGAGTCATAAAAATAATGAGACAGAACTTACTGCCTGGCCAACTTCACACATCAAACATTGGAGAGCATCTAAGAGTTTGCTTACGTTGTATACTGGTCATAGATATGTTCATGTTCAATGACCAGTACTGCACTGACTGCCTGTGACATAGCAGCTAGGTGTAAAAGTAAAGATTCTCCATGTCTCAGAGAAACTAAGACCGAGGCATTCGCAAGTATTTCTTGACATCTTCAAAGATATTGTTAGCTTCTTTGGTCCACTCGAAGCCCCATGTTTCCCAAAAAGTTTAAATAAAGAAAAACCTTTTTCTTCTAGTCGTGTTATGAAATGACTCAAGGCTTCCATACAGTTGTTAGTTTTTGAACCTCTTTCCTTGTAGTCAGAGGGTGCATTTGTTCAATAGCCGCTATCTTCTCTAGGCTTGTCTCAATTCCTCTAGACGAAACTAGGAAGCCATGAAGCTGTCTAGAGGAAACTTTGAACATGCACTTCTCCGAATTTAATTTAAGGTTATGTTTTTTTAAGTTATTGAGGATTTTCTGTAGGCCAAAGACAAAGTCTTTGGTATTAGCACTTTTTACTACTAGGTCATCAACGTAGGCCTCTAGATTTCGGTCAATTTGTGGACTAAAGGCTTTTTTGCATTAGCCTTTAGAAAGTAGCACCAGCGTTTTTGAGTTTGAACGGCATTTTAGCATAACATAAAGTTCTGAATGGTGTGGTGAAAGAAGTTTTCTCTTCATCTTCTTTACTCATGCTGATTGGTGAACTCAAAATATGTATCTAAAAAGCTTAATAATTCACCATCGGAAGTAGAGTCAACAAGCTAATCATCGAGAGAAAGGGGATGTCATCCTTGGACTCTGCCGCATTGCCCCAGCTTGAACTCGTGCATACAGTTACGAAACTAGCTAATCATTGAACTTCCTTTTTTTTCTGTTGGTTGGAAGCTGAGCAGCTGCTGTATTGCCCCAGCTTGAACTCGTGCATACAGTACAGCACAAGCATATAAACCAGTACAGAATTACGTACAATCATAGCAAAGCACACAACAAATCTAACTTTTAAAGAAAAACATTTCCAAAGGAATAGCAAATTGGTAAGCACATAAAACTTGCACTACTAGCCAGAAGTGTTTGCCAATGCAATCGAGTTGCACAACACGTACAATCATAGCAAAGCATACAACAACAAATCTAACTTTTAAAGAAAAACATTTCCAAAGGAATAGCAAATTGGTAAACCGTAAACGCATATAACATGCACTAATAGCCAGAAGTGTTTGCCAACGGAATCGAGTTGCACAACATGTTCATTTAGCTCACAGATGCTACATGATCCGCACATAAGTAGAGCTCAAACACAGGCGGGTCGTACAGAGCATAAGGGTTTCTTAACAGGAACATGCGCATTATATATCCTCACAGTCAAGGATAAGCCGTGTTGCAACTCAGATGACAGATTAACTCCATTCACACGCCTCAAAAGATTAATCTCTCAACAATATAAGTCTTTCGGATGAGAGTCCAGACATAAATTTAGAAAATGCCCCATTCTGCCGCAATCAACTCAGAAAATTGCCTCTGGATGAAAGGAGACGCAAAGCCTTGTTAGCATTCTTCAAAACTGCGTTGGATCTTGGCACCTGGTTTTTCCTGCGCTCCAAGAAATCTAGGGCATTCCTCACATGTTGCGTTGACCGAACATCTTTCAGAAGAATCGTTTCAGGCCTGATAAACATTAGCAATCATCAGCATATGTAACAGTTTCAGAAAATTCATATGAGATTGTGGGAACATAAAAAATACCCAGAAGTTTTCGATCGCTTCTTCCTTTTTTGAGCCTTCTGGTTTATGTTTTCTTCCTCAGAGTCTGATGAGAATGTTTGCCTGAAGGGAAAATGAAGGCAGAGTAACCAATGAAGTCCACAAAGCCAGAAACAAGGATTTGAACAACTGACAGTGCAAAGGAAGTCAACGTACTTCTCGCGTGCTGCAAGCATTTCAATTACACTATTGGGGAGCATACCAGGCATAGTATGTATCTCCTCGTTCTCTTCATTCTGTTTTGTATCTTTATCTTCTACTTCCAGAGGCTCCTGGTTGTCTGGTTTTGAGGATGTTCTTCGTTGGGCCCAGCGTCTCCTCCGCTCTTTCCCTTCCCTTGTTACTCTGCGATATTGTTATGCCAGAGAGGCTAGTCAGCAGAAACAATGACAGTTGGCTGATGCTCACAAAAACCAAAAGTGTACAAATAGGTAGTTCGCATGGATGTTCTGAAAAAAGAAAAGAAAATATCGCTAACCATAACGATCATATGGTAAGACAGCTGCAGAAAACAGTGTATTATACACACATATATACATTAAAGACCAAGAGGTTTTAGGCATAAGCAGTACAAACCAGTATGGAGAAAGACCCCATTTTTTAGACTTCTCTAGCACGTCCTTCCTGATGAGTCTACGGCGGAGAGAGTCTACGGCAATGGCAGGACAATCAGGGCCACGTCTTTTCGTCTCCACCTCAGGCGCTGGTCTCGTCATGGTTTTTCAGATGCTGCTTCCTTGCCTGTGTTGGTTGATGTGGCGCTCACTGGCATCCCAGCACATGCTTGGAGGCTGTCCACGGCTGAGCATCTGCTTAGCCCGCATTGTTGGGTGCTTCGCCTCCATCCCAATACTGCGAATCGTTCGGATTTGAAATGTTTTCGTCTCACCGGCTGGTGTTCTCGTCCTGAGGCCATTCCGGCGACCAAAAAGCTTGAGATTGTTGAACCGCCGGTTGTTGTCGAGGAGAGCCCGCCGATCAAGAGAAGCCTCGTCTACAATATTAGCATTTCTACTGAGATCGTCTTCTCTCTGGGTGGCGACGTTCCTGAAATATCATCTCCCTCAGAGGATAATGGTCATCATCGAAGTCGGCGGAGCCGGCGCAGCACACCCTCTCCGCGTCCTGAGGAGCAGCCTCGGGGAGAAGGTTGCTCCGGTGAGACACGCGGGACCCGCGTCCCGGCGAAGCAGCGCCTGGGACCCACATCGTCAAAGTCCGCCTTGGTGGCTGGTCCCATTTGCACTGGCTGCTCATCTTCCCCTGTGAGTCCCAATGTGTTCTGCGGCGTCAGGGTTACCTCGGGTCCTGCCCCCGGAGATGCGTTTGAGTCGGGCCCGGGGGCCAATGTAGATACACCAGTGTTAAATGCAGAGGCGGTGGGGGCCCTTGTGACAGTTGGGGAGGCCCTGAAGGCTAATCCACCGAACCCCAGTTTTGTGCTCTCAAGTGACGTGCATGGTCCTGTTTTCTCAAGTAATGTGCATGGTCCTGTTCCTGTGGGTTTGCTAAGCTCCGCCTCCGCTGGACATATTTCCCCTGGTGGGCCGAATCCTTTGTTCAACTTGCCTTGTGGGCCGGATGCTCTCGGTTGCTCGTTTTTGGACGTCCCGACCCCGATGCCTGTTGACCGATGTGAGTTGGACGAGAGCTTGTCTTGCCCGGCTGAACCCGACGTCGCCGGCGCAGCGGGTGCAGTCGACAATTCTGCTTCACAGCAAGGCCAGTCTCCTACGTCCCCTGCATCCTCCGGCAAGGTGGCAAGAATCATCCCACTGGTTTCGAACCGCTACTTGAGAACGCCAGCTAGTTTTTCAAAAGTTTACTCTCGGCGGCGCCTTCGGATTTCGACCTCTCCGAAAGTCACGGATCCCTCGTCAACGGCGATGCCACAAATTTCTCCTTCTCTTGGTGCTGGCAAAGTTTTTCTCAATAAGATATCCAAGCAGACTTGCAAATTATTGCCGTCTCCGTGCGCTTCCATAAGACGACGACTTCATGCCCCCCCCCACCTAGTGCTCCCCCACGCCGTAGTCGGCGGCTTGCCGGTGCTGGGGTTGAGTTGCCGCCAGAGTCTGAACCTGCACGCTTGAAGAAACGTATCATGCGGGCACTTTATGGTTCCGGAGATCGCGAAGGATTTGTTCAGCAAACTTTGGAGGCCTACGCTCGGACCTTTTCTCAGCCACTCCCTCCATCTCATGTCCGAGCACTGGCAACTCTATTTGGCTGGGACCCTCCGGAGTTTTCGACCACTCGGGTCTAGTCTCAGACGGTGCTGTTGGTTGTGGGTCGCTTTGTTCTTTTGCTCCATGATGAATCCCTCCAGAATTGTATCTTGGAATGTCCGGGGTCTCAACTCAACAGCCCGGCAAGACTCAGTACGCACCCTTGTGGATTCCTCTCGTGCTGATGTAGTTTGTATCCAAGAAACAAAGATGTCAGTGGTGTCTCGGCAAACCTTACTCGCTGCCCTGGGGTCGGACTTCACAAATTTTGTTGTTTTGCCCGCTTCAGGGGCCAGTGGAGGAATCTTAGTGGCTTGGCGGCATTGGCTGGGTCCTGCTCTTGACACAAGGATTAACTCTTTCAGCGTGTCCATTCAGCTTGGTTCTGATAGTAGCGATGGATGGTGGATTTCTTGTGTTCATGGCCCCCAGAGAAACGAAGATAAAATCCTCTTCCTCCAAGAATTGCGTACTGTACGAGATGCTTGTCATAGACCATGGATTTTGGTTGGGGACTTCAACCTCATTTACAAGGATGAGGACAAGAACAATAGTAACTTGAACCGTGCTATGATGGGAAGATTTCGTAGATTGATTAATGATCTAGCTCTGAAAGAAATTCCTCTCCATGGTCGTAAATATACTTGGTCCAATCGACAGGTTTCCCCTACCTTGGTAAAGTTGGACCGAGTGTTTTGCTCTGTAGACTGGGAGCAGCTCTTCCCCAACTGCTTGTTACAGAGCAGTGCCACTGTCGACTCTGATCACTGCCCGCTCATTCTTGGCTTGCATGATGTCAAGGACAGCAAAAGGAGATTTCACTTCGAGCAATTCTGGTCCAAACTTGATGGTTTTCAAGAGGAGGTTTCTGCTGCCTGGAAGTCTGTAAATGCCACCTCCTGTCCTTTTGAAACTCTATCTAGGAAGCTAAAGGCTACCACTAAAAGGTTACAAAGCTGGAGTCAGAGAAGGGTGGGGCATGTCAATTCTCAACTTGGACTCGCAAGGGAAATTCTCCATCAATTGGAAATTGCACAGGATAATAGAGTCCTCACTGATCTTGAAGTTTGGTTGTTGCATCAACTCCAGAAGCATTCGCTAGCTCTTTCCTCCCTCAAAAGGACTATAGCCAGGAGTCGATCCCGCATTGAGTGGCTCAAGGATGGTGATGCCAACACAACACTCTTTCATTTACATGCTCGTCATCGCAAACGTAAGAATTTTATTAGTCAGCTCATAAGTGAGAATCAGGTGCTCACTAGCCATGCGGACAAGGAGCAGATTATTTTTGATTTTTACAATGATTTGCTTGGTTCAAGCCTAGACCGGGAGATGACAATTAATCTGGAGGAAATTGGCCTTACAACTCATGACCTTGCTGATCTAGAAGCCCCTATATCTGTTGATGAGGTGTGGAGAACGATCTCTCATTTGCCGCCTGATAAAGCCCCTGGTCCGGATGGTTTCACCGGCCGGTTCTATCAAGTTTGCTGGGCAATCATCAAGGAAGATGTGATGGCTGCTGTCTCCGCCGTTTGGAGTGGGAAATTCAGAAATTTGGAGCTCCTTAACACGGCCTTTATCATACTCTTGCCAAAAAAGGATGAGGCTAATCATATCAAGGACTTCCGCCCTATCAGTCTTGTGCACAGTTTCGCCAAGCTCGTCACCAAATTGCTTGCAAATAGATTGGCGGGTCGTCTTCCTCAGATGGTTTCTCAGAACCAAAGTGTTTTTATAAAAGGGAGATTTATTCAGGATAACTTCATGTTAGTGCAGCAAACAGCAAAATTTTTTCATCAACAAAAGCTGCCCCGAATTCTTCTAAAGTTGGATATTACAAAAGCCTTTGATTCGGTTGCATGGAGTTTTCTAATTGAGGTGCTGCAAAAATTGGGTTTTGGTCGTAATTGGTGTAATATAATCAGTGGGCTCTTGGCTTCATCATCTACCCAAGTGCTCTTAAATGGTGCTCCTGGAGAAGTTATCTTTCACCGTCGTGGGCTGCGCCAAGGGGATCCTTTGTCGCCCATGTTGTTCATTCTTGTAATGGATGTTCTGAGCCACTTGTTCAACAAGGCTTCGGAAGTCGGCCTGCTGCAGCCTTTGTCTCCTCGTATGTTGAATCATCGGATTTCTGTCTATGCGGACGACGTGGTTATCTTTCTCCGTCCCTCGGGTAATGACATTGAGATTACCCTTGATCCGCTCCAATTGTTTGGGGATGCGTCGGGGCTGAAGACAAACATGCAAAAAAGCAATGTTATACCCATTCAATGCTCAAAAACAGACATTGCTACAGTTCAGAACCAACTACCATGTGCAGTGCTTGGTTTCCCATGCAAATATTTGGGAATCCCTCTCTCCATTAAGAAACTGACAAAGACGCAATTTCAGCCTTTTATTGATCGGATTGAGGCTTGTCTTCCAGGTTGGAAAGCTGACCTCTTAACCAAGGAAGGGCGCAGGATTTTAGTTCAGTTTGTGCTTACCTCGATGTTGGTTTATTTGGCTATGGCCATGGATATTCCTCCGGGGGCCATCAAAGCTATTGATAAAATTAGGAGAGGCTTCTTGTGGAGAGGGAGGAAGGATGCAAGAGGAGGACATTGTCTGGTGGGGTGGACTAAAGTTTGTCTCCCACGGGAACTTGGTGGGCTTGGTATTTCCAATCTTCAAAATCTTGGCTGGGCTCTCAGGATGAGGTGGTTGTGGCTTAAGAAAACCGACCCTAGTCGCCCATGGGCTGCTTTTCCTATCCAGGTTCATCAATGTGTTAGCGCCTTCTTTTCCATGGCTGTTGTCTCCGTGGTGGGCGATGGGACCAACACTTTTTTCTGGACTGATCGTTGGATTCATGGGCAGAGAGTCATCGATCTTGCTCCTCAAGTTTTTGCTTTAGTGCCCAAGAGAAGAGTGAGTAAAAGGACTGTGGCTGATGCTCTCAATGCGCATTCCTGGGTTTCCGACATTCAGGGGGCTCTCACAGTGGCAGTTCTAGCAGAGTTTCTTGTCCTTTGGGATCTGGTCTCAGAAGTGGTTCTCCATGAAGGTGTAGTTGACTCTCATGTCTGGAGATTCGCTGCGAATGGAAAGTATTCGGCCAAGACAGCTTATGCAAGTTTTTTCCAAGGGGGTATAATTTTCAAACCTTGGGAAAGGATTTGGAAATCCTGGGCTCCAGGAAAATGCAAATTCTTTTTGTGGTTGGTCACCCTTGATCGTTGTTGGACGGCTGATCGCCTTGCTCGTCGTGGACTTCCCCACCCTGCAGCTTGTCCCCATTGTGACCAATCTTCAGAATCTATCAACCATCTTCTCACCTCTTGTGTGTTTGCCCGTGAATTTTGGTTCAAATTGCTGCAGAGAGTTGGTCTCCAAGAGTTTGCCCCACAACCTGAGTTTCTTTCTTTTGAAGATTGGTGGGAAAGTTTTTCTAATGGAGTTAGCAATCAGCTGAAGAAAGGGGTGAATTCTCTTGTAATCCTAGGAGCCTGGAGCTTATGGAAGCATCGTAATAGGTGTGTGTTTGTTGGTGCTGCTCCAAGTGTAGATAGAGCTTTGTTGCTCACTAGTGAGGAGCTGCACTTTTGGGGAATGGCTGGAGCAAGAGGTATTTCTTACCTCTTTGATCTACAGCCGGTAGACAACTGATGTTCAGTGGTGATCGGGGTCATTTTCCTCTTCTGTATTAGGCGCTTTTGTTTGCCTAGTTTCTTGGTAGTTTGGGGTGTGTTGTGTAAGGGTTCTTATCCCTTTTTCTTCTTAATATAATGATACGCAGCTCTCCTGCGTGTTCGAGAAAAAAAAACATAATATGGTTATCGTCATTTGTTACGGACCTAACAAAATCTTCAATGGTAATTGCATCTAGGTGCGACTAACAAAACAAACAAAGGTATTAAGACTAGATACAATGATAGGCGGCATATTTCACAAAATCAACCAGAAGCCATCCCCATAGCAAGTATCAACTAATCACTGGTAATAGCTTATACAAAGAAGCGCAAATAATTGCAGCACAAGCAGCAGTGTGTCCATTCCATCCAGCCAGTTTATCGAGTATACATAAGGAACACACCTGATGGCACTGTCCTTCTCAACTTTAGTGATCTCCTCGTGCTTCTCAACACCCTAGAGGACATTAACATGAAACGGTGGTCAACATCAAGCCCACGATTTCAACATAAAGCACTGCAAATGTGATATAAGATAAACAACGGGGGTACACTAACAACCCTAAGCCACCAGAAATACATGCTCCTAAGCTCTCTCACGCACAGTAAACGAAAAATCGCCGGCACACGGTAGAACACTACTCCTATGATCCTATCTACGCAGCGTACATACCGTTTACTAGTGCAGGATACGCGTGTGCAGCTATAGCGTACGAAATCCCGCTGTGACTGCTCGCGCGGGATCATTCTCTCAGGGCAAAAACAGTGGACGTACCTGGACGGCGGTGAGCTCCTCGGGGGCGCCGTCGGAGTCGCTTCCGCTGTCCATCTGCGAGTGGGCTCTCGCCGGCGGGGAGCTTCTCCTTGTGTTGGTGGTAGCCGCCGCCGCCGCCGCCGCCGCCGTGGAGGTGGAGGGGTAGGAGGGTTTTAACGTTTGGGCGTGCGTACGAGTCGAGATGGCCGTAGCTGGGGGAACCGGGCTTCGTGGTTTTTCTTTGGACACGTAGATTTGGGCCTGTTGGGCCGGTGGGATCGCTAAGAGTACAAAGGGCGGGAGGTGGTTTTCCATCCGAAAGCCCGCCGTTTTTTTTCAGAACACAAAGCTATAGGCAGCAAAATACCCTAAAGAAAGGGCGGGTTCGTTTTGGTTTATTCGTGATTTATATTCATACTATCTATAACTAGTTTTTAAATGGTATATTTTTTCTAAGGCAGAGTCAATATAAAGATTGTAATAAAAAGTGTACTGAGTTTAGATGTATCGACTAAAATTGCATGCGACTATTTTTCTGTACGTAGTACCTCTTGCGAACAACCAAAATTCAAATATTTAAACCATAAGCCATCAACCTAAAAGAAGCTATAGGTGAAACAACATCGCGCATGCCAATCTAACTCCAAAGCCTCCGACTAGTAAGGCACCGTATTTTTCTAGCTTAGATCATGGCTAACTTGAGTGAGCAGGAAAGAACAGCCTCGGTCTCACGACCAGGAGTGTCCTTGGTCACAGCTTGAAATTTGTGACAATTTTGTTCAATAGTAATTGAGAACTTGATCCCAATCAGAGGCGAACCCACCAGAGGGCTTGGGATCAGAAGAGGAAGGAAGAGTAGAGAGAGAGAGAGAGAGAGAGTAAGGCAGGAGCGGATCTAGCAATAGGACGAGCTTAGATGGCTGGTTGACCCCCCCCAGACCAGTAATGGACTTGCCATGGAAGCACAGGGAGAGAGTTTGTTTGTAGAAGCTATAAGGAGGAATATGTATTGGACTATTTAGGTTGTGCAAGACGAGATGGGTTAGCTTAGTGATTTGCAGCTAAAGCCTAAGGACAAGTGACCTATAACAGCACAGCGACACCGGAGACAAAAATATCTTGGTGATTTACATTTTTTTTGCTCTTAGCCAGTTACTAGCTTAAACTAGAAAATGTAGAATTAGTCTCCGTACGTCAAATCAACCTCAATTAGCTGGTCCAAACTAGAAATTATAAAAATTAGACTTTGTTATGTCGATATTTGAAAATAAGACAACGCCACATGGGTATACGAAAGCAACCATGAAGATTTCCAAGAGAGAAAACCTCTCATTGAAATGGTCAAAAACTTCAAGCTGTTCACCACTGGTAATGCATATTCAACTCGCAAGACATTTGTGCATATATAATAGTACACCCCACATATATAATTTGTAGTTTTGTACTTTGTCAGCAAAGCCTCCCCGAAGAACCTTCGAGTGGGTTTTTTAATGATTTATGATTTAAATATTTAAATTCTGATTGTTCGTAAGAGACAGTACAAAGAGAGAAATAATTACATATGATTTTAGACGATACAGATAAACTTAGTATATTTTTTACTATAATTTTTCTATTAGTCTTAATATTAAAAAATAAATCATTTAAAAACTAGTGACTAAACATTACAATCATAAATCAATATTAAGTTCAAAAGAATTGTCAAAAGTAGCCATCCAACAGACCGGCACAGGCCCCAACCACAGCCAGCAATCACCAATGCCAGGTCATCCATCACCCGTGGCCCACACGGCAGTCATCGCCCGCCCGCAGCCCACGACCCCGACCCGTCACTCACCGGTGACGTTACCGCACCAATGTTAAACGGACCGTTATCACAGTGGTTCAAAACCCACCAATGGTATTCTGCCGCGTGTGCGCCGCGCGTCTGGCGGCTCAGCGCGGGGGTGAGCGGACCGCGCCGAGCTGCTGCTTTGCGTATGGTATTGGGAAGAGGAGCCGACACGGCGACATCACCCGAGAAGCCTCTCCTGAGTCTCCTCTGCTGCCGCCGCTGTCCCGCGGCCACCGATGTCGAGGGGAGGCGGAGGGGGTTGTTCCCGCGTTGACCGCCTCGTCGCGGGCTCTCCGGTGAGCTAGGAATCGCGCGGCCTCGTGCTGATTTGGGAGTTTTGAGGAGCCGCCGCGGCGTCGCACGATGGGGTGGGCTTCCTGCTGCAAGCGGTCGGACGGGTGAGTGTCTGCCGGCGATTAGGACCTGAACTTGCGATCCTGGTGCTGTTTTGGGGGGAAACCTTGCGTCGTCGGTTTTTTTTGGGGGGGGGGGGGGGGGTAGAAAATGCTTGAGTTTTATTTGTTATTATTTTGTTGTTGGTATGTGTGCGCGACTGGATGGGATGATTAGCTGAAGGAGTAGCCTCTTATCAGATTATGATGGTTGATTAGCCAAAAAAACTGGTCTTTTTTTTTTTGCGAAATGTCTTAAACAGCATATGATTTTGATTGGGTAGAACATGAACATGCTGAGGTATGGGTCAATTGGTGAGTTTGATGTATGATTTGCGAATTGATTCGGTTAGTAGCTGGCACATCGCCTCTTTGCAGTGGATTAATGATATGACGCGCGACTGGATATTTGAATTGGTATGCTGGTACTTTAAATTTTGCTGTTTTTTTGGGGATGTTGCTATTAATCTGTAAGTGTTGGTTGGCTGGCTGAGGTAGAATGGAGTAACAGAATGTTAGATTCAAGTAATTTGTTCAAAATGCGATATTTTCTTGTGGGTCAGAGCTGGATAACTGATAACATTGGGGGCTCCATTAATACCTTTTCCGTTCTTATGCAATCTGCTAAGCACTTAAGTTTACTAAAAAAAATTTCTCCATTTGTTGTGTTCTTAGGGCTCAGCCCGGTAAGAAGAAGAAGAAGGACACGACATGGCGCATCTTCTCACTGAAGGAGCTACAGTCAGCAACGAACAATTTCAATTATGATAACAAGCTTGGTGAGGGTGGGTTCGGCAGTGTCTACTGGGGCCAGCTCTGGGATGGATCACAGGTGCAGTCTTTCTCTTGAAAAAGAAAATGAAATATAAGAATCTTGCGTTTTTGGTATTGTCGGTACTTGGTAGGAACACGACAATGTAATGGAGGGACCTGCTGATGTTGATGTTTGTAGTTTAGCTTATTTAGTTTCACCTTCTACTGTTGTTCTGGTTCTAGTTTTATTTGTCATTTAAAATGGTTGTAGTTTTCAAAGCCGTCCTGTGAATATTCTTTTGAGGATGATGGCAATCCAAACTGGACCTTCACTTTGAGACCATGTCAAGAACGAGCATTTTGGCCTGAGTATAGCATTGACTTTTTCTTAGCTCCAGCTATTTATTTATTTATTTCTAAGTAATCACTTGTACTAGGATATAGCCGTAGCCTTGTCATAGATTGCATGAACACAATTGAGGATGTAAAGAAAACATACAGCCTAAATAGAAGGCCGTTTGACAATTAATTTGTCTTGACAAAGGCAGACAACTACTTACTGTACTTTCTTCTGTGTATTTGTTTTATCCTTTCCACCTAATGTACTAGGAGCAGAAAATAAAGAACATGTTGATAATGATATTTGGATGAAAGATGGGGCAAGATGGGGACTTGGGAAGTAGTTGAGAACTAAAGGCTTCTGAACAATTTATCTTAATTACAAGATTAAACACATGAAAAAAAATTCTAGCTATGATAATAATTCCATGTTTATAATGAAGACGATGGAGTTGGGCTATATTGCTACTTGCTAGTTTGTCGCACAGTGGCATAACCAGAAACTGCTATAACTTGACCTGTGTTTTTTTTAAAAAAAATGAGCATATTAAAGGGAGTTTAGGTCTACTTGCGTTATTTTAGTCAATTATACATTCCATTGCCAGATTGAACTGAACTAAACTTTTATTGCACTTGGGGCTGCCTGGATCTGGCAGTTCCATTCACATATTGAGCACTTCACCTACTTGTCTATAGACAAGCACCTAGTGGTTCTAAAAGTTTGTATTGGTCTTGCTATACTTATCAAAGGTATTCCTATTATGGGCATGGCTAGATCACAAATGAGGATCCTGACTCGTGGGCATGTTCATATTGCAACGAACTGTCTATTTAACATTTTCTTGCAAGTATTTGGTACTCTAAATTGAAACAAAGTCCCTACATTGAAGCCTTTTGATTCCTTGTTTATTTTCAGAAGTTGTTTACAAATAAAAGTGGGCTCGAACTGCTCAAGTCAAACTCCTTTGCAGACAATTTACTTATGTTGGATGTTGTAATGAAAGACTAGTTTTTTGGTGGAATTGTGAGCTAGCTCTTTGATATGTTAGTCATCAACCTTATTAAGCTTGTGAAGTAAAAGTACAGTTTTGACTGACTTCATTTCATTAGAATTATCATATAGTGACTATCGAGCTATGTCGCTTCAAATTAGTCCATCCGAAGTGAAGAAATAACATTTCATTTTCTCTACAACCTGAAATTTCAACTGTTAATTACATATAACAGATTGCTGTGAAAAGGCTCAAGAGTTGGAGCAACAAAGCTGAAAAAGAATTTGCTGTCGAGGTGGAGATTTTGGCACGAGTGAGACACAAGAGCCTTTTGAGCTTACGTGGGTATTGCGCTGAAGGCCAGGAACGCCTGATAGTCTATGATTATATGCCAAACCTGAGCTTGCACTCTCACCTTCATGGACAGCACGCAGCTGAATGTCATCTTGATTGTGAACGAAGAATGAAGATCGCCATTGATTCAGCAGAAGGGATTGCGTAAGCCTCTCAACCTTTTTTTTAACAATATGCGTAGTGTGAAGTACTCTTACAGTGAAAATTCTCAACCTTGTAGTTATCTTCATGACCACGCGATGCCACATATCATTCATAGAGACATCAAGGCAAGCAATGTTCTCTTGGACTCGAATTTCCAAGCACGGATTGCTGACTTTGGGTTTGCAAAGCTAATTCCAGATGGTGCAACCCATGTCACCACAAAGGTGAAAGGTACCCTCGGATATCTTGCACCGGAGTACGCCATGCTTGGGAAGGCCTCTGAAAGCTGTGATGTCTTCAGCTTCGGAGTACTGTTGCTAGAACTTGCCAGTGGAAAGAAGCCAGTTCAGAAGCTAAACCCCACTACAAAGCTGACCATCACTGAGTGGGCACTTCCACTCGCTCGTGATAAGAAGTTCAAGGAAATTGTTGATCCAAAGCTCAAGGATGGCTTTGTTGAGGCTGAGGTGAAACGAATGGCGCTCGTTGGGCTTGCATGTACTCAGAACAAGCCAGAACGGAGACCGATAATGTCTGAAGTTGTTGAGCTGCTCAAGGGAGAATCTGATGAGAAGTTATCCTACTTGGAGAATGATGAGCTGTTCAAGCCTGAACAAACCAGCTCTGGCCAGGGCTCATCTGGTCCTGATAGCTCAGATTGCATCACTGAAGAGAAGAACTCAAAAACAGATACGATAGAGGAGACAGTTGATTCAAGTGAGACAGTACCCTCAGCTAGGTCAAAAGCAGATACGATAGAGGAGACAGTTGATTCAAGTGAGACAGTACCCTCAGCTAGGTAGCTTGATGCACAGAATGATGTAATCATTTTATCAACAGGCCTTCTGACATCCCTTCCTGGGAGAAGTGTGTCTATCTGTATGTGTGGTTATTTCTTGTTATTGGCAGGTTACTTGAGTGCTACCCTTCCAATCCACCGATATACTAATTTGTGTATGGTTAATTTGTTTTGGTATGGTTGTTCTATGGCTTGTAAAATTCTGCATATCATGGGGTGATTCCAACAGTGACAAGTTGTTCCATGTATTCCTGTGATTACATTTTAACTATTGTAATTCATCAATTATTTGTGTGTAAAACCTGTAGATCATGAGAGCCTGTATGCAGGGCAGATATGGGAAATGGACGAACAATCGAAACAGATGAGGCCGCAACTTTCCTGACCTAAGATTTTGTTCAGCGTCCTCAAAACATGAACTAACTGATGGCCGATCAAGTTGTTGCTCTGATCAATAGCGCGTGAGATTTGGTGAACATCGCATAGGAGCACAAATACACCAGTGAAGTTTCTGGAGATTTGGGAGCTACTGAATAGCACCAACACCAAGGTTTTTATTTATGTCACGCACCGGACAGGCTCACCATGGAGTAGACATGACCTGATGACCAAACCTTTCGAGCAGCAGATGAGTTATCATGATGCCCACAAAATCCTTGCGTCATCTCCCAGACCCCGGCTATTGTTGCAAATCTTAACATGGTATGCTTGTTCCAGCAAGATAAACCGAGTGTGCAGAAAAATGTGCATCCAGACAAGCTCATTGTCTAACCAGCCCTTGAAATGCTTACCTGATCGTCTCTTCCCTCTTTGTAAGACCTCAATGTTAGTGCATCCACATTTGACATATTTCAGACGAGACTCAGAAGTTGGAAGACATGTTAATGCCGAAGAAACATGTTTGAGTGAACCGTGGCGGCACTGGCGGATGCAATGTAGTTCATGGGTGTTCAATCGAACACCCAAATTTTTAGACGAGATATCCTCTATTTAGTAGATATATTTGGTATATATATTGGTAATTAGTCTATATATTTCATATTTATACCTCTAGTAGATTTCAGCCAACTCAGACACCTCCCTCGCTCAATTCATCCCAAAAACTACAACCCAGTTGAAGGTTTAAGAAAGTTAACTAGAGGGGACGGGTGAATAGACAGTTTAAATTTTTTTTTGGCTAAAACTAAGTTTTATGTAGAATTTAAATTCAAAGTGGCAAGCGAGCCGCGGCGAGCGCCAAACGTGGCTTAGCCTGATCGCCTACAGCCGGGGTCCTAGGAGAGAGTGTGTGGCGGCGGTTGTGCCATCAGGGCTAACAAGGCAAGTTATGCACGTTGACAACAGCATAAGTGCATCCCTATTTTCAAGTTCCAAATCCCATATTCTCAATTCAACAAAATTTTCTAAATTATTTGAGATGTTGTTTCTACTACAAATAATTTATACTTTGATTTTGCTACTATAGACCTCTACTTTAACTCTGAACGTCTATCCTGCGGCAAACTGCGGCCTGCAAGGACCCTTGATAGCTGCTGTTTCTTGGGGGCGTGGATCGGTGTCGGATAGAATGAAAACTTTCGGTTTATTCTTTTATATTGTAATTTTTTTCCTGTGGTTGATAGGTTTTGTATATATATATTTAAAACGGTAGTAATTTGTGAACTTTTACAATTGTTTTATAATTTCTTTATATTATTTGACATGTTATCCCTAGTACGAACAATTGTATGTTAACTATTGCTACTGTAGATCTTTATGTTTTGTACTAAAAATATTTTTACAACTTCGAACACTCATTTTAAAATTCCGGCGTCCGCCACTGCCGTGGCGACATGACTTGATAGTTGAGACACAACATGCACATGGGTTTTAGATACAGCTAATATAAACAGCATAAGAAAGGAACAGTTCAATTTCGTCAGGAAGAAAATCTGAACATGCAAGGCAAAAAAGCAGTACAAATCAGCTCAATGACCTTGTAACTGTGAGCATGATATTCTCTGCCGTCCATGAAGCTGCAGGTGAGGCCGACGAAGGGGAATGGCCCCGGGTGCGCCTCGAGGGCGCCGGAGACGTTGTCGGTCATGGCACGCAAGGCGGCGCTGGCCGGCCCTCGGAGCCGCCTGCGGGGAGGAGGTCGGTGTCGACGAGTACGAGCAGGGCGGAGCGCCAGAGGCGGCGCCAGCAAGAGGAGAGCGCGGTGGTGCACGCGCCGTCATTGGCGGGGAGGCGGGAGACGACGCGGCGGAGGTGGTCGTCGGGGAGGGTGTTAATGCGGTCGACGCCGTCGCCGGGGGATTCCGCGGCGGCGCAGGAGAGGGAGGCGTCGGTGGAGACGGGCGACTCCGGGAGGTGGGCGTAGAGGAAGCCGAGCACCATGTCCTTGCGGGTCAGCGGGTGTCTAGCAACTCGGGTCCAGCCAGTGGCGCATCGTGGGAGGCGTCGGCGCGTTGTCCCCGCCGAGGCAGATGGTGGCGCGGCCAGTACATGGCGTTGGTGGCCGCCGCGGCCGCGCGTGGAGGAGGGTGGTTTTGGGCGACGCCGCCGACGCGGGCAAGCTGGTCTTTTTTCCTCCTTTCTTTGAGGGGAACTGGTGCTGGGGCCTGGGCCCTTCTTTTCCACTAATAACTTATAATTTATATTATAACTAGTTATGTGTTTATATGTTACAATAAAATTTATTAAATGTATAAATAATCATGCTATAGAAGAGATTTACTTTGATCTATTGAGAAGTAGAGAGTGGTGAGAAGTTAAAGGAATAGGACGATTGGAGGAGAACGGATGTACGACCACCAACTCGTTCTTTTTATAATAGTAATGATAATTAATTTTTAAATGATATATTTTAAGACATAATTAACAGAAAAATTATAGTAAAAATATATCGAGTTTAGCTGTACCGACTAAAATTACATGTGACTATTTTTCTCTACGTACTGTCTCTTATGAATAGCCAGAAATCAAAATTTTAAGTCATAGTCCAAAAGAATAGCTCTATGCACTGAGTTTTTTTAGATTAGCATTGTGCAGTAGATAGTGGCAAGGTCCATGCAGTAAGACCATATTGTACTAACTTCTACTTCTATCTTCTATTTAGAAAAATCAAAAGTCAATACCAACAATTAGTTTTTCGAAACAGTTTCTCTATTTTTCTTACCGCCGTCTCACTTCGGGGATAAAAAGACGATCATAGGTGCATCACGCACCCCACTTCTCTCGCCCCCATCATGCGCATTTATCTCTCTCACGTTCCTCACCACTTGTGTCCTTAAAGTTATTTTTTAGTCACAACTATTTACTTTCAATCAAAAGCCGTAAGTCACAGTCAAAAGTCATCAGTAAAAGTCAATACGAGCGCCCCTACATAAAACGATGCGAGTCATGAGCAACCTAGACACTTTTCTTCTCGGTTTATGACTTATGGTTTATCTTGAACAAATAAATGAGATGACTTTTTCATTGTTTTTTGGATTTTTATGGTTTATGGTTTATTTTTCACTGTTTTGGCACTGTAGCTGATTTATTTTGCATTGTAGCTGTTGGTGGTTTTTTGGCATAATTAAATTTTTAAAAATTTAAAAATAGAAAAACATGTTAGCCCATCACGGCAATGAAAAGGAATACAGAAAAAGCTAAAAAAATCAGAAAAGATGAAATTAAAAAACTAGAACTTAGAAGTGAAAAGTCCGATGAAGAAGCCGAAATGAGAAGAGCAGCGGTCGCGGTTGAAAAAAAAAGCCACCCTAGGCGACGATGTTTCTTTCTGCGCCGAATGTGACGTGCGAAGCGTCGATAAGCTTGTTCATTAATCACTCCTCTCCACGAGCGATGTTTGGTTGGTTGGCTGCAAAACTTCGTTGTATGCATGTTCTATGTTAGACAAGTTTGACTCCGTATGTGTATGACATTACACTTCGTTTGAACCCAAAGAGCAAGTTTTATAATACAGCCTTCAGCTGGCTGTATGGATACTTACAGCCCACTTATCAGCCTACTCATATAGTAGTTACAACCAGCTGAAGGCTGTATGATCTACCCCTTCCTCTCACAAAGTTTCTTGGTTCTTGTGCTTCAGCTGGCTGTAAGCTTACAGCCCACCTCTCTTCTCTCTCCTCCTCTCTCTCCTCCACCTCAGCATACAGCCAGCTTACAGCCTCTTATAATACTTGCTCTAAGGCCAGTCTCAGTGGAGGTTTCATGTCTCAGTTTCCAATACATCCATATTTTGAAAACAGTGCAGAAGAGTTTCATCCCCATGAAACTCTCTCTACTCCCATGAAACTTTTATCATCTCTCTCTTCATCAATACAGTGCCATGTCAGCGTATTTAATGCCCATGAAACTCCATGAAACCCCCACTGAAACTGATCTAAACACTTGTTAGGCCAGTCTCAGTGGAGGTTTCATATCCCAGTTTCCAACACACCCATATTTTGGAAACAGTGCAGAAGAGTTTCATCCCCATGAAACTCTCTCTACTCTCATAAAACTTTTATCATCTCTCTCTTCATCAATACAGTGCCATGTCAGCGTATTTAATGCCCATGAAACTCCCACTGAGATTGGCCTTATAATCTCGACTCCTAGCGAATATTTGCCACATGCAAAGAGTTGCCACAAAAACAGAAAAGAAGTTGCAACAAACCTAAATAGCGTAGCGTCCTAGACTTGACCATGTAAAATTGCAAAGAGTATGTTACACCGTAGATCTCTAAAAAAAGTACAAAGCTATGAATAGGTACATGGAATTACAATGGTCGCAATCACCTCTAGCTGTCACTCCTTAAGTTTAAAGAACACCATTATAACTTCCTTTTTGTCAAATTACACCTCCACAAGATATCAGTTACTTTATTCGCTAATTTTAAAAGAAATTCCATGATAACTTAGGAACAGCCATTGATATGGTGGCCCATATGTTAGTGACTATGACCTTTTTAGAAAAAAAATATATTATCATCGGTTTATCTACTCCCACTTTCCTCTTCCATCAGCATTCAGAGACATTAAGTGTGGCGTAGTAGTACAGATATAATATATGGGGAAATTTAACTTTTTGCCACCCTTAAGAATGTCACCTATCCAAATGCCATCCTCTTCGTTGCATTCAACAATTTGCCACTCTTAAGATGTGGTTGACTAATTTTTTGCCACTTTCGAGCCCACGAGGCGCCATGTCAGCACGAAACCCGCCACGCTGGCCCGCGCCCGCGCCTCCGGCGGCGCGCCGCCGCCTGCGCCTCATCTTCCCCGAGTCCGGCGCCGGGATCCCGCCGGTGAAGCGCTGCGTCTCAGGCCAAATTCATCGCGCGTGGGGCATCTCCAGGGCACCCCGAGCACATCCCCCACCTCGCCGGACCCCGCCGCCCTCCCCAGCGAGCCGCCGCCGTCTTCATCCTCGCCGCCAAGCTCCTTCTCGCCGCCGGCCTGCCCTGCTCCATCTCGGCCTCGACCGACGCCCCAGGTGAGCTCCGGGATGCCCGTAGATGCTTCACCGTCGAGGAATCGGGCTCCCACCGCCCGAGCCGCCGGTGTCCTCGCTCCCCTGTCTCGGCCGCGGGGACGGAGGCGGAGGCGCAGGCGCGGGCGCAGGCGAGCGGGGAGGCGCGGGCGCCGGCGCGCCGCCAGAGGCGGAGGCGCAGCGCGGGCGCGGGCCAGCGTGGCGGGTTTCGCGCTGACATGGCGCCTCGTGGGCTCGAAAGTGGTAAAAAATTAGTCAACCACATCTTAAGAGTGGCAAATTGTTGAATGCAACGAAGAGTATGACATTTGGATAGGTGACATTCTTAAGGGTGGCAAAAAGTTAAATCTCTACTATAATTGACCAATTGAAATTACACTCAGTCCACCAAGAATACGTCCCCCGCTGAGAGCACCAACCTTCGTGCACCCACAAAAATGCACCCAGCAAATTGTCTTCATTAAAATCAAGGGCTAAAAAAAACTCTCCCTGGCTTCAACCCAATCGTGCGGCCTGGATGGAACGTAGGCTTCAACGCGAGGCTTCAACACGAGGCGCCCGCCCGCGATTCAACACTGTCCGCCCGCCCCGCAAACCCTCGCGTCCTAATCCCGTGCGCCGCGCCGCCGCTCCGTCCCCCCGGCTCCCGAGCCCGCAGCCGGCCCCAAACCCTCACGCCGCGCCTCGCTTCTCCACCGTCGCGCCCCACTCTGCCCCCGCGCCGCCCCCCTGCGCCGCCGATCTCCTGCGCCGAACATCCGTCCCACTCCGCCCCCGCGCCGCCCCCCTGCGCCGCCGCTCCGTCCCACTCCGCCCCTCTACCTCCGGTCGGCCCCGGCTAGCCCGGCCGCCTCCACCTAGCGCTGTGCCGCCTAACACCGCTCCGCCGTGGAGCCGTGAGGGCGCCGCTGCCGGATCCACCGTCTTCTTCTTCATCGGCGCCGCCTTCGACAAGCTCTGCGACGCTGCGCAAGCGCCGCCGCGCCGAGCTTGAGGTCAAGGTCAACGGCACATAGCCGCAGTTGCCCACCTCGACCTTTTCGCTCTTCCTCGAGGAGGAGGACCTGCAGCGCAAGGAGTCCGTCGAGTGGGTCAACATGGTCCTCGCCGCCAACGACGACGAACCCCATGCCGCCACATCGCGCCGGCGGCGACACGAGCGCGTTCTTCGCGGCGACGCTGGTGTTGTGGGCGGTGTCGGTCGGATTTGAGATCGGCGCGCGGGGGCGCCGCAAGCTGTCACCCGTGGCCGCCGGCTTCGTCTTCTTCCAGGCCGCCAACGCCGCCGTCCGCGCCGCCGTCTCCCTCGACCCCCTCTTCATCAACACCGCCGTCTCCCTCCTCCACTCCTCCCTCACCTCCGCCTCTGGTATGGCCCCTCTTTCCCCAAATCCCCACCTTTGGTTCCGTCGCTTTTCCCATTCGCGTTCTTTAGATTCATCGGCTACCAATAGGCCGTACGCTTAGTTGGGTTCCAGCATTACACTAATTGAGGAAAGAGACGCGCACGGAAGATTAAACAGTCTATAAACTAGGTGATGCTTAATGCTTTGGTTTGGTGTTATGGAAAGGGGGGAGCAGCACCAGCACAGATTATGTACAATCATGTAAAGTTAGTTTTTTCAGTTGCTGCTTCCGTAGTGGTGATGTCATTCGTCTTCATTTGAGCTTTGCTTTGTTGAAATTGTGCAAGATTGTTCAAATCCCACATTGTATGTTGGTTTCAAGGGGTTGTGATGTAGTGTGGTTCAAGTAATGTGGGCAGCCATATATTGGCGTTTGTTGCAAGGTAGCTTTGATTTAACATAATCCTATTTATGTTGGCTTCTAAAAGCTATTTTTCTACGGTAAATCTTTTTAAGATGGAGTCTACTAAAATATTGTATTATACACTGTAGTAATTTTATTTATATCGGCCAAAATCGCACATGGGTTTCTATTTCCGTACGGCTCTCTAGCTGTTACTATTTATAAGCTAAAGCCAAAAGCTAATTTGGATAGCCCCAAAATTGCTTTGCCTCATTTGTATGGACTGGATGTATTTTCTCATTCCTGATTGGATGTCATTGTATTGCAGTTATGTTTGTTCTTGTCAATCGATGGTGTAAGCAGGGCCTCGAGAACATGTTTGAGCATGAAGAATTATTTGGTGGCACTTGGGTTGGGGGCATATTCTGCTCTGTGCTTTTCTTGTGGCTACTTTGCCTATGATCAATTGGATATGCTCCGTTACCGACTATACAGTGGATGGATACCTGGAATTCTCATGCATCACCTCATTCTGCTCATTTGCTTGACATTAGCACTCTATCGGGATGTCACAATCAACTACCTAATTCTCTCTCTTGTATGCGAGGTACATCTATGTCTTCTCATTCTTGGTGGCATTGAAATTTTCTAGACAAAGCTTGTTTTACTTTTTGCACTTAAATGAATTTAGTGTTTTGGTCTTTTTTGTGTCCCACCTTTTTGCAACAGTTGACTGTTATACCTACTTGTCCTTCATGAAATAAATGTGTATCCTTATATCAAGAAATAATTTTGCACAAATTTTAAGCCATTGGGCCTACATTGCAACCAACTTACCACAGTGGCTTGTGACGTAAATCAGTAACACTGCCTTTGAATCTCAGGAGCTGTTGCCACAAACATGTCCATAGTCAGTAGATGACCATATGAATCTGTTGCAGCGCTACTTCGTTACAGTGAACCTGCAACACCTTTCACTGTGCCCAATGTGGAACAGATAAGATGGTTAGTTAGTCCATTCAATATGACCTTGAAGGCTAACTGTTTTGACTGCCCAGTTGAGCTTTCAACCACTGCCTATTGCAATTGCTTTTTGATTTTGACCAGAACTATTTATTGAGATTAAAATGACGAAGGATTGTATATGATCTTAGAGCTGTCCTGCAAAAAGGATATTTTGTTAGCTAAATTCTTGTACGAGCCTGTCCTTCAGCTTGCTAGAAGAGAATATTAATGAAGTCATTCATGTCTTGTCTTAAGAACTAGGGAATAAACATATATCAAAATGGGTAGTTCAGTTCAGTTTCCACTGCAAACAGGTGTTGATAGATTTCATTTTTATCATTTTTCTGGAGGGAGGGGGTACCCTTAGTTGTAGTGACTTATCTGAAGGTAGTAATTAACTAATTATACGTACAGAACAGACAAATTGACAAAGTTTATGGTTGCAGCTGCACTCCATATTTTTGCATGTAAGGAAAGTGAGGCAAATGGCTGGATTTCATTATTTCAGCAGAAAAATGGTGAAACTGGAATGGGTACTCAACTGGACTACCTTTGCGACAGCAAGGGTGATATGCCACATGCTGATTACGTACAAACTGATCATTGATGCCCACAAGTCTCTACCCCTCTATAGTCCTCCCTTGGAATCTCTGGAAAAAACAATCCATTCTTCCATTGATCCAATGGTTAAGAGGAGCCGCATTAATTGCCTGAATTGCAATGGTGAGGCTCTCATGCTTAGCATGACCCACTTAGCAGTTCAATTGCTGATATTCCTCTGACTATTTATTTGCTGTGCATAGTGCTGATAACTCATAGCACACCATAATTAGGTTTTTGTTGTTCCCACATTTTAGATGTTTTCTTTCAGGTTTATTTATATATTTTTTGTTTTGTAAGAGAACTTAATGAGGCAATCATCATATGGTTTCCTTTGCAAATCTCAGGTGAAAGTGAAGGCCGCTCTGAACAGGCAATCAAAAACTCGATTGATTGGACCTAATTGCCCTGGTATCATTAAGCCTGGAGAATGTAAAATTGGAATCATGCCAGGTTACATCCACAAGCCAGGTCGTGTTGGGATAGTATCTCGTTCTGGTACCTTGACATACGAAGCGGTATGCCCATTATTATAGGGATGCTTTTAATCTGGGAATACGCTTGCCTAAGGTGTATTTCTTTCTTCGTTGGCAGGTGTTTCAAACAACAGCTGTAGGCTTGGGGCAGTCAACTTGTGTAGGCATTGGTGGCGACCCCTTCAATGGCACTAATTTTGTTGATTGCCTTGAAAAGTTTGTTGATGATCCTCAGACAGAAGGTACACAGTTTGTGACTGAGGCTTCACAATCTCAAGCAAAAGCATATTTTGTTTTATTTACCTCTAAGATGTCCGAATGTCCCTTAATTTGGTATGTTCTGCACTACACTGGTCTCAATTAGATCGGCATGATTGGTTTTACAATTTTTATTCTAATCGCTTGTAGGTTGCCATGAATTTGTAGGACAAATAAGTGAACCTTGATCTTTACTATAGCTTAAGTTATCTACCCTTGTATATGCCAACCTGAGGACTTCTCACGAATTGTTTGCTCTGACTCGGTTGAATCTAACGAGAGAAGAAAATACATTTAGTAAGAATGGAGTCCACTGTTTTCCACATTTCTCTGTTTTTTGAACTTTGTACTCTTCTGTGTGTTGTTAATCCCTCATATTGGTTAGTCAAACCACTCAAATACATTTGCTAAATTCCTCAGTACTGCTGAATGTATTTTAGCTATTTTTCTAATCGGTCACTACTGCACTAACCCTTTTAAGTATTGTTCTCATTAATAAGTGCTGCTCTGTACCTTTTAGGTATTGTTCTCATTGGAGAAATTGGAGGCACTGCTGAGGAGGACGCTGCAGCCTTCATCCAGGTGAGGGTTTGTCAGGACCCACAAGCCTAAGCTTTAAATATCCCGCACAGTCCCCAAACAAAGCTGTTTTTGATACCCATTTTGGCTGGATAGGTCATGTGACCATGACTCTTTGGCACTATCAAAACATTATGTACAAGAATTCAGTTTCAGTAAGAGTCCAACTAGGCCACCTCACTATTGTCATGGTATTAAGGTAGCTGCAGTGAACTCGGTTAATTTTTCATGTGACATGGAATGTCTTGAGGCTGTATCTGGTCAGGTTTAGAAGTTAAAAATTATATGTTGATGCTTTATTAATGTTGTGAAGTGGCAAATGATCGTTAGTCACTGCTGATATTGTATTTTATAATATTGCATATGTCCAGTTGCATGGTCGCTGGAACTTTCATCTTTCTGTCTTTTCTTTCAATTAGATATGTGCTCAAAAGTAAGAATTCTTATCATAAGTCATGCTGGAGGTATCAATTTAATAAGAAGTTTATTGTTTGTTTTTCCTTTGTAATTCATGCTAAACCACATAGTACGTACTTTCTCTCCACTCAATTGTAGTCTTTGGAAGTATGAAAATAATCTTTGGAATTATAAAGTTGAAACAATGCTCCTGGCACTGTTCATGAGTTCTGGGTGATTTTCTATTACTCTGCTAAATTGATGCATTTTGGATTTCATGTTTGTTCTGTCTGCTTCGATCTAGCTATCTGGCATTTTAGATACCCATTTCAGTGACATTCAATCTCAATGTAATAAAATGTGTATCTTCTTTGGAAGGACAGCATAAAAGACTATATGTATGCCTGAGTAATACCTGTTTATACATCTAGCTTTATGCATTGAGAGATAGGCAGCATTCCAAGTGCTTGCCAACTTGCTAAAATCATGACGTTTTCTTTTTCTTTGTAGTTATGGTTCCCTGAGATTGTCCTTGTTATGCTTGTTAAGTCAGTTGGCATGGTTTAGCTTGTAGCTTTTTTACCAATTCTTAAAAATGCAGGCAAGAACCCAGAGGATTTAGTATATGGTGAATCTTTTTTCTCACTATCATTCATTCAATTTTTGACAATTAATTTGATTTAATAATGCATGGGAATATTTTCTCTATGATTGCCGAGCAAGGATAAAGGCTGAGGAATCCACCGAGCAAAGAGAAGAAAGGAATAAAAGGCGCCGGGAACAACGAGTATTGAAGAGGACAGAATCATCAACACATACTATAGGACCTGATCATGGTATTGCTTATTTATTATTTAATAATGGTTCCTTTGTTATTTGAAATGTTACTCTTTATTAAGCAATAATAATTATGTCCGGACAATGAAAAATTAATGTTTCATCCTGCTCCATGATAGGTATTATACACATGTTGCATGTATTATGTGGAAGCACCATATCATACACATGTGGTCATCTATATTTCAGCGTTCATTGACTTGTAACTGAACTTTTGCCATTTGGATGTCTTCAATTATTTGTAGTGACTGACCAAAATAATCTGATGTATATGTCTGGCTTTCATTCATGGATGGACTTTGTTGCCAGCAGCAACCCAATTATCCAAACAAAACATGTATGGCCATTCAAAAATTGGCTTTGACAGCAGGGAACAAAACATGTATGGCCATTCAAAAATTCGTTTGGTTGATTTCGTGTGCATCCCTAAAATGCCGCCGTGCCGTTAGCACGGGTATTATACTAGTTTCCCTAATATATGAGATACACATACTAACAATTATGAGATAATACACATACTAACCATTATTACTTCACTATTTTTTATAACGTTTTATATTATACTAGTAGTGTGCCCGTGCTAACATTACGGTAAAATACAAAACAAGATAAAATTTGTAAAAAATAAAACGAACAATCTCAACGTGGTCGGACAACGTGGTCGTTACCGACCACTCTCGACGTGGTCAAAACCGACCACGCACAACATGGTGAGTCCAAAAATGGGGTCTATGCAATATAGTGGAAACTGCACAGTGTAGCTTTGTTTCACAATGCTCTACAAATTTTAGTGTGTTATTACAGGGGCATCAAAATGCGCAACAATATACAATTCATGCCACTGTCTCACTGAAATTATCATAGAAAAAGCCATTTGTATCAAATGCAAGTATATACACCTCATAGCATTATAAAGAGGGCGATACCATAACACATCTGCACCAGGAACCCCAAAGATGAAGTAGATGATTGCCAGAAATCAGATCTTCACACCTGAAAATGGATAGACCATTCATAAATAAGTGTTAATTAAATTTCTAGATGCACATTGCACAGGCAACACCAAAAGGGCTTGAGTATTACCTTCCCCCTTGATCCAAGCACGAACTTTGCCAGGAGTAGCATCAAGAACCCATACCTTTAAGGAACAGAATATACAGAAGAAATTAACAGAAAGATTAGAAATAATTACTGTCATTCCATTACTTCTACACTAATATCATTCGGAAGTAGTCGAGCTTACCCTCACAGGACGGGCAAGTGGTTTTGCAGCTTGTTCTACCATACTCATAGCCACTGCAAAGCACGATTATGAGTACTGGAGCAATTATGGATTACTTACAATGTAAACCAGACCATACGCAAATGGTAATGATGAGTGAAATAAGAGAAACAGAAGAAAACAAGCAAAACCTTTTCCACCAAAGCTGTGACCAACCAGCACTCGAGGGGCTAGCCTGAGCTGCACTATCTGTTGCATTTAGATGAATTAGCATAGGGTCATAGAGATATCTAAAGAAAAGAGAAGTGAACTGAAAGCTACTAAGATATGAAAGGCTGAAAAATAAGAGACAGCAATAAATATGATTTCAAAGATTTAAAACAGTTGCAGTGCCAGGCAACAGAGCACTTCGCCTAAGATCGAAAATGCGATGTCACATCAGTCTGAATTCAGTTCAGTCCATTTGCTTAACACATGCATGTCCAGAGGGATGGTAATTTACTTCATGACATTTACTCTAAAATCAACAGAGACATTAGGATCTGCATCCTATATCATATGATCAAGGAAAAGGATTACAGCCAGTCCATTAATGATGCCTAACTATAACAGGGCTCGAAATCCCAAGCGGCAGGAGGCAGGATGAGGGAGGGGAGGAGGCGGCGGAGAAAACCGAGGGTAGGAGCCGAGGAGGCGCACGGGTTCAGTTGGGGGAGGCAGGAGCGAGGTCGTCGGGTGCGTGTGCGTGTGCGTGGGCGTCGGGGTGGGATTCTGTTCAATGATGTGCATGATCCGGATGATTTTAGCCTTAGGATTTTCAATGAGTAAGAGAAGAAGACTTGAGGAGAGATCCAAGCCATTCATTTGTATGAAGTTGGATTACTTTGGTACACAAATCTGGGTGGACTTAGATTAGGCATGACTGTAGGGGTAGTTGAAGGGGTGGATTTAGTAAAGAAAATTTTGGTGTATTATAGAGGAATAGAGAAGCCTGAACCAGTTTTATGCAGCCTGCATACTACGTCATAACAATGGATTGAACAATATATTCCGACTTACTGTGTAGTTAAATACGATAACTTAAGATGAATAACAGAAGTGAGACCCTTACTCCTTCCGTAAGTGAGGTCTTGATATACCACGGGGCAACAGAGTTGGTTCTTATGCCGTCTTTCGCCCATTCACATGCTAAATTCTTGGTCAATTGGTTGATGGCACCTAAACAATACTCATAGCTGGTTATGCATGCCAGATGTCTGAAGCACCTTATGTTTACACATGCTCAAGAAAGTAAGAAACTGAAGGTGCATTCAGTACTAAGCTACGGCAGTTACCTTTAGTCATAGCATAGAGAGTACCGCTAAATACGGCTACCACCCCACAGACTGATGATATGAAACCAATGCTGCCTGACCCAGATGCTTTTAGAAGAGGATGTGCAAGTTGGCACAAATGATACGCAGATTCAAGATTAGTGGCCATCAAAAATGAGTAGTCCTCTGCAGAAAATTCAGTAGTTGGTTTCCTTATGTTTGTCCCCACATTGTTTACCTACCAGCAAGTGAAGAAACACATGATAAATCAACAAGAACATTCAAATCTTGGAATGAGCAAGCTGTGGTAATTGAATTACAAAATGGAAGGAACAAAAAACATAAAACAAAATGTACATCCAGATTGAGCAAACAGTTCAATTTGCAGGGTCAACTTGTACTCTGACAAACCCCTCATGCATCAAAACATTTTGTGTCAGGTAGTTCTAGTCTAGCTCCCCGTGTTTTTGGCAGTACTGATCCATGTTTGAATAGAATGCGATTCTCAAATGAAAATATTCACCTAAATCATTAAAATAAAACCTTCACCAACACACTCCAAAATTTTACCATCAGCTATCACAGGCATACAAAACAAGGGCTCACCACAGAGTTCTTTGTTTTTATTACTTTCTCCAGTACTGCAACACTCGAAAAACTACCTTGATGTTGTCCAAATGTATAGAAAATTGGTTGCTTCGCTAACAATAACAATACAGAAAAGGCTAAAACAAGACGCGAAAAAAGAGTTGAGGGGTTACATAAAACCCCATGTCACAAAGTATACATGAGACCTATCACAGACAGACCAAGAACCAGTCACAAGCTAAAATAGAAGTAAAACTGAGCCACTCCCCTGACACCCCCTACTGAAGTCTGATACCAATTTTAGCTCCCCGAGTCCCAAACAAAGTCTACAATTCATGCGGTATTCCTTAAAACTTTGATTTGCAGATACTGCGAACCTGCTGAGTTTGCAGTATACACTGCCTGCTGTGGCAATAAGCGTAAGAAAATATATAGCGCTAATTGCAATTTGCTACACCACTTTCAGCTGCAGGTTTGGAGGCGTTCAGCCCTTCCCCAGCAACAGGGGTACCCTCCTTGCTCAATGTCTGTTTCTGAACTATGGGTTGCTTACCATTAATTCCATTCTTGTCCTCCTCGAGAGAAACATTCATGTTCCCGGCATCGCAGGCCTGCACAATGTGAACAACAAGCAGGTATCAGAACCTATCGTACCGCACAACCAATCTGAGATAGTCCTTAAATTCTAAACAGGTTTATCCACATAAGGCTGTAAAGCATGAATATAGTACTTGCCTGGCCTTGAAGAAGTTGCTGTTTTGCTCTCTTTTCCTGCATCAACTTTTGCCGGTTCTCATAAAATACAAAATCATCCAAAATTGAGGTCTTACTGACATGGTCCTTGAAAATCTTCAGCATTTCAAGACCTTGCACAAGCTTAACCTGCAGCATTATGGAGACAAGAGGAGCAGACATGTATGGAGGCCACTGAAAAACATCAATCATACTGCCAAGCAATCAAGGATTATATAAATGCATTGACCACCCCTTAAATGTACTTTTTTTTTGTCAATTCGTGAATGGCTGAACAACATTGTGGGCTGGAGGCTGTGGCAACACCAATTCATCACAAAATTGCATATCCGATGCACAGAAATATGACATTCTATGAAACATCCTTACGCCTAGCTTATATACGAGGGCTCCTATGAGTCATAGCATAGCCACCATGATCATAATGGAGATAAATATTTCACATTTTATTGTTCTCATCAACTAAAGTTTGAACCTGACAAACCGGATCAAAATTTAAATATTATCAAGAAAATATGGCATGACATGAATTATCTGAAGTAAAATACAATTATTAACAGTATACCAAGTGGCCACGGCCTCAGCAAGGGTACCTCTTGTGTGTCACGGCTGTTTGTCACAGGCTTGTTGTCATTGTTGTCCAACGTAATATGCTTTAAGATGTTGTTGGGCACATCCTTGACAATGTGCCACTTGACTGGAAAGCAGCCATTCCACTTGTCTTGTTGCCAATAATCCACCGTCTTGTCAAAGTCAACAGGACCAACCATTTCGGCAACGCCAACAAACTGACCACTTGTGTTTACCTAGAGCCCAGCTTAAGGTCAATGGAGAATCCGAAAGGAGAAATGGATAATATAATGCAGTAACAACATACTTACAGAGAAAAACAAGAACACTGGGCATTCAGTGGATACAAAACAAGGGCTCACCACAGAGTTCTCCCGCTGGTCCCGCACGGAGAGGTCGCAGACGGAGGCGGTGAGGCGGAAGCCCTTGGCCTCCCACTCCTTTAGGCGCTCGCCCAGCTCCTCCTCCTTCCGGGAGCAGGTGTGCACGACCGCCCCCAGCGCCGCCAGCTCCTCCACCACCGCACGCCTGCGCACGATCACACGAGCTCCTCACGTCGACCACCGATCGAGTCGAGGGGATCTCGCAGAGTTGCGGTGCTGCTAGTGAAGAGAGAGGTGTCGGGGCGTACCCAATGCCGCGGGTGCCGCCAGTGACGAGGGCCGTCTTGCCGTGGAGAGACCATCTCCCCGGCTCCCCCGCCTTGCCCGAAGTCTCCGCCGCAGGCCCCGCGGCGGCACAGCGGAGAGGCGGATGGACGCGGCCCCACCTCCGGCCGCGGCTCTCCGGGGGAGGGGGCGAAGAAGTGACCGGGAGGGGGACGCGATGGTAAGCGAGGCGAGGGTTTCGGCGGCGGCGGAGGCCATCGGAGGGGGAGAGGGAGGGGAGGCGAGCCCCAAACCCTAGACTCGCGACCGGGAGGATAAGAGAGCACCAGAGAGAGCTCGACTCGAGCTCCTGCGCGTGTGGAGGAATCGGTGGGGAGGTGTCGCGCTCGGGGTGAGGAGAGGAGAGGAGAGATGAGGAACGGAGGAAGGCAGAGGCCGAGACGAGACGGGACGGAGGGAAGGGGTGGGGAGGAGGCGTCGGCGGCGGCAGCGCGTGGGTGGAGAATTGAAGGGCGTCGGGGGCGTGCGCGTGGGTGTGAGGTTCTGGGTGTTTGCATGATCCGAATAGTTTTAGCCTGAGGATCTTCAATGAGTAAGAGAAAAAAACTTGAGAAGAGATCCAGATCATTCATTTGTATAAAGTTGGATTACTTTGGTACACAAATTTGGGTGGACTTAGATTAGGTATGACTGTGGGGGTGGTTGAGGGGAGTGGATTTAGTAAAGAAAATTTTGGTGTATTATAGAGTAGGGTAGATACACAAATCTGGGTGGACTTAGATTAGGTATGACTGTGGGGGTGGTTGAGGGGAGTGGATTTAGTAAAGAAATTTTTGGTGTATTATAGAGCAGGGTAGATAATTGGGAAAAGGCTAACATGAAGTACGGTGAACATGTCGTATACGGAAATAATCTTCTTCCATCGTCCGCCTCGGCAAAAACACGAACGCCTTATCAGCTGCACCTCATCCACCCATTCCTCCCCCAATGAATTCCCCTGGAACTGTCTCCGCCCTCTACGTAGCTCTCTCTCTTTCTTTAGAAGGCCTCAACCGATTGAATCAACAAGCTTTGGCTGAGCTACTGCCACCGGCAAGCTTTGACTCTACTCCACTCCGACTATTTCTCCAACATCATAAGCTCCACCACCAACCGCCGATCAGAGCTCACCGTTGCTCACGCTCGAGGAGACCATCTACCTTGGGCAAAGCTCGTGCGGAGGTCTTCCCTTCTGAGGAGCCATTGCAACTCGCTTGATTTGGTCGGACCAAAGCCGGAGGAAGCGGGGTGGTGGATGATGAGCAGACGACCGATGACAAGATTGTTGTGTGGCCTGTAGGGGTCGAGCGCAGAGACAAGACCCTAGATCAGCTACTACCATCACGGTCGTCCGCATGCCCTTCTATAGTAGGCTTGTTGCATATATTTTTCTCCGGGTTGATGCAAGTTTTTCAAAAATGTTGCATGAAGTGTTTGATTTTGTTGTAACATTATTCTCAAATAATGTTGTAAGATATATTTACTGTAGTTGCTATTTTAATTTGTTGCATCAAATTATTTTTTGTTGCAATACAGAGATCGATGTACTACTTCAAGTTTTGTTGCAAATATATTTTCGATTCATCTTATCTAGAAGTTCAAGATGCCGCAACGTTTTATCGTAATTTTATAGACATGATATGTTGCTTTTAGAATTTTTAAGCATGTAAAAGTTGTATGATGAATAAGATCTTTTATTCAACTAATAGTTTTGTTGAAATTTTAGATAGATTATTAATGTTTTGCCAATAATAGTTACACGTTTGTTGCATAGCTGATTAAAAATGTTCCGAAGAAACAAACCAAGAATCCTTCCATGACAACTCTCCCGCTTCTCGCGTCGTCTAGACTTGCAGTCCACACGCGGCAGGTCGCCCCCGGTTCCCCTTCTACCTCATCTCTCGACCGCCACATCTCATCCGCACAGCGCGCAGGCGCGAAGCCAGCCGTCCGATCGCACTGGGGCGGCCGTGATCCGCCTCCCCCTCCTCCCCCATGGTCCGCGGCCATGCCCCTCTCCTCCGGCTGCCCCTACCCCTCGCCGGCCGCCGCCGCCCTCGGCAGCGCCTCCTCGTCGTGCCGTCCCGCCACTCATGTGAGCAACCGTTGCTGATCTTTCACCTTTCTCATCACGCTGTTCCTTGGTATCAAGCTGTTCGGTGGCGATTTGTGTTCGTCGAAGCGTTCTGGTTTCCCGGTTCCGAGCTCGTCTACTTTTGTTTCAAGGGGGGAAAAGACCAAATTTTGGATTGCTAATTCGTGATATGTTCTGTCAGTACTTTTTTTTCGCTGGAATTGATTTGATGGTGGTAAAATTCAGTATAACTACGTCTGGTTAAGCCAAACCAAATCTTGATTACAGAAAGGCCTAATGTGTTATGAACTCAAAAATGCCACAGAACAAAAGAAATTATTCAGTGGTAGATGTGAGATCAAAATTCATCAGTTATGACGTTTGTTGTAAGTTATTACCTTCTAAAAACTGTTTTTCGGTTTTTTTTTCTATTTTTGACTTTTTATTTTACATTAATTAGGTTTCAAACGGAGTGCTTTCAAGATGGGACTATAAGTTGAGTGCTTTTAAGACGGGACTATAAGTTGATTGTAGTATACATTTATTTATATTTATCAAAATCGTACGTGAGTTTCTGTTATTCTATACTCTCTCTTATGAATAGTCTAAAAGCTAAAAGCTGAAGCTAAAAAGAACATGTGCTGATGTGAAATTTTTTGTTCTGAGTTAATTACGGTATGTAGACTGTAGCACCTTTCAGTTCTTCGATTTACAAAGGAAATTTTCATGTGCACGGTTTGAGAAAAATTTGTTCTGCAGATAGCTTCACTAGCTTGTGTCGCTTTCCTTATCCTGACAGTCTACTGGTGCATTGTTTGCTGCAACCCTTGCAGGTTATGTTCAGGCAGAAGCTGAGCTTCCTGGTGGCTTTTCAGGCTCAACATGTGAAATGTGCTCCTCATTTTATCAAATCGGTTGTAAAAAGTATTAGATCAAATATCACTAATGGTGACAGTGGAACGACCGAGCCAGCTAGGGAGCCATTGGAGCGGCTCTTTGTGAAGACACAAAGTCTAGATACAAGTGCATCTCAGGATAGTGAACTGAGCATGAAGGTCCTGAAGTCTGAATTCGAGGCTGCCTTGTCGATCCTGAGGAAGAAAGAGAGGGACCTTCGAGACGCGGAGAATAGGGTTTCTGTTGATCGGATAAGGTTGAAGCAGACGAAGCAGGACCTCAACCAGAGAGAGGAAGAGATCAGCAAAGCATATGCAAGGCAACAAGAAATGGAGAAAGAACTGGTGAAGGCGAGTACAGATCTGGCTTTGCAAGTTAGGCAGATCAACAATCTGAAGCTTCTGGTAGAGGAGCAAGACAAGAAAATTGCCAGTCCAAAAGCTTTGCTTTCTCAGAAAGTAATTGAAGTGGAAAAGCTTAAACAAGATATGTTGAAGAAGAACGAGGAAGCAGCCTTGATGCGTTCAGAGATCAAGTCCAAGGAACAACTGCTTCTTGAAGCTAATCATACCTTTGCGCAGCAAGAAGCAACAATTAGGGAGCTCCAGAGTGAAATTAAAAGAAAGGAAATTGATATTGCCAGATCAAATGAATTGAGGAAAGCTAATGAAGAGAAACTGAAAATTGCTGAACAGGAACTTGAGGAGCAGAATTTAGGATGGTTAGCAGCAGAGCAAGAGTTGAAGGAAGTGGTGCAACTAGCATCCAAGGATATCACTGGTGTCAAGGATACTACCGGTGACTTCAAACGTGTGAGGTCTCTGCTGGATGCTGTACGGTCTGAACTAATCACTTCAAAAGAGGCTTTCACCTCCTCTCGCAGACAAATAGAAGATCAAGCGGTGCAATTGCAGAAGCAAGTGCAAGAACTCACGGACCAAAAGGTATTGCTGATGTCTTACACCCAGAATTTGGAAGCTGCTCAATTGGAGATTCAACAAAAGACAAAGGAGCTCAATGCTGTGCAGTCTCGCTGTCATGAACTTGAATCGCAGTTACTTCAGGAAATGGAGAAGGTTGAGTCTCTAGAAGCTGAGTTAATCAAAGAAAGCAAGAGCTTGGAACAGAAAACCGAAGAAGTAGACTTGCTTCAAAAGGAGCTTGTTCAGAAGGAAAATGAGTACGGTAATTCACAAAAGCTTGTTCAAATAAAAGAGTCTGAGCTGCTAGAAGCAAGACATGAAGTCCTAGATATGAAATCAAAGGTGGAGTCTATTAAATTAGCTGTCCGGGAGAAGGATTCAGAGCTTGTGGAGACACAGCGCAGACTAGCTGAAGTCAAAAGTGAAGTTGTTGGGCTTCAGCAGCTGCTAAATAGCAAGGAGGATCAACTAGTTCAGGTTAGAACTGAATTACAGGATAAAGAACAACATATGCAGACACTGCAGAATGAATTGGATAGTATGGTATTCAAATGCTCGCAAGCTGAATCTGTGGTGCAAAAGATAGCCGAGCTCACTGGCAATCTTGCTAGTTCGGTAGAAGCTGAAGAAATTGACATTTATGCCTTGCTGGATGATGAAATCTCAAGCACAGGTACAGCCCTCGAGTCCAATTTGCATAAGCATAATCAACTGGAGGCTAACATAGAGATGTTAAAAGAATCCTTACACCAGAAGGATAAGGACTTAAGAGATGCTCACAAATCACTTGATGCCAAAGATCAAGAGCTGAAGGCAGTGCTTAGAAGGTGGGATGTGAGGGAGAAGGAAGTAGACAAGCTGGAAGAATTATTGGCAGTTCCGAGTGACATGAAGAGACTCTCTGGCCTTTCCGATGAGGCAACGGGGGACAGCATTGCGGGAGAGATGGAGCTCCAAAATCTTAAAATAGAAGCTGCGGAGGTGGAGGCACTGGCTGCTACTACTGCATTGAAGAAGCTCGCAGATCTGACTAAGGCATTCTTGAGAAGTGGCAAAACTTATTCTGGTACTAATTTGCTTGCATCTCGAAGCGCAAACATTGGTGAAGGTGATTCTAGAATGGCAGTAAATAAGAAAATGGATGTGATTGTTGAATCTGAAAAAGAAATCGTTGGGCTTTTTTCATTGACACAACAGCTCGTCACTGATGCTGGAATAAATGATGCTAAGGAACCATAGCTTCGGAACCGAGATATGTAGTCAGAAAAAAGTTTCGCAGATTGCTCATGTCCATGGGATAAAAGGGAGACAATGACGTTTATAGACCTCTTTATGTTTACATTATGTGTTGCAGTTGCTGCAAATCTTGAAGAGATGATTTCCGTAAGAAGTTCGTCATCTCAAAGTATCTCTTCTTATCAGCTGACTGTTCCATGGAACATGCTGTGGGCGGCGAAGAAAGAGTAGTACAGAAGAAAATTTTTCTAACAGTGATGATATTTTGTTACTGCTATTTTGTTAAGACTTACATCTTCTCCCTTGGAAGTTTGGTTTGATAATACAAAAGAACAAGAAGACTAGAATCGCCACCAAAAAATCAACTATTCAATGAAAATGTATAGCACCCCAGGAACCAAACGAGTTGTCGTAGACCCCATGGTCTTCACCGCCTCCTGGAGACTTGGACTTGCTTTACCGCCAGCTGCAAATGCTCAATAACATGAAGCTGTAGGCCTGCCCAATATAAGAGTAACGCACATATCTTGTAAATTATCTCATTAATTAGGGTCGGAAAACTTCTTATCGAGACAGGCTCCATAATGAAGCATCCAGTATACTCAGCAGATAGCCAAACGATGTGCCCAGTCATGATTTGGGGGGGGGGGGGGGGGGTCAAGACTTTGCACCTGGGCAACGGGAAAAAAATGGGCTAATGATGAGATTACCCTTAGTTAGGAAGGATGTATGATCATGCAGTGGCAGCTCTATAAGAGTAATGGGTATTTGATATTGATTGTCTTGTTTTGCTTAATTAAGCTTGGTTTTTGTTTTTTTTTGCTGAGTCAGTCACGACGAAAGTCCATGCAAGAATTAGTCATAGCGTGTGTTCATATGTTTAGTTTGCTAATGAAGAGTCAAGTGTATGTTATTTGTACTCGGATTGATTGCTTTATTCTTTGGTGTGCAGATGTCTTGATGATTGTTGCGGCCAACGGCAAGACTAAAGCTACGGAAGGAATCTTGAGGCTATGGTAGGTCATGTAAGTCTGGGTAAAACAACATCTCAAGCCAAGAAACACAAAAGAAAGATAGAGTTGTGAAGAGGCGATGTATGCATGTGATGTGCCAATTGGACATATGTATTTAAAGTGGTGACGTTTCTTGAGCAGGTAAGGCATTTGGCATCACGGACTATGGTGTGATGCCGGTGTGCTATGAGACTTGGGTGTTTCAAGTGGTCACGGACTCATCATAGACGTACGATCTTAACGACAAGTTATGTGCTTCACATTGTCGTGAAGACCGGCAGGTGGCAATTAAGGAAATTGTCCGAAACTGGGTAGAGTGGCGGTTTGTAAAACCGCATGCTGGCCTAAGTAGTTTAAGTGATGTCTTTGTAAATGAAATGTTTTATTAAACTATTCGAGCATTTAGAAGTTACATTTTGAGAAACGTACAAGTGTGTGAGAGAGTAAAATCCATTTGTGTGTGTTGCTGGGTTTTTCATATGTAAGTGGTGTGATTCACTAAGAAGTGACAATTGTTAAGGTTAAGTGAGATATGAAGAGCATCCACTATATAAGCCTTGTGTTGAGTTGAATTTTGTGAGTGACTTAAAATATTAGGGTTATTGTTTTCTTGTATTGAAGCCTTGTGTGTGAGATTTAGGTTTAGAATTCTGTTATCTTAAGGGATTGGTTGTAAAAATATTCCACTTCAAGTAAAATAAATATCCAAAATTTGCTCAAGTGAGTTGTGACATAGATCTCCTCTTGTATTTTTTTTATTTTCTTGTCTTTCTTGTTTGGATTTCTCTCCTCTTGAGCTTTTCTGACGCTAAGGACGTACAAGAGGTGGAGATACCTTTTGGAGACAAGATTTCATCCATCTAGGCATGATCTAGGGTAAATTCATGAGTTTGCTCGGTTTTTCTCAAGAGATGATTTTTGGGTTTTGCCCTTGTGGGTGTTTTGGGTTGAATACATGCTATGTTCTATTTTACTATGACATGTGAGTATCCATCTTAGATCACCTAAACCATTTAGAACTCACGAGTAAGAGCAGATCAAAGCTTCCATCTTTTAACCTGTTTTGAAACACCTTTCACTCAGATATAAAAAGATCATAATTTTAGCAACGATTCTCTTGATCGTTGATTGGAATATGTTCATGACATTTTAGAAAAGGTACATGCTAAGTTTCACATCATTCGGATTGTCGGATCAAAAGTTACGTGGATTTTAAGATTCGAAACCGTGCTGAAAGTACTGTTCGTTCGCATGATTTTACTGTTCATGTCCTGCTATGCGCGCGAAGTCTGACAGGAAAGTACTGTTCATTTACCTGAAATTACTATTTATAGCGATCTGACTACTATTCGCTAGATGTCTGATCGCTATTGAATTTTTCGGTCTGACTAGTCCAATTTTTTGGTCTAACCGGCCTCCATTTTTTATCTGATTGATTGCAAATTGAGATCTGACTGGTGAAGGTTTGAATTTTTGGAGTTTTGCATTTCTTGGTTTAGGGCTTTGCTGAGATTATGAATTTGATTTTCTGTTACATGTTGATATTTAAAGAAAGATTTTTAAAAAATCATTCATCCCTTTTGACTTGCTATACTCGATCCTGCATAGGACTTTACTTCAGGACAACATTGGTGGCTAAGCAGCCAGAAATATACCTTGATCCTTACGATCAAATATTATGAACTGTGGATAGACACCGTTCAACAATCAATTTTTTTATAATAGCAAACTGTTCATCTCCTAGTTGTGTCCCTTCACCGAAGCATGCTACAGTGCTACACTATACTCATAAGGTAAATTGTACCTCAGCTTGGCGTGGAGATACCTCAGCTTGGCGTGGAGATCATGGTTTGTAGTGGTCTTACCCGAGTCACTTTTTAAGGACCGAACTTGGTGTCATTGACCCAGGCATTACAGTACAACTACATGTCCCATAAATGGGGTGGACCTAGCTAAATAATTTACAAAATCTCAACTTTGGTTTCCTCATGTGTTGAATGTGGGTGTTGGTGCAAGAGGGGGCTTCCAACTGGGTGAATAGAACCCTTCGGTGGTGAAACCTTAGCGAGCGAAATCAGGTTAGGATGGAGCATTGTAAAGACCTTGTGATAGTTACTTAATCGCACATCTATGGAAGCATGTAATGGCTAACATTATAAGTTGATTATCTCTTGTGGGTAAAGTTGTACATCATCTGCAGTGTGAGATCTCAATCTATTTGAATAGTCATGTCCCTAGTCAAGGTCATCGCTTGTTAATGCCACACTAAGTTTTTATGGTTTCAAAATGGATTTGGGAAAATGGTATGGGTGGGTGGAACCCTTGCATGAAAAGTTTTGTCTCTGTATGGATAGATAGAATCCATATTTGATCCATATTATCGTAGAGAGCTGCCACTTGTTTATACTTGCTCACTTCCTTATTGTTCTTATATATATATATATATATATATATATATATATATATATATATATATATATATATATATATATATATATATATATATATATATATATATATATATATATATATATATATATATATATATATATATATATATATATATATATATATATATATATATATATATATATAGGAAAATTACATAAGGCACCTTGGTGCCTAGGCACCCACATCAAGAACCGTCCGATACACGTGTATGATTGATAATTTTTTTGAGTTTGGGTATGAAAATGTTTTATGCCCTTGATATATTTATGGTAAGTAAGTTTTGAACTTAGTTCAAACTAGTTTGAACTACTTTTGAGTTCAATGCGACTACAGTGAGTATATACCATAAAAATAGTTCAAACTAATTAAACTGAAGTTGAATTTAATTTTTTTCGGAGTTTGACATCTCAAATATACTTTTTTATGGGTTTATGAAGATACCCACATCAAACGTTGCGAATCTCAAAGCAAATCAACGGGTATTGATATTGGTGCCTAGGCACCAAGGTGCATGAAACACTCTGGGCACCAAGTCTCCCTACCTTTGGATTGCTTTTAGATGCGTGCTAGTGTGATTGAGACTTTCCATCCATGATTAAGACTTTCCTTCCATGATTGATTTAGCATACCTAATATATTACATACCATTGCACTAGCACGTATCTAAAAGCAATCTAACGGCAGTGAGCCTAGGTGTCTGGACACCTTGGTGTCCCATTTCAGCGTCCTATATATATATTATCACTGTCAAATAATCTTACAAATCGTAGGTTGCCAATTACTATGCAATTGCAAAAGAAAGCTCACTTTCTGCAAAATAAACTAGCTACGACAACCAACTTTGCTTCTGATTACATACTATATAAACTTTGTATTGAAGTCTTGTAGAATACAATTCTGTACTCACAATTAATTGTTGAACACTATCAGATCAAGGGGAAGAAGTCCCCTTAGTTGACTATTTTTATGCCGTGAGATTTGGTGACAGTAATGAAAACTACTAGGTGTTAACCCCAGTCGATCGCCTGTGGGCTGAGGTAGACCACTTGGGCCCCTTATCCTTTATTTACCATTTATTTCCGCTGCAAGTACTCTCCATGTGAATATTTGGTTGGTCGGCCCCTTTTGTGTAAAATTCAGTCATATAGACCTATGTATAACTGCTTAATATTAATTATGTGCTACTCTATTTTATTTAATTGTATATAGATGTGATGTAATGATGTGATATATACGTGCTAACTATTGATCATGAGACTAACATTGTATACATATAGGATTTATAATTAATTTTTTAGGTCTGATAGAGGGGTGGGGGCGACGGCGGGGATCAGAGCTTGGGGCGGCAGCAAGGCCTGGGAGAATGAGACGGAGACGCGAATATCCAGGAGATGCAAAAGACTGTGGGTTGGGGCAGTTTTATTGGATGACATTTGGTGGGTAATTACCTCCAACTTTCATGAGCAATGTCACAACTTCAACCCACCAAAAGACAGGGAAGCATCTCTCCCCTAGCTTTTCGGTTTTCAGATCATTCTCCCAAAAGACAGCTTTTGGCTTCTCTCTTAAGCTGATTTGAAACTAGTTCATTTGGAAAGCTTCCAACTTTTTGGAAGCAAAAGCCAACTTTAGGGGGGCGTTTATATTGGTTTTTGTTGATGGATTTTGTTTCTGATTTATGGTTTTTAGCTAAAAATAAATAATAGTGGCTGAAAGAAGTCACTTTAAGACGGGTGTGAGCAATGGGGAAAGTGAGGAAGAGATGCATGCATAGGATCTGAGCGAGAGGAGTGAGGTGTGTGATGCACCTGTGACCTCTGCCTTATTACCAGAGCAAAATGATAGCGAGAGGAGTGGAGAAGCCACTTCGAAAAATTAGATGTTCATATTAACTTTTGATTTTTCTAAGCACAAGCCGACAATATAAGCCAAGAAAGCAACATTGGTGGTGATCGGTTCGGCTTAAAAGCTCATGGCTTATGGCTGAAAACACTGTAGCTGGCTGAAAAAAGCACTGTAGCTGACAGAGGCTTATTTAGCATAATTAAATTTAAAAAAATTTTAAAATATAAAAAATATGTTAGCCCATTACGTATAATACAAACAAATACGGGAAAAAAGAACTGGCAAAAAAGCTCAACAAAAAGCCAAAAGTTTAGAAAAAGACGAAATTTATGAATAATAAAAATTAAGCCAGAAACCAGAAGCCGAAGCCAGAGCGCTTTAACGTTGACAAAGGAAAACAGACGGAGTGTTTTTTTTTCGGACGAACAGACGGAGTGCTGCTTCAACATTTGATTAATACATGGCACCTTATGTAGGTACTACAGAGTCTGCAAAGACAGGTAGTGTGCAAAGCAGTTATGGGGTAGCCTGCAGGGGCACACGGACGATCGGGCGCAGGTAAAGATCATTCTTCCTTCGGACGGCGGTGCCCATCTCCTCGGTCATGTCCAGATCGCTCGAAGAGACGCCGCCGGGGAGCTCCCAGTCGAAGTGGTAGAGTAGTGTGGCGAGCGTGAGCTCCATGCTGGCCTGTGCGAATGCTATTCCTGGGCACATCCTTCGCCCTGACCCGAATGGTATGAACTCGAAGTCTGTGCCCTTGAAGTCGACCATGCCATCCTCAAACCTCTCTGGTTTGAACGTCTCGGCGTCGTCCCAGTACTTGGGGTCCCTACCTATCGCCCACACGTTCACTAACACAGTGGTGCCCTTGGGTACGTCATACCCCATGACCTTGCACGCCTCTCGGCATTCCCTTGGCAGAAGCAATGGCACAACAGGATGCAGCCTCAAAGTCTCCTTGATGACGAGCTTCAGGTACTTCAAATTGGCCAAGTCATCTTCTGTCACCGTCGGCTTTCCTTGGAGGCTGTCGCGCAGCTCAGCTTGTGCTTTCTGCATCACTCTGGGATTCCTCATGAGCTCCGACATAGCCCATTGGAGTGTATTAGCCGATGTCTCACTCCCCGCACTGAAAAGGTCCTATGTAATGTCAAGATGTGATATCTGTTAACTCATGAACATGCTAAGAAAATCGTGCATAGACGTACATGTTGTGTACGATACTAAAATCCTACTGAATTACAGTGTTATACCCTACGAATTTTCCTGCATTTTCCAAAACAAAAATAGTAGTTACTTACAAGGATGACGGCCTTGATGTTTCCCATGGTGAGGGGTATCTCGAGGGAACCTTCCTTCTGTATTCCCAGGACAGGAGCACGTCCACAAGGTCCTCCTCGTCCACGGCGACGTCCGCCGTGGCTGCCTTGGCCGCCCTTCGTTCCTCGTGCTGCCTGATGGCACAGTCTATGAGCTCGAAGTTCTTGCGGTGGTTCGCCTCCGCCCGGCGCGCCGTGCCGCTGACGAAGCTCGCAAGCCCCGACGACGGGAACAGGTCACCGAGGTTAAACCCGGAGGTGATCTTTACCCCCACGGCTAGCTCCTCCAGGAACTCCTCCCGCCTCTCGAACCGGTCACCCATCATGGTGCGCAACGCCGAGTCCGAGATGACCACGGCGATCCGCTCGCTGACGTTAACGGCCTCGCCCGGCGGGGTCGCCGCGATGGCGGCGCCGAGGCGGCCGACCTCGTCCTCGCGGACGCGGCGGAACGACTGGACGCGCCGGGCGCTGAGCAGCTCTGTGATGCTAATCTTGCGGAACTGCCGCCACAGGGGGCCGTAGCGCGCGAACACCAGCCCCTCCCCGTCCGCCAACATGATCCGGATGGTGGGGCTCCACGGCCGTGTGGCGAAGTTGACGTCGTGCGTCTTCATGAACTCGCGGGCGGCATCGGGGGACGACGCCACGACGACGGGGACCTCCCCGAGCCTGAGGTACATGAGGGGCGCGTCGAGCCGGCGCGCGAGGTCGGCCATGGCACGGTGGGCAAGCGGGCTGCGCAGGAGGTGGTGGAGGCTGCCGATGACCGGCAGCTGCCACGGGCCGGGAGGCAACCTCACTCCGCCATTGGTGTCACGCTTTCTCAGCTTGAGGAGCAGGAGAGGGAGGAAGAGGAGAGCCGAGAAGAGGCACACGTAGTACGTGAGTTGCTCCATGAACATGGCGTTTAGGCCAGCGGCGTACGTAGGAGTAGCTAGCACTCAACGGCCAGGAACTAGGAATGATGTATGAATAAGTCTGGACGAAGCATAAATAGTGAGAACACATAACAAGCCAAATTTCCATTATAAGCAGCTCGTTTGGCGCCATGCGCTGCGGTTATCTATCTCGTACACTCCAAAGCAACAAACGCAAAGGAACAAAAGAGCTGTGTTAGCAGTGACGAACTAAACTATGGCATCGGACATAAGCTAAGATTTGTTGGAAATAGACCCAATCAGTTATTGATTGTGAGACGAAAAAAGACAACTTGTAAGTGTATGAGAGATCTTACTAATTGGACTAATCTTTTAAGGGAGAGAAAGCCCAATACTACTTATAAAACTATTGCTTTAGGGCTTGCATGCGACAGCCAGTGGGCTTATTTATATTCAATCCATTTGGACCTGGGACCGGAGGAGCAAATCTGGTCGGACCTAGACATGCGACCAAGGTCCAATCTAACAATTGGTATCAGAGCTGGCGCCTAACATCTCCTTGGACTTCATGATTGCGAGAGTACACAGCCGATATATGAGGAAGAAAATATTGGGAATAGTACGACATCGGTTGTGAGATAGAAAAAAACTTATAAATGTGATAGAGACATTACCCATTGGACTAGCTAGTCTTTTAGGCAGAGAATACCCAATATCACATATATAGCTATTACTTCAGGGCTTGCATGCGACAACCCGTAGACTTACTTGTGTTCAAGCCATTGCACCTAGAACCTGGGGAGTAAACCCGTTCGGATCTAAGCATGTAGCCAGGGCCCAATCTGACAAGATTCAGAAAGTTTCTTGTTTTCAGAAATTCAGAAAGTTAATTCAAGCGAGCTATGTTAGCAATAATGAAGAACCATGTGAAAATGTCCAGGACAATAATGAAATACTATGTAAGAAGGTCTAGATTTTTGTTGTAATGAACTATTGCTAAATTAGAGGAGCTGAAATTTGGATTTTGCAAATTTATAGTTTTTCAAGTTTTGTTTTGACGTAGCAGTCTGACCAGGCAGCGGTTTAACTAGCTGCAACTAGCAGTTAGACCAACTAGAGCTAGCGGTCTGACCAACTGGAGCTAGCGGTCTGACTAGCCAGGTGATTTTGCTTCAATTGAATTTTGTGATATTTGGAATTCTGGTTTTGGTTTGATTTGTTTTGACCAAGGTCTGTACATACGTATTACATGAAGCATGTTTTAACTAACATGTGTCAAATTGTGAAGAACTTATGCCCAAAAATGATTCTTGGTCTTCAGATGTGTAGGGAGACTTGGAGTCAACCATGGTCAACGATAATGATTGGAGATACGCTCATAAAGGAGCTGAGACCCAGAATGATCAAAGATATCGGGTGAAATGACTGAGCTCAAGTATGGCACAAGAACGATAGAAAATATTGAAAGGAAGTTCGAGCGACAGGTTGTACCATGTGGCTTGGTCAGTCCAAGTGAAGCGTGTTCCAATGAAACCGGAATGGGAGACTTGTTGACATGTGGAAAGCCAGTGGTGCACCTATACATGGTAAACATGGTGATTGTTTCCAAGAAAGATAAATAACATGGTAAGGATGGTATTTTTGTAAGATGACCAAACTACCAAAAAATACTTTGCATCAAAATTATGATGCTTGGGCAACGCTTAGGAAAGCGGTTTAGGTAAAGGAGAAACTGGAAAGATCAAGTTGGATAAATGACTAATAACTTAGTGGATTATGGCTCATACGATTTGAAAAGCATGCATGAGTGCAATGTGTAAGTAAAACCCCTGTTGTATGGGATTAACAGGTTTCACCATATGTGTTAGTTGATAATATACATTAGGGTTAGATGTGGGCTGGTTGCCTCATCTATTTAATGGGTTGAGATGGAGACTTGCATGTAAACCATCCATCACTCTAGCCAAGCGTTGTAGGGTGAGAGTTTGAGAAGTGTGAGTGATGTGATGTGCTCTCTTATCCTCTAGGTGGAATGACTATAAAACATTCATCCTTAAGTAGTAATACATCAACTTTGTTCATATCTTATGGAGTCCTTTTATTTCGGTTGATTGCGCTTGATCTTATTGGTTTTAATCTTCTCTCTCCTTTTCTTGATCGTGTTGTATGCCAATGACGTATATAAGTGATAGAGATGACTCATGAAGATTAATATCTATCCATCTAGATATCAGATCTTGCAAGTCATATGGGAATACATCTATAGCAATTTTTGCCATCTGTCACCCACGAGTAAGTCATATTTTGAATTTTTAATTTTTGCCTGATTTTGGTGTGACCATACTTGTTCTTGAAAAAGTCTGAACTTTAATAAAGGTTGATGTGATCATTGGATGGAATAGGTTCTTAAGACCTCAAGCAAGGTGTGTGCAAGATCTCATTCCATTTGGTCTTAGATTTTTAGGGTTGCATGAAAAATGGTCTTGGTTCAGGCTATAATATTTAGGAAAAAATTTTGAAGACACCATTCACTTCCCTTTTTTGTCATACCGGTCCTACAAGTGATATCAAAGCCCAGTTAACTCTTCTCATAGATCTTAACCGGTCCCTGCTCAGAAGAGCTTATTTTGAGTGGCTTTTGGCTGAAAAAACTGTAGCTGGCTAAAAAAACACTGTAGCCGACGGAGGCTTATTTAGCATAATTAAATTTAAAAAATTTAAAAATAGAAAAAACTTGTTAGCCCATCATGTATAATGCAAACAAATACGAGAAAAAAAGAACCGGCAAAAAAACTCAAAAAAACCAAAAGTATAGAAAAAACGAAATTTATGAATAATGCAAAATAAGCTAGAAGCCAGAAGCTCAAGCTGAAACAAGCGGGGCCAAGCCATAGTTTTAGACAACTATTTAACCAAGCCACCCATGTTTAACGGAGTTGATTTCTCTTATTGGAAGGCTCGTATGTAATCCTACATCGAGGCTCAAGGACACTCAATTTGGATTAAAGTCAAGAATTGTTATGTTGTGCCAGTTGATGATCAGGTAAATACATTAAATGTAGAGGCAAACAACAAGCCTCGCAATATTCTGATTTAAGGATTTAGTCGATCTAACTTTGAGCAAGTCGCTCATTCGATGTTTACTCATGAGATCTGAAAGACCCTCGCTGACTACCATGAGGGCTCTACTGCGATCAAGAAAGTGAGAAAGAACCAATTAAAGAAAGAATACTTAAAGATCGAGCAAAAGCATGACGAATCCTTGGATGAGTTATGCGGAAGGTTTACTAAGATCATTCATGATTTGCGTGTTGTTGGCTTGATCTTTTCTGATTATGAGAATGTACACTAACTTTAGGTGCAATTGGGTAGGATTAGAAAAACCTCTTGTGTGTCATGTGAGGTTTTGAGACTTGAGGTAACTATCCATAATGAGCATGGATAGATATCATAGGACAACTAAAACAACTGAGGTCTTGTTTGCGAGCCTAAAATCCCTAGCCGATCTCCGTGGATGGGCCGAGATTTTGAACTAAAATCTGGGCCCATCCACAGGGATGGTCCAGGGATTTTGAGCTCCCAAACAAGGCCTGAGTGTGCCACATATGAGAATCTAGCCTAAGAGAATTACTACGTAAAAAACGCTTAAGAGAGTTTCTAGTGGGAAGAAGAATCTCAATATAATTCTTGACCAATTTAAAGTGAGTGTGAAAAAGAGAAGCTTGCAATTTAATTCCCTAGAGTATTCCAAGAACCACCCACATAAGATTGTGAGTGTATTTGAGAGTGGCAAGTTTGAGATCAAACTCTCTGAACCTCCTAAGACTGTATTTAGGTCAGCTTGTTTTGTCCAAACTCCTTCTAACAAGACAGTTGCTTCTACTTCAGCATGCCAGACCTTTTAAAAGGTAAAGTACCATTGCACCTTCTGCAAGACGAATGACTATATTGTTGAGTTCTGTTTGTGTAGAGTCAAGCTTGAGAGAAAAAAGAGGATACGCGCTTTGAGGTATATTAGAGGAGTTCCTTTATCTATGAGTGTCTCTAGAGCCACTGGAGTAAAGAATTAACGAATACTTAGACGAAAAATTTTAAGGTACTATTCACCCATTTATTGCCATGCTAGTCCCAAATAATATATAGATGTGCCGGTCCCAGAAATAATATATAGATTAGTCGGCGTCAACAGTCTACAAATAATTTATAGATTGGTCAACGTCAGCTGTGAAGATGAATGACAAGACGGTATATATATGTTTCGACGTCCATCGATATGTCTCATATTCTCAAGTGTGAGCTGGTGCTGGTCGGATCAACCGTTCTAATCTATCTGTTTCGAAATATGCCTGCATTGTCAAATTGTCATTATGCAGCTGGATCAATTGATGTCGCTGTACAGATTAATTAGGGTCTGCCGTCCTTGGGAAAGCGGCGTCGACGTACCTACGTGGTTCAGTTGTCTGTATGGACCAAGTCACCGAGTTATATGGCGCACGTCATCGCCACGTATGTCGAACTTGCCTGTAGGCTGTAGTTACGCTAGCATCCGCATGCATGGCTGCGTCCGTACGTTGTGAGCCGGCCAATGTGTTCATCTGTGGTCACTGCAAGGTACTGAGTTTGCAAATACGCCGCTTTTTTTAGTTTATAGTTTATAATTTTTTTAAATAAATAAATAAAATAACTTCTTTGTCATTTTTTCGAACGGTTTATCGAGACAACTTTTTTCAAATAGCTTATTGAATTATCAATATTCGATTTATTTGTATAAACACTCGTATTAGGATAAAAAACTATCAACCACAACCATCAGTCGGAAAAAACCCCATTTGTTGATGGAAAGAGAAACAGTCGAGCATATAAGATGTCTGACCTCCAGTGAATACACCTATGTATCGTGTATATATATGGAGTACGTACGTTCGAGAAGGTAGATCACGATGATGCATGCAATGATGCAGTTGTCCGTGGAGAAATGTGATCCGAGAAGATGAACCGAGCAGGTAGCACGTACGTGTCATTGCATGTCTCCATATGGAGATATGCCTGAAGCGGATCCTCCGACGTCGAGCTCGAGCTGCCAGCTCTGGAAAGATGAACCGATCAAGCAGGTAGCCGGCCAGCTGCTAGCTACCTAGATGGAGAGAAGGATGTGCACTGGATGATCATGTATAGGTGATCCGTTGCTTCACGGCGCCTTCGATCGAGATCGATCTCACTCTCGGGCAACATAGTATTCGTCGAGCCGACCAGCACGATGCTTGTGTACGCGCGATGTTACCATGTATAAGCATTGCACGGTGCGTGCACGGCTGCTGCTTCGGGAGCATTTGCATGCAATGGTTACGTACGAGTCATGAGCACTCGCGACTCGAGGCACTCCACGACATGGCTATAACGCCAGAGAGGCATCGTCGTGTCGACTGAAACAACCCAGAAATTTCAAACTTTATGAAAATTTTTGCAAATAGTATTTGAGTGTTAATTCTTTCCCAATTTGGCAAATTGCAATGAATTTACGCTTTCTCTTTTTGGAATTACGCCTTCTCCTCTCTTTGGTGTCACCCTCCCCTGGCGCCATCTTCTTTCCCTGGCGTCGCCCGTGCGCAGCGCCTCTCCAGCGTCTTCCCGAAAACGCCACTGCACGCGTCGCCGTTTCTTCGCGTAGGATCACGGCGCCGCACGTTTACCACCTTGCGTCACCTCTACATGCTGGCCCCACACGTCAGCCGTAGCCCTATTCCGTTCCTCCCCCTTGGCGCGCCACCGCAGCGTGCCTATTTCCCGGCCATAGCCCCGCCCATCCCCTACTTTACTGTTCCAACGTCTCTGGGAGTCAAACGACCGTGCAGTCAAGCAGAGGAGCCCCGCCACCTCCCTCTCACACCTCTCTGCGAGCTCTGGTTCATTCCCCCTCTCCCTCTGCGTAAGAAGAACGCAGCCGAGGACGCTCTACTGTGGCCACTGTCCTACGCTCGCTATAAAACCCGTTGGGCGCCACAGAGTTTCTTCTAGCACCCTCATACACCTCTCAGAGCGACAGATTGCAGCCTCATCGCCCGAGTCGCCGGCAATCGACGCCCCTGAGCCCGGTTAACCCTAGATGCAATCTTGTGATTTCATTCATTGTTTCTCGATTCCTTGCAATGCTATGGTTCTTAGTATATGCTAATCATCGGGGTATACTCAATTGCACAGGAGCATTTGGCTAGAAGGCTAGCACCGACGATCGCTGTCAGGTACGAGAGCCTCACCGTGGCCAGCTTGTTCAAGTGGTTCCCGAGTTTAGCCACCAGTGCTAGCATACTCCTTAAGGTCTGTAAATGGTAGAACCGTGGCCAATTTAGCTCAAGTCTTACTGGAGTTCATGATCACCGCCGTGGTACTCACTGACTTTCCGGCCATCATTAGCCACCGTCACCCTTTCCCTCACATCCCCAAGTGCCAAAGTGGAAACTCTAGTTAAAACCGCGCCATTTCGTAGAAGCCATTTCCCCGGAGCGTCACTGTATTTACCGATTGGCTATGGGCGGCGAACTTTGTTTTGCCGCCAGAGACGGGAGTCGGGAGGAAGACGATGACGGTTCACCGTCGATCTGGTTCCATCCAGCCGTCGGTTCTGGTTTGAATCTCAGTCGCCAATGCTAGCGCCTCCCTCCATCCGAGCGTCCGCGTCCGTTCCATCCGCTCCGTTGGTGCCTCCGCGCGTCGCACATCGGTCGGGCGTGTGCGCGAGTGCGCTGGGCTACGCCCGCGCCCGCATGGGCCGAAGGCCAACGGCCTGCTCAGCCGTGCGCGTGGGTTGGCCGTGGGCCGACCGGCCCGGTTGACTGCACGGGAAGTTCGGCCGGGCTGCACTGTGCTCATGGGCCGGCCGAATACTATTCATTTGATTTTAGGAAATCCCGAAAAATCCAGAAAATTCACCAAAAATTCTAGAAAAATCCAAAACCCCCAAAAATACCAAAATACATCATTTTGACCAGTTTAGTGCCATAGGTTCAAATCTAGCTTCCATTCTCTCAAATTCAATGTTTAAATATTTAAAATTTATCCTTTTTGCCAAATTCAATTTCCATAAATCTAAATCCAATAAATCCAAATATTCCTCTTTTGCCAAAAATTCAATCCCATCATACCCTCAATGTTTATGTAATATTTCATGCAATTTGATTCTTTTTGCTTAGATTATTTTTCTAGCTTGATTAGAATCAAGTTTAGATTTGTGTTATTTTATGTGTGACTTATGTTGTTATTTTATGTGTTTACGCTAGCTTCCGGGATATCAGAGGTTGCAGCTCCAGAGTTCGAGACAGTTGCTCAGATTTACGACTTAGTGGAGATACCTGATCAGCAAGGCAAGTTACATGTTTTTGAGCATTTTGAATCCCATGATATTTAAAGTATTTAAATACAGTATTTCCATTAGCATTACTTGTGAAATGATAATTGCCTAAAATAAAGTTTTAGAATGACATGCTATTTAGTTAATCCCACCACTGAAAAATGCCCTGTCTTGATTGATGGCTATATTCACCTTGACAACCTTAGTAAGAATCTAAATATTGTATGAATGTATATGATGTCATCACATTCAACATTTTACACTACTAAGTGACTTTGGCTGCGGGCCACTAGAATTTTAAAAGGAATAGAACCTAGGGTGAAGGAGTTGTGGGAATCCGTGCGGTGGACTTCGCCCACCACTTGATCCTAGGATTGGACTTTGGGTAAAGGAGTTGTGGGAATCCGTGTGGCGGACCTCGCCCACCGCTTTACCTGGGGATAGAGGCTGGCTTGGTTTGGTGGTGGTTGGTGTTGTTGAGCACAGGGGAAGCTGTGGTTGAGTGCCTCAGGTGAAAAATATAAGGACAAGAACCTTGTGCCAAATAAACTACATAGTGATCGCTCAAACCACATGGGTTGACTTGTCAACACGGGTTTAGTAGCTGCTTCACTCGATTGAAACTCTACAGGATGAGATGTCAGAATGCCGGGGAGTTAGGTATGCCGCTGGGTACCTAACAACGGTAGTAGACACTTAAAACGGCTTAGAGAAGTTTGTTTATGTTTGGCCGTGACTGAGTGATGCTACCGGGTAGAGTTTATATAAAGAATTGAGCAGTGAAACGACCTGGCTTTCTTAACTCTGTCGCGGGAGTTAAGGGACCGTGTGGGAAAAGTTGGGCAACTCTGCAGAGTAAAATAAATGGTATTCGAATACGCCGTGCTTCCGGTTAATGAAGCTATGTTAATTGGGTGATTCCAACAATGAGGCATAAGTAGAAGTTATGATGATTTTAATGTGGTTAATGATGAACTTTACATAATAAACCCGTGATTTTAGGAGCAAATGTTTTAAATTTTATTTGTTTGCAAATAAAACTGCATCCACCAAATGTAATAAAACAAATATATTCCCGTCCTTTGAATATCATTGCATATAGTAAAATAGAGTTTACCCCTGTAACTTGCTGGGTACGGTGGCACTCATGACTTGCTAAACAAATTTTTCTAGAAGATCAATACTATCAAGAAGAGCCTGCTGAGGAGGAAGCTCCCGAGGAACCAATCTACTCTGATGAGGATTGGTCTTAAGTTTTAGCTTACGCTCAGGCCGCTGATTCTGTGTAACGTATTGTGGTGTGGGCTTATGCGCCGCTGTGTAAGATAACAATACTATATATTGTAATAAAGTTGAATCTTTTGTTGTAAGCTTGTACTGGTGTGATAATCATTCGTAACTACGAACGTTATAACTGTTCCTTTTGTACGGTTATGATGTTCCGTACCGCCCCAGAAATGGGGGCGTTACATCGACGACGGCAATATGCCGACCATTAGCTTACAATGGAAAATGCCTAGCTAGCTGTACTCCATTCTTAAATCTAGGTTAATTTCTTTGTTTGTTTGTACGTGCAGTACTAGCTACTTGTGTGCTCCGTTCAAAATTAACTTCTTTATAAGTAGGGATACAATCGGAGCGGATACGGTCGGTAATTGCTCATCCTGTATCTATACCATATTTTTTTCTCAGAGTCAGAGTCGGACATGGATAGTGCCGGATACGAATACGAACGTGGATAGTATCGGTCATGAATACAGAACGAATACGGAGCGGATTAGATACGGTAACTATATTTCATCGGATAATATGCAAAAACAAAGATACTAAATAATTAAATATAGATCATGCATATCAGGATAAATAATAAAATATAATATAGAAATATCATGCATTTGAATGTTGAGTTCAGAGAGCAACTTATATACATATCAACAATAATGAACAGAATTGTCATCTAGAACCACTTCCTGAGGAGTATTACTATGGCATTCCAAAATTTTGGTTTTTTTACTTATTTATTTAATTGGTTTAATTGGATTTTCTGTAGAAATTAATTTCAAAGGCACCATTCACTTCCCTCTTTTGTCATACCGGTCCTACAAGTAGTATCAGAGCTCAGTTAACTCTTCTCATAGATCTTAACCGGTCTTAAAAGCCATAGTATTAAACAAGTATTCAATCAAGCCACCCGTTTTTAATGGAGTTGATTTCTCTTATTGGAAGGCTTATATGTAATCCTACACCGAGGCTCAAGGACACTCAATTTGGATTAAAGTCAAGAATTGTTATGTTGTGTCGGTTGATGATCAGGTGAATACACTGAATGTAGAGGCAAACAACAAGCCTCACAATCTTCTGATTCAAGGGTTTAGTCAATCTAAGTTTGAGCAAGTCGCTCATTTGATTAGTCGGCGTCAACAGCCTACAAATAATTTACAGATCGATTAGTCAACGTCAGCTGTGAAGATGAATGACAAGACGGTATATATATGTTTTGACGTCCATCGATATATCTCAGATTCCCAGGTGTGAGCTAGTGCCAGTCGGATCTACCGTTCTAATATGTCTGTTTCAAAATATGCCTGCATCGTCATTATGCAGCTGGATCAATGGATGTGTGAAAAAGGTCTGAGTGTGCCACATATGAGAATTCTAATGGGAAGAAGAATCTCAATATAATTCTTGACTAATCTAAGGTGAGTGTGAAAAAGAGAAGTTTACAATTTAATTCCCTAGAGTATTCGAAGAACCACTCACATAAGATTGTGAGTGTAGTTGAGAGTGGCAAGTTTGAGATCAAACTCTCCGAACCTCCTAAGACTGTATTTAGGTCAGCTGGTTTTGTCCAAACTCCTTCTAACAAGCCAGTTGCTTCTATTTCAGCAAGTCAGACCTTTTAAAAGGTAAAGTACCATTGCACCTTCTGCAAGAAGAATGCCTATATTGTTGAGTTTTGTTTGCGTAGAGCATGGCTTGAGCGAAAAGAGAGGATACGCGCTTTGAGGTATATTAGAGGAGTTTCTTTATCTGTGAGTGTCTCTAGAGCTATTGGAGTAAATAATTAATGAATACTTATACGAAAAATTTTAAGGTACTATCAAACCATTTATTGCCGTGCTAGTCCCCCAAATAATATATAGACGTGTCGGTCCCACAAATAATATATAGATTAGTCGGCATCAACAGTCTACAAATAATTTATGGATTAGTCAACGTCAGCTGTTAAGATGAATGACACGACGGTATATATGTTTCGATGTCCATTGATATGTCTCAGATTCTCAGGTGTGAGCTAGTGCCGGTCGGATCAACCGTTCTAATATGTCTGTTTCGAAATATGCCTGCATTGTCGTTATGCAGCTGGATTTCGCCGTACGTCGCATGGGATCCCGGCCAGCCGGCCGCGCGGCAGCATCTGCCGTCCTTGGGAAAGCGGCGTCGACGTACCTACGTGGTTCAGTTGTCTGTATGGACCAAGTCACCGAGTTATATGGCGCACGTCATCGCCATGTATGTCGAACTTGCTTGTAGGTTGTAGTTACGCTAGCATCCGCATGCATGGCTGCGTCCGTACGTTTTCATGTGTGGTCTCTGCAAGGTCCTGAGTTTGCAAATACAATTTTTTTTAAGTTATTAGGTTATAATTTTTTAAATAAATAAATAGAATAACTTATCTGTTGCTTTTTTGAAGTGGTTTATCAGGACAATTTTTTAAATGGCATATTAATTAGATTATCAACATTCGATTTATTTGTACAATCACTTATATTAGGATAAAAAACTATCAACGACAGCCATCAGTCAAAAAAACCCATTTGTGGATGGAAAGAGAGAAACAGTCGAGCATATAAGATGTTTGATCTCTCGGAAATACACCTATGTATCGTGTATATATATATATGGAGTATGTACGTTCGAGAAGCTAGATCACGGTGATGCATGCAATGATGCAGTCGTCCGTGGAGAAACCAGTCGTCAGCTGGTTTTGTCCAAACTCCTTCTAACAAGACAGTTACTTCTACTTCAGCAGGTCAGATCTTTTAAAAGGTAAAGTATCATTGCACCTTCACTGTGGTGAAACCCTAGTGGGTGGAATCGGGCTAGGATTGAGCATTATAAAGACATTGCAATAATTATTTAATTGCACATCCATGGAAGCGTGTAATGGCTGATATTATAAATTGATTATTTCTTGTGGGTAAGTTGTACAACATCTGCAGTGTAAGATCTCAATCTATTTGAATAGTCGTGTCCTCAGTCATGGTCATCGCTTGTTAATAGCACACTAAGTTTTTATGGTTTCAAACTGGATTTGGGAAAATGGTATGGGTGGATGGAACCCTTGCTTGAAAAGATTTGGCTTGGTATGGATAGATAGAATCCATATTTGAGAGGCTGTGGGTATAAGACTTGGCCATTCTTAGCCACTTGCCTAATCCATCACGTCTGTCCGTGTATATGCATGTACCAGTCCAGTCTCCACTGTATGTCTAGCTAGCTAAACGAGCGCTGCCATGGAGCAACCAATGTACTACTACCTCTACCTCTTCTTGGCCCTCATCCTCCCTGTCCTGCTCCTCAGGCTCAAGAAGCGCGACGGCAATGGCGGCATAAGGCTGCCGCCCGGTCCGTGGCGGCTGCCGGTCATCGGCAGCCTGCACCACCTCGTCGGTAACCCGCTCGTCCACCGCGCCTTGGCTGACCTCGCGCGCCGGCTAGACGCGCCCCTCATGTACCTCAAGCTCGGTGAGGTGCCGGTGGTCGTGGCCACGTCCCGCGACGCCGCCTTTGAGGTCATGAGGACGCACGACGTCACCTTCGCGACGCGGCCGTGGAGCGCCACCATCAAGATCATGATGGCCGATGGGCAGGGGCTGGTGTTCGCGCCCTATGGCGACCTGTGGCGGCAGCTCCGCAAGATCAGCATCCTGGAGCTGCTCAGCGCCCGCCGCGTCCAGTCGTTCCGCCACGTCCGGGAGGACGAGGTCGGCCGCCTTGTCGCCGCCATCGCGGCCGCCCCGCGCGGCGAGCCCGTGAACGTGAGCCAGAGGATCGCCGTGCTCATCACGGACTCGGCGGTGCGAGCCATGATCGGGGACAGGTTCAAGATGCGGGAGGAATTCTTGGAGAGCCTCGAGGAGGGACTCAAGCTCGTCTCTGGGTTCAACCTCGGCGACCTGTTCCCGTCATCGTGGCTTGCGAGCTTCGTCAGCGGCACGGCGCGGCAGGCGAGGGAGAACCACCGCAAGAACTTCGAGCTCATGGACTACGCCATCAGGCAGCACGAGGAGCGGAGGGCCGCCTCCGTGGCCAACGGCGCCGTGGATGAGGAGGACGACCTAGTGGACGTGCTCTTGAGGATACAGAAGGAAGGTGGCCTCGACGTGCCTCTCACCATGGGAATCATCAAAGCGGTTATCCTTGTAAGTACAACAGCTTCCTACCAGGTTGCAATTTGCAACCGTCTCTTTGTTTCTTCATGTTTCTTCGCAATTCCCAATTGGCCAATTTGGCATTCGATAGGACCTATTCAGCGCTGGGAGTGAGACTTCAGCGACAACGCTCCAGTGGGCCATGTCGGAGCTCATGAGGTACCCAAAAGTGATGCAGAAAGCACAAGCCGAACTGCGGGACAATCTCCATGGAAAGCTGAATGTGACCGAGGATGACTTAGCCGACCTGAAGTACTTGAAGCTCGTCATCAAGGAGACACTGAGGCTGCACCCACCGGCGCCATTGCTTGTGCCGAGGGAGTCCAGGGAGCCATGCAAAATCCTCGGATACGACGTGCCAAAGGGCACCACTGTGTATGTCAACGCGTGGGCAATCGGCAGAGACCTCAAGTACTGGGATGATCCCGAGGAGTTCAAGCCAGAGCGGTTTGAGGCCAGCACGATCGACTTCAAAGGCATGGACCTTGAGTACATACCGTTTGGAGCGGGACGCAGAATATGCCCTGGCATGGCGTTTGCGCAGTCGAACATGGAGCTCGCTCTCGCCGCCCTTCTCTACCACTTCGACTGGCAACTCCCGGACGGGGTGAAGCCAACTGAGCTGGACATGTTGGAGGAGATGGGCATCACCGTTCGGAGGAAGAACGACCTATACCTGCATGCCATCGTCCGTGTGCCGCTCCATGCACCACCATAGTTCATAACTCCTTGCTTCGCACACATATATCTCACAGAATTACAGTACTTCATGCGCTGTTATGGCTGTGCTCATTTGGACTGAATAAACCTGGTTTATGGCTGAATTTTTACTGTACCTGACTTATTTTACAATGTAGTAGATGGTGACTTATTTAGCATAATTAAATTTTAAAAAAATAAAAATAGAAAAAACATATTAACCTATCACGTATAATGCAAACAAATACGGAAAAAAAGAAACGGTAAAAAAGCCCAAAAGGCCGAAAAGGCATAAAAATGAAATTTATAAATATTAATAAATAAGTCAGAAGTCAGCTCAATCTAAAATGAACAAGACGATATCTATATGAACTCGTGAGCATAAATCTAGTTTGGGTGATTTGATCGAAGTGCGTGAACCAACACTAGAGCTGCTTATTGCGTATGGAAATATTCTTGCAATTAATGGAAATTGCTGAATACAGACCTAAAATAAAATCTACCTGGCTTGTTCTCCTATGTGTGTTGTAAGCCTGTAACCGAACTTCTCCATGTGCCACCCCAACAGCCCTTGCGGACCTACTAGGCTACTAAGAGCCCGTTCCTTACTCAGCATTGGAACAAAATCTAGTGGTTCGGGGCCTCACGTGTCGATCCAACGGGGGATGGGGCGGAGGCTCACGTAAGGCTCTGTTGTGGTCCTGTTCTTTTTTAGCTTTTAACTTCTGTTTTTAATTTTTCTATAGTAACTAGTTTTTAAATGAAGTATCTTTTTTCAAGATGGGGTATACTAGTTATTTGTAGTATATACTGTACCAACTTCATTTATATCAACAAAAACCATATGTAAGTTTCTGTTACTCTGCAATCTCTCGCACGAATAGCCCAAAAGCCACATGCCGCAGCTAAAACTCATAAGCCTAAGCCAAAAAGAATAGGCCCAGAATTTGTTTCCCTCAGCATTGGCCCAAAGTGGTGTAACTGTCAACCTCAGTCGGGAGATTCATGTTTTTGCCACCCTTAAGATTGACACCGAAACTCTGTCACTTACATGTGGGGGCCACCTGAGTCACTGACAACGGGCCCGGGTGGCAAATCTGTTGCCACCCGAGTCGTAAGGGTGGCAAAAACATAAATTTTCCACCTCAGTCAGTGGTGAAGCCACAGAGTTAGGAAACCCAGGGCAAAACGCATCTATGGAATGAACATTCAGTCCATAACTACGGATTGAATGACCTTCCCCCTTCCCCTCCCCCACCCCCTTCCTTCCCCTCTAACACAAAAACTATTGATTCAAAACTGTCAAATGGTTCAAAAACTTTCGATCGAAAATGTTCAATTCAAATTCAAACTTTCAAGTGATCAAAAATTTTGGTTCAGAAACTTTTGATTCAAAAGAACTTGGTTCGAAAACTTTCGCTTCACAAACTTTTGGTTTTGAAAATTTTTTGATTGAAAAGCTTTCAAAATAATTAGAAAAATATCAGTGGAGAAAACAAAATGATTCCAAAAGACTAAGGTGCCCAAGCATGGAGGAGAGGCTTACTAAAAAGGAAGGTGTTCGTTCCTCAACTATGTAGCTCATGTTCAATATATAACAAATCCTTTTAACATGACTATATGTAGGATCGTATGGCGCAATCAGAGGGGTGTGAATGATTGCCTCCGCTTTTTTATACCTAAAAATAAATATCAAATCAGAAGAAAAACAATTTAAATTACTGGATGTAGATTTCGACCACAAGCCGTTTGTCTGCTCGCTTGACGTCCTTTATGCGTGCTCCATGAATGCTTCAATCGTTCGACCACTCGCTATGACCACTTTTGCACGTGGTCAAAATCTCCCTCCACTCGAAAGCTTCAGGCGCTCGAATGCTTCGATCGCTCAAATGAGAACACACCGAAAATAACACCGTGCTTATAAATCACAAGATCGTGATGCGATAGCACACCGACGAAAACACGGCAAAGCGATGCTCAGAAAAACTCGTTGTGCTTCGATTGAGACAACGTCGACGGCAATTTCTTTCTTCGAGAATTGATCCGATATTTTACTTCTATATCATGTTTATGGCTACAAAGCGCCCTCACAGCACCCCTAAAAACCCTAGCATAAAAATACTCCTCAAAGCCACGGCTAAAACCCTTAGCTTCTACTTACTTTTATATGCTAGAGCCCTAAACCATATTCACCTCAAACACAGACATCTCAAGCCGTGTTCTTAACAACATGGACTATGTGTCCTATCTCTTCTGAAAATCAAGGGACCCAAAACCCTTACAAACATAGGTTTGGGCGGATTGAAAATGAAATGACATTGCTTAATAGCTTGAAATGTGAAAATGAAATGGCATTGCTTGATAGCTTGTTGTAGTATATATTAAGCAGAGGCATGCACGGCTATTTAAAATAACCACATAGATTGGAGAATTGCCGACACAAAATAGGAAGTCAAGCTTGGCGCCACTCACATTCGCAGACTGCTCCAATTAATCTATGCATTTAATAAAACTCCACAATGCGCACGAGTAAAATGATCAAATCAAATAATGTCTTTTACATGGGACTGAGTACATGACAGGTGCAGTCTATGATAATGTTATAGACACCACTAGCAGGTTGCCAACAATATAGTCACACATTGTAATAAGGGAAATGAAGGGAAAGATGCCTATCATTGTTGCACAACATCAAACAGGCTTGATTAAATTCATAGTTTCAGTTATCTAACAAGTTTTTATCAATAATCAAATCAAGTCAATAAATATGAGGAATATATGACTAATGTATGCTTGAATGTTTAGCGTGCAACTGCCTTCAGATGTAAATTCAATTAGCATACCTTCAGCCGATAACTTAAGGGTTGTTGACAGGCCATTCTTAGATTCATAAATAGCAGCTGATAAGATAGCTGACTCCAGGTGTAGGTCATTAAAACTCTTTATTGCGAAATTTAAATCATCTCCAGATGCCCTAAGAGCTCTTTCAAGCAACAGGAATCATTTTGAAAATCAGTAAAATCAATATGATTGGCTATGATAAAAATCTACTACTTACTAAAATGATGAACTAAATTATACATGACGGAAGAAACAGGAATATAAGGGTTTTCACCTTGTATTCCTTTTACAAGATGTTCTACTTTCAAGCTCGTTATATCGTAAAAAAATTAGATGTTCCACATAAGGGCATATACAATAGTTTGTCTCTTAAGATTGCTCTAAGGTTTCTACCTCATCTAAAAACAACACTAGAAACAACCTCTTTAATATTAAACTATTCCTCTAACTATTTAATGCTATTTTCACCATAACTTTATGCCTCACACTCATTATTTACGTTGGTTTGCAGGTTTAAACCATCTTTTGCATAAGAGACAGCAAGGTTGTCACGGCGCTCTGGCAAGTCGAGGCGAGCCCGGAGCGCCTGGACGCCTAGTCGACTAGGCGCCCGCCATGGCGATAGTTAGACGATAGTAGTTAGACGATAGTAAATTAGTAATAAATACAAGTAATACCTCAATTGACATAAAATTAAACACTTAATAACAAGGTCCATAACAGCAAATAGCATTAATATAACAAGGTCCATATTCCACATGACAACATAGGATTAAGAGACAATATGATAGTAGCATGACTGCATGAGTGCATCACATGACAACAAAATAAATCAAAAGTCTCCAACTTTCATCCTAATCTTTCACTCATCATCCAACTCTAGCTCATTCCCATGCATAAGGTCAATTTGAGCACGTTCTTCACCACTCTCATGAGAAGGTGGTGGTTGTCCAAACTCATCTTCAACATCTTCATCATCACACACCATCATATCTTCTTCCTCATGATCACGAATAGATGGAGATGTACGTCGACTATAAACTTGAACATCCACACGAGCTCTCCTAGGAAAATTACGCCCACGAAGCGTGGATGTTGCATTGACAGCCTCATCAACATGTGACCATAGAAGATCATCCTCACCGGCATGCACTTGGTCAGCTAATGCGGCATCCTTGTCGACCCACTCATTATCCCATTGAAACTCTTCTAGAAACAAAGGGTTAGATTTGTTACCTTGTTCACTAAGTCTTTGAAATCTAGATGCAATCTTTTTGTTATATGAGATATAAACCAAATCATTCAATCTTTTAAACTCCAACCGGTTCCTCTTCTTTGTATGAAGCTACAAAATGGAAACAAAAATAGCCCATAAATGAAAGTATGAATCATAATTAATGAACTTTTATTTGCTTTACTTAATACTTACAAACTCAAATGTACTCCAATTGCGTTCACAACCGGATGAGGAACAACAAAGCCCAACAATGCGCTTCGCAACTTTTTGTAATGGGATAGCTAGGCCACCGTTTGATTTCCACCAATCCACTAAAAGGTAAAGTGTTAAACATAAAGCCCCATATTAGAAAAATTAAGAATGGAGTAAAAAACTAATTGAATCATAAACTATCAAGTTTGAGGACTCACAAGGACTCTTCTTTTTCCTTTGCATCCTAGCAAGTGTGGTATCGAAGCTACCACGAGTTTGCTCATAGTCATCGGCTAGGACATCAATTTTGGAGAGCAATTCATCATCACCATTAAACATCTTCATCATCACTCGATTAAAAGTATTCCTTATGACTGTTGCACGATCACCATCACTTGCCAATATATCAAAAAACCTTTGTGGATTCAAAAACAATGCAGCCCCATGCAAGTTTTGCTCCATTTGATCCTCCCATCGACGGTCAACAATCTCCATGATCCTCTCCAACAATCTCTCCTTCCTAGCGAAATTCTCCTTGAGCTTCTCCTTACACATATCCATAGCAACTGTAAGCTCCGCCATTGCGAGCTTCTCATCACCATCAACAAGCCTCAACACAATAAGAATGGGGTGTGTTGCTCTTATGCAATCTTCCACAACATTCCAAAATGCTGTGGAGAGCACAACATTGGACACATTCTTCCATGTTTGTGTTTTCCCCAATTTGGACCTACACCAATCCTCAGTAACAAAGAGCTTTCTTAAAGCATCTCTATGCCTATACAAACTTTGCAAAGTGTAGAAAGAGGTTGCAAATCGAGTAGCCGCAGGCCTCACAAGATCTCTCCCACCTGTCAACTCTCTCAGTGCATTGAGAAGCCTCAAATGCCTATAGATGAATGTTGTCACATACCTTGCTTTGGATATCCAACCCTTGAACTCTACTATACCTCCAATGTCCTCAAGCATAAGATCCAAACAATGGGCAGCACATGGGGTCCAATATAGACTAGGGAATCTCTCCATTAGAATCCTTCCCGCCGCCTTGTAGTTAGCCCCATTGTCAGTGACTACTTGAACAACATTCTCAGCACCAATCTCATTCATTTTTTTCTCACGTAAGTTAGCCAAATAGTAAGCATCATGAACCTCATGTGATGCATCCACTGACCCCAAGAAGAAAGTCCCATCTGGACTATTGACAAGGAAATTGATCAAGTGCCTTCCCCTCTTATCTGACCATGCATTCGACATTAGTGAGCAACCATAGCTTTTCCAAGACAACTCATGCTTAACCCTCAACTGGCTAACTTCCATCTTTTCCTCCTCTAGCAATGGAACCCTCAACTCATGATAACTAGCTGGTTTCAACCCATGCCCATACTGCCCAATTGCTTCAACCATCTCCTCATAGCTCCTTGAGTTCGCAGCATTGAATGGAATGCCGTTCTCATAAAAGAACTTAGCAATGTACCTGATCGTTGTATGTCTTTCTTCCTTGCTCTTTCCACTTCTATACATACTGATTTGGTTAACCCCTGGGGTATGTCTTAGTTTTACTACTTCTGTTGGAGACTTCAATATCATTGCAGGGATTTTAGCTTGTTTTGATGGCCCTGGCTTCTTCAATAAGGCAGTAGCTGCAGCCTTCCTTTTGGAGGCTGTCCCGGAGCTTGGAGTTACCTTTGTTGTTGCCAGAAATGGACATGAGGCCTTGGAGGAGACTTGCTCTTGCTGCACCTCCTGGACCTCATTATCATCATCCTCCTCCCCTCCACTCTCTTCTTCAATGGTGACTGGCACCTTTCGAGTGGTCTTACTCATCCATTCTTGCATTTCTCTCATTATCTCAGTAGTGGTTTTAGGGCACTTCACAATATCCCCAAAGCCCCCAATGAGATGTTGCTTTAGCCTCTTGATGCCCGAGTGCACACGCCTCCCACAAAGGGTACATTCCACCAGATCTTTGTCTTCAGTTGGCCAAAATGCATATTTCCATCCTGGGTCCTTCGACTTGGCCTTTATCTTTGGATCCTTGGATGGATCATAAGTCTCACTCTCACCGGCTTCCCCACCTTGCGATGACATATGTTACTCTGTAAGCACACAAAGAATACAAGCCATAAGCATATTTGTACAAAATCGCATTGCTAAAATCGTATAGTAATAATATGGTGAACATAATTTTTTCCCATAAACATAAAGTTTTTTTGCAACATAAAATCAGGAGCAGTGACAGTGCCAGTGCCAAAACAAAAAATCAGGCACAGGCAAGCATCCACAGTGGGCAGTGGCAGTCCTTATATTCGGTGGAGGCAGCACTGAGCCACTGACGATGCATTCCATGAGAGGAGCCAGCGCGACGGACATCTCCACCTACTGGACATCAGGAGCGGAGGAGCCAGCGCGACGGAGTCAAGAGGGGAACTGGGGAAGAGCCGGCGGCGGAGGAGCCAGCGCCCAGCGGCGACGGAGTCAAGAGGGGAAGAGCCGGCGGCGGCGGAGAAGCCGACGGCGGCGGAGGAGCCAGGAGCGGAGGAGCCGGCGGCGGAGGAGCCGGCGGCGGCAGAGGAGCTAGGAGCGGAGGAGCAGGTGGCGGCGGAAGAGCCAGGAGCAGAGGATCCAGCTGCGGCGGAGGAGAAAGCAGAGCACAGGAGCGGGAGATGGGGAGATCACCTGAGCTGCGAGCCTGCGACTGCTGGGGAGGGAACCGGCGGCGGGAGGAGCTGATCCGCGGCGGCGACCCGGCGGCGGAGGAGGTGAACCCTAGCGGCGGCGGCTGGATTCCAGAGGTTAGTGAGTAGAGTGACTGAGTAGTGACTAGTGAGTGACCCCCCCCCCCCCCCCGGTCGGGTAAAGTCCGTGCCCCCCCCCCAAGCGCGCCCAGGCGGCCGCCACGGCGCAGTAGGCGTCGCCTGGACGCCTGGGCGTCGACTGGATTCGCCTAACTACGCAAGACCTAGGCGATGGGCCACGGCGTCCACCGTCGGCCGCCGGGACGCCTAGGCGTCGCCTAGGCGACGCCTTGATAACCTTGAGAGACAGCATATTATCTCTTCTCACCTTCTCTCTTCTCCACATAAGATTTTACTTATTTAATATAGCTAAGAGACAGTTGAGATGGTACTATTGGAGATGGCCTAATGTTGGGATGCTATATAGGTTGGATGTCTCACGGTAAAGAAAAAGATTTTTGGTTCGGTCCATGTAGAGGTGTGGGAGGTACTGACACCTCTAGTAAATCTAACCGTCCATTAGTTCGGGGCACTATCATCATTTAACTTCTTTTGTTGTAGAGACTGAGTCCACGAGGTGCACAACTCCACGTCGTCCACAGTGGTTGCAGCCAAAAAATAGATCGAATTGGGAGCACTGTCGAGTGGATCAGAATGCACATATGTACACTAAACAGAAATACCCTTTAATATTGAATTGGAACCTGGGAATGTGCAGAAAAAGGGATGCCATTGAGGGCAAAATGGGTTATGGAAGGTCAACAGTAAGTTCAAGGTTATATATTATTATTAACTACGAAATCATACAATTGAAAAAACTTTGTTTGCAATAGATTATTGAAAAGCTCCCACCTCCAGATGACAAGGATAGAACATCAAAACCTCAATTTTATGATTTGGATCAATTAGATGATCATGAGGGTGGAGTACCTGTGCACCAAGGCAATGAGAGTTGTAACAATTATGGTGGCCGTATTATAAAGGTATCTCATTTCCTTAATAGAAGTAAAGCACATATCATACTTGTTTTTTCTACTTTGATTCACCACAGCTTGGAAATTGGCTGTACTCCTATCACCCTTTATGGTATTTCTATCCTTATATCTCTGTCTTGCTTTTATTTCCTCCATGTACCTGATTGTATCAAGCTCGAGGTATTTCCTTCAGTTTTCACCTTAGAATCTGCCTACAAAGGTTGAGTTTCAGTAGTAATATGAAGTAAATCGTACTCAGCAACATGACTTTGTTTCTTTTTTCTTTAAGCAGATTCAACATTAATACTCCACCATTTAGCAGCCCTTGTAATTCTTCTAATCTTGTAGTATTTGTCAAAGTTACATGAACAATTCCAAACTTTAATTACCACATCAGTACAAATCCTCTCTGTAACCACCACTTTTCAGATCTAAAACTTACTCTTTAGCATAATAACATTATCACCTGACAGAAGAATAGGCGCATGATCACTCCCAATTCTGGAGAGTGCTTTCATAGTAGCCATAGGAAATTTGGACTCCCAGTCTATACTACCATATGTTAGCTTCAACTAACATGCTATGCAAGCATATGTTAGCCAGCTAGTAATGTCAAACATTTCAACTTTGTGGCATTGTTGAAAAGCTTGTGGAACGCGTAGAGCGATTAGAGAGGGGCAACATGCAGCTACTGCAAGAGATTAAGGTACATCACTTAACCTACTGTAATATCTTATTTTCAATGCAAAATAACTATACATTTCTAGAGCACATAACACCTTTATGCTTGCAGGAAATGAAAGGTGGCATGAATGCTAATGCAAAATTAGAAAGCAGAAAATTAGAAGAGGTTATGTTATTAACTCTTACATGAGATTCAATGAACTTCACTCTGTGGCAACACTTATCTAGTCACTCGCATTTTTTGTAGGATGATAAAATCGATGCAAACCTAGAGGTTGACACGAACATACAAGACAACACAGACAGAGAGTCTGTGAGTGATCAAGAAACTGAAGAGGATATATAAGAACTAATGGAGGACATGAATTACCCTAGCCCACCTATTGCCAGAAGAATACGGGATCCTATTCCATTATTTTTATGACGATCTCCCAAATAAAAGAAAGACAACTCCCAAATATTGAAAATTAATAAGCGAATGTGCAGCTAAACTAACAGCCAAGCCTATAGGTACCAATGTTATTATCATTAAGTAGGTTTTCTACACGCACCTTATTTTGCATTAACTCTTACAAGAGGGAAGCTCTCTTTATTAGAGAAAACTACTATAGACTATATTAAAAATTCATGTAAAGTGAAAATAATGGCAACATTGAATTCAATACACATCTGGCGTGAAGCGATGCTCTGCTTAACTCTTCCAGACTCAGCTCCTCAAATAAAGAGATGGTTGGGTGATGAAGTAAGTACTAATCTAATTTTTCATACAACTACATTTACTTTCTAGAATGGCGAACCCTCAACTCCAACTACAAATTAACAGATAATGGATAGATGCATACGATTGATAAAACATCGATATCCATCTACAAGGAATAGGGATTGCTACAAACCATATTTTAAGAGCACAATTGAATGTCAGCTCTTGAATAGCGCCGGTGAATTTGGTCTTCATTCTAACTGTAGGAAAATTGGCTCAGCTTTGAAACATGGGGAAAGATATCCACAACATGACTTGATATACATATTTGAATTATTTGCGATGCTTCTTTAAATTATTTAGCATTTTTCTTAAAACTATATCAAACATATTTCAAATTCTAAAATATTTCTCCCATTGAATCACATGGGAGTGCATTGGTATTTAGTCATTATCAATACCAGGAAGGAGGAGATACAAGTTTTGGATTCAATGGTTGTTTCTAAGTATGATAAACACATTGTACTAAGAAATACAATAAGTCTTTTTTTACACTTTTCCATCTTTTTCTATCACATAGTATGTATATATATTCATCCAAATTTGTTGGTTTTCTGATTGTAAAATAGCTCAAAGGTGTGCAAGTATATGTTGATTTGGCAATATCAAATGGAACATATATTGCCAGATGGGGCAGCTTGCTTCTCACTTCATGTCCTATCCATGTTATTTATATTCCACAACAAAATGATAGGTACTTATCGTTATCAGAATTGTGATATATTCCAACATTTCGCAACGAAACCATATTTCATTGTTATTTTATATCCCAGTTCATCATGTGGCCTATTTGTCCTAAAGGTCATGAAATACTAGGATGGAACAAGGTTGTCAAATATTGTCACGATGGTAATTACATCCCACCTTCCTCTCTCTATTTCTTCTTTGTTAGTGGTTTAGATTTGAACTGATGTTTTACCATTGTTCCACAGGAGAATATGCACCTCTTCAAAAAAAATTAGCCTCAGAATTGATACATTCCAAGCTAAACGAAGCAGATGAGGTCAAGGAGATACAAGAATTAATGATGTGGCATAATTCCAAATGATGAGTGTTTCAGTGCCACAACCATTCAGCTGTGTCGTCAGATGAACTTCTATCCTACTATATTTCCTTGTTATTTTCTATAAACCTAGAACACACGTGCACCGGTGCCATAGCCATGTTTTTACTTGACTTTTAGTTCACCTGTGTTGTCGAATGAACTTTATCCTATTACACTTTCTTGTTATTTTCCATCAAACTAGAACAGATGTGCACCACTGTTATTTGATTTATTCCTGATATATGCACACCAAACAAGCTAGAAAAAAGATACGAGGAAATTGGCACATGCTCTGAATTATATAGAAAGCTTAAGAAGAGATGCCATTGGCAAAGAATCAGAGATGATGGAATTTGCCTATACAAAAAAACAACCATTAATTATCTGTTCAAATATGATAGCTTACACAATCTATGCATCAGAACAAAAACATGATAGCTTACACAATCTATGCATCAGAACAAAAACATGATAGCTTACACAATCTATGCATCAAAACAAAAACTTACGACTACAATGTGAGGACAGTGTTGAGGTGCCAGTTTGATGCATAGTGAAGTAGCAAGGGTCATCCTCTCAACTTCATTGGTATGGCCTTCAGTAGGCAAGCTAGGATCTACTAGTTGCATGAGCTTTCCTCCTTGTATAAAGGAATTCACCTATACAAAACAAACAACCATTAATTATCTATTCAAACCAAAGAAAAGATTTTTTACCATAATCCAAGCCAAAATTTAGAATCAAACAAGAAATTAACATATAATGATGCATTGGGCATGACACCTACCCACATCACTAGACTCTCCCAGCCTTTTGGACAACCAGTGCACAACGGTTTCCTGCCAGAGATGAGTTCAAGAAGAATGACACCAAAAGCATACACATCAATTTTGTCGTTCACCTTGCCATGCATGAAGTATTCAGGAGCCAAGTACCTGGGGGAATATACGTCTATATAGAAAGGCAAACATTGCAATGCAGCAAGAGAAGGTAAAGTTACTGTGAACAAATGATCAGCTAACTAACCCAAAAGTTCCTGCTGCATCATTACATGTGATGTGGGATGTTGCATTGGCAGTCCAGAGCTCAAAGCCAATGTCTGATAACTGCATCACACACAAATAGAAAACTTAAATTCAATTAAATAGCAAGATGGAGTGGAGAATATGTCAAAATAAGTACCCAAAACACCAGGAATTCTTCGCAACACAAAGGATCAGGTGTGCGGCACCATAAGAAGCCGCTTCTTTCACCTAAGTTTCTTGATAGACGATCCTCCACAGATCTTGAGCTCCAAATTGATCTCGTGCATGTAAATGGAACAACAAAATTATGAGAAATTTGAGGCAACCTTCCATTAAAGATCAGTGAGCTGCAAAATGTTGGCAGTAAAAAAACTAAGGGTGACAAAAAAAATTGTTTGCAAAAAAGGGTGTCCGAAATTGCATGGCGTCGAAAAAGAGAAGACAAAAATTGGACCATCCAGTAAATAAAATTGGTAGCACGAGTGATACGGCAAAGGTGGAAAGTCTGAACCAAAATTGAATAGGCCAGTGATTGCCATTGAATAAAGTCCACGAGCAGCTCATGAATAAAGCAGAAAGGGGAGAATTTTGTTCTGCACCTGAGTATTGGGACGACTGACCTACTTGAGGTTGCAGAAGTCATCATACACGGCAAGCACCGACATGAGGGTGCCCGCGGCCTTGCTCCTCTCCTCCAATCCCAACCCTCTTCCTCCTCCTAAACATGGAGATAAAAACAAAAAAAAGGGGATTAATCTCTCACAACAAGATCAAATAAGGAAGAGCAAGACTACAAGAATCTTCACTAAATCAACATTTCCTCGCCTAGATCACCCCCAAAACCCACACGGCGGTCGATGCAGGTGAGGCGAACAAAAACCCTAAAAAGCGACGAGGCGAGGAGAGATGACAGATGGGCTTGGTGGCAGCGGCGGGAGGGGTGGGACTCATTGTCCCAGTCGGAGGCGTTAGCTGAGGAGGACGGAGGGAGGGAGGAGACTGGTGGTCAACGCAGGTGAAGGGATCGAGCTTGTGGCAGTGAACCTCGCAGTGGCACGAGCGGCAGATATGGGCGACGTCCTCCGCAGAGGAGCCTGCAACGGTGGCCTCCGATGTGAGGCGGCGGAGTCGAAGGGGGAAACTGCGACAGTTGTGGTGCAGTCGCAGCGTCGGAGCTCGGCTAGGAGTGGAGGAACTCGACTCTCGCGATGGGCGTGTGGTATAGCGAAGTGGCATCGCAAGACAACGAGCTCTCGGGTGAAATTACTTGAATGCCCACTTGACTAGCACCACTCCTTCGCAGTGGCACTGGTGATGTTAATTCCACTATAACCATTGGATGGACTATATTTAACAGTTGTGAACAACCGAATGTATCGAACAAGAACTCAAAGAAAAATGTGCACACGCCGGAACTCGGTTACAGAGAATCCTTTCTAGAAACTCAGGTTTTCTTCGACGTTATCCATTTGCTGTTTTAGCCACAAGTCATTTCGGCTCGCCGACCTCGACCATTTTAGCTAACAAGTGGGCCATTGTCCAGTCTCCACATATCTTTTCTTCATTTTTTCTACCGCTCATGTTTTTATTCTAAAAACACTTCTTTCAGTCACTATTATTTATTTTCAACCAAAAATCATCAACTGTAGCCATAACTCATCAACTATTGAACCCATAGGTAAGGTAGGTCATTACAGCACATCTCACACGGTCACACCGGAAAAAGCAAAGCCGGAGAGCATGAGTAGCCGCTGGGTTCGACAGCCAATGTCGGCAAACGAGAGTTTTCCAGGACTTTCAATCCGTCTTGAGAAATCACGCTGAACACACAATGAAAAACGAGATATTACAGCACACTTGTTGATGGCTAACTTCAAATGCTATCGATGGAGAAGGAAAAGGAGATGGACAATAGTATAGACAGCTATTATCTATAATATTTATTCATGTCACATATAATTTGTACAGTGGGTTGTCTTTTATTTGTCTTTATAGTCTGTGCAGCCTTTTAATGCTTTTTCATTATTTCTTGTGTAATAGCATGCTCTTTCATTGTTTTTTCATTATTTCATGTACAATAGCCAGGTAATAGTTAGTAGACAATCAATTTCTCTCTCTTTACCATCTTTCATCTATATTAACAAAAATCATGAATAACAGAGACTATAAACAGCTAATGTAAGTCTATTGTATATGGCCTGTATGTTGAGTGTCACCGAACAGTAGGGCTGTGCATTTTTCAACCGAACCGAAAAAACCGAGCCAAAAAAACCGAACCGAACCGGTCAACTCGGTTTGACCGGTTTTTGGTATTCGGTTCGGTTTTTTAAATTTTGAGTTTTTTTGGTATTCGGTTTTTTCAGAAAAAACCGACTAAAAACCGAAAATACCGAAAATACCGAAATGCACAGTGCTGCTGAGAAGCGCCGCGTTGGAACGTCGGCCCGTACCATACGTGGGCTGGACGCGCGCGGCCGCGTGCTCAGCATGATCAGGCCTGGATGGGCATGGGCCCTGGTTACCTGGGGGTATATACTCATGGCGCGCTGCGCGCCTATCACGGCTTCACGGTCATCAATAGTGGATATATACTCTTGACTGTACATGCGTATACCTGGCCTGCACCTTGGGAGTGATCAGATTTTAGAGGGCTTTGGGACAAGTACATTGATCAGAAGATGACAAGGACAAGTGCATAAAGCAATGATAAACAGGTGGGCTGATGCTGATCTGGGAAAAATGCTGGAGAGCGAGAGATATACGTGTATCCGAGAGGCCGGTGCATGTGTGGAACGGTATATGCTGTACGTACAGTAAGTATACTACTGAAAGGAATAACGAAGTGTGAGTAATAGCCCATGCATGCATATGCAGCAAGAATCCTCTTTCCATGAGTGTTTCTAAAATTCTAATTCTATTGCTAGTAGTATATGTATTATCGCCTACTCGTCTCGTTAGTCGCTATATTGTTTGTAATTCGCGTTAACTTTGGTAAATATGGTATTTACCGATACCGCACCGAAATAAATTGGGATTTACCGATACCGAACCGTACTTCTAAAAATACCGTATATTACCGAACTACAAACACCGTATTTACCGTATATACCGTATATACCGAACCGATTAAACCGAAAAAACCGATTGCACAGTCCTACCGAACAGCCCGTTGGGACTTGGGAGAATGAGCCCTGAAGCACACTGGCTGCTGGAGTCTCGAGATCAACAGGAAATAAAGACAGCACATCCGAAAGGGCGACCCACATGCATGATTAAATACAGCACATCTCGAGATCAAATATGATTTCAGGGAGCAATGTAAGATATGGTCATATTGTAATTGAACATAAAATTGCATTGAACACAAGATCGTTACTTTTAACTTTTGTAGGAACATACACCAGATGCGAGTGACTCATCCAATCACTGAACGAGAACAGAGTTCACCCATTTAGGCTCAGCCTTTTTGCATTGTCGGGCCTTCTCGTTTCTGAATAGCATTTTCCTTTGCGTTTGTTTTTCCATTATCAATATTTGAACCCCTTTTTTGGTCATCTTTTAATGCACTCATATTGTTCAATTCAAAATTTGCGAGTAGTACACACAAAAGGGGGGAAGTTATTCACAGCTCAAGAATGGACCGCACCCACACAACCTACAAACAAAATCGGCATTTCCATCAAGTATGGAAATAGTGGTACTTGGTTTGGCTCCTTTCTTCCTTTTTATTCTGTGTGGTATGCAAACAGAAGGTGTTATTGTGTCGGTACACCAACCTCCCGCAGAGCAGACTTCATGCAATCTGTAGTGCAACCCTCAATTTCAATGATATTTGAGCTGTCAAGTGCGACGACGTCCTGTAAGGGATATCTCCTGACAGTATGGATTCTATTTGCAGGAATGTTGAACTCGCCCTTCAGGATGACGGTCCTGTGGAGACCCCCTAGCAGTTCTTCATAATCTGAATCGCCACTTTCACCGACAAGGACGACAACATTTGGCAACTCTATTCCCCAGCGTATACACAAGTACCTATAGGAAGAATAAGTTTGGTCAGAAGGACGAACAATATAACTTAATTTACATGCATGTGAAGGTGGCTAAGTGCTCATGGGAACAAGATGGTGGCTAAGTGCTCATGGGAACAAGATGCATAAACAGAAACTAACCCTCTATTCAAATTATCATTTTACTGTAAGCGATGATGGTAAGGTTACGCACATCATTAGTTCCAGATAGAAGGCTAAACCTTTGTGTCAATTCTAGGCAAAAGGAATCCTATTGAATATTTGCCCTTGCCTCTGTTCGAAGCAAATTAATATCAAATATATACAACGTTTTACACAAACTTGGTATAATTACAACCAGTGTTCGGATTACCGGCAGTTACCGGCCGGTAACCGCCGGTAACCGGAATTCCCAGCGGCGAGCGGGATGAAAAAACCGGCCGGGACGCAAATTTGAAAATTTTGAATTTGTAGATGTTAGAATGGGTTCCAGGAGGCATTGTAGCTATATTGGATGGTTAAGCATATGTTTAGGAACATGTTGGGCCCATGGGCATGAGACTTTTGTCTATTGCATCATTTGCATGTGAAGAAAGTACTCTGCATGTGAGGGGAGAGCAGCAGCAGTGAGAACATTGGGTCTCTGCATTATTGAGTCTCTGCAGCAGGAAATCCCAAAGAGAGGAGAGAGAGCAGCAGCAGCAACCAGTAGCAGCCAGCAGCGGCGGCAGCGGCAGATCAGCAGCAAGCAGCAGCCAGCAGCAGCAGCCAGCGGCAGAGCAGCAGCAGCAGCGGTTTTCCGGTTTTCTCACCGGTAAAACCGGTAACCGGGCCGGTTACCGGTCTCCTCCCGCCCCGCCAAAAAAATCCGTTTGCCGAATTTCAACCAGTTTAAAACCGGGATTTCCGGTAACCGGCCGGTTACCGGTACCGCCCGGCGGCCGGGATTCGTCCCGATACCGGTTTTTTGATCCTTGATTACAACCACAAGGGATCTACTGGGCCCAGTTGAGGTGTTGAACAATAGGCACTACGCGCGCCCAACCCTTCCCACGTTTTTCAGGAAAGATTCACCATTCAATATTCTCCTTGCATGAATAAATGTTTTCAATATTCTTAATCAAATACTAGGAAATCTAAAATGCTGGAGCACTTACATGGTGACGAGATAAACTGATAAACAAAATGAAGGAATGAGCAAAAGAAAGATGTCAAACCTTAGTGCCTGAGAACGTGATGCATGAATAGGAATCACAGATAGTCTGGTAGCGCTGTGATTATACAGCGGACTACAACGGAGTGATTGAATTCTCATCAACTTCCTCAATTCCTTTAAAGGAGGTAGCTACAATAAGGGGGAAAATGTCACATTAAAAACTGTGAAAGGAGCTTTACCAAAACATTAATCCTGAACAGGACATATATGCACGGGTAAGAGAAGATTACGTAAAATAAAAGGCTTACATGATTTGGATTGACCACTTTAAATGCAAGACAATAGGTAGAAGAGTGTTCTGGATCTTCAAAAATAATTTGTCTTTCAATTCTTCCCTTTCTTTCTACCACTGAAGTAGCCCATTTCACTAGATACTTTCTTAGACCTTCTCCTCCCCAACGATACTCAATATGTGATTGGTGATTTTGATCTATTGTGGGTGTAAACTGGGAATTGCTTGGGATATCACCGCAATTTGAAGGATAATAAATGTTACTCCCACTATTGCAGATGAAAGCATCAAAATCAGTAGGAAGCATGCCTGCAGATACTAGCAGCGAACATATCTCTGATATTGTTAGTGAAGTTGACAGCACAAAACCGGTTGAACCCAACGTTTCTTCTGTACGTGTGGCCTCAATAGCATTTTTTATGATCCGGATTAGATCTTCCTTGTTAACAGAGTCTACAGAAATAACAATGATATGCTTCCTTCCTGATATAGGTGCATTACTCTGTTCCTCTTTGCTACCAATAGCAGGAGATCTCAGACCAAGAGTTAATATCCTTGACAAGTAATTCTTACAATGTTCAGGCCACGAAAATTGGTGAATATTCTTTAGCCCATTCTCTCTGCATCTTGACCACAGTTGCTTCTCAGAAAGAAGTTTATACAGTGCATCTGCAATGGCATTCTGATCATGCGGATCAACAAGGAGACCGTTGTTGAGCACCTGCATTAACATCCACCAGAAAGCATGCACAGTGATTTACTCTTGCAATGAGTTGATGTATCTTTACATTTAACATGGCATAATGTAAGGAGACACACCTGATGAATTTCAACAGGAGCTCCATTTTTTGTTGCAATAATAGGCAAGCCATTCATAGCAGCCTGCTCATGGATGCAACAAACTGGTCGTAATTAGGATGATGAAAAGGTAATAGCTGCAACAGTAAATTGGAATTTCAATAGTTCTAACCTCTATCAAGGTAACTCCAAATTGTTCAAAATAAGCCACATTTACAAAAGCACCCTGCAGAAGATCAACAGATGATCAGCATCTATGTAAGTAGTGCAAGAACAGAAGTACTGATGAACTCTGCCTATCATACCATAACAAAACTATTGCTTCCAGTACACAAAATCAGGAATCCTATCTTCCTCTTAAATGAACAATTATTTTCTATATATGTACGTCCCATTATTATGGATTTTTATGCAAGCGGATGAAAGAAGATAAAAGTAAAATATAAGTACGTCAAATGGTAGGTTTCAAACCAAGGGAACATAAAGGCAGCATTAAGAAACTAGGACAGAGCAAAGTTTATTCTTGTCATTTCAGGAACAGCGTACCTTCGTTCTTGCAGCCAAGCGATAAATGTCTGGAACTTCAGAGTGCTTATGATGCTTGGGATATGCCACTTGACCATACAAGTCATATTCATCTATCAGCGTAAGCACTGATGTCAAGACAGCAGCACTCATGTTGTGCATCTTTGAAATAGCCTCACGGTTACCCATTATCAGTGTCTGCAATGCAAAATCAAAAGTTAGCACAACAAAGGCTAGGATCATTTCAAACAATAAGTAATATGCTTAAGACATTATAACAAAATATACCACATAACATCAATACGATTAAGTCCAATCTTACGAGATTTGCAAGCTCCCTTAGTGGGCGACATTCACCAAATGCCTTTACAAGCGTTGTAATATTCTTTTCAGGATATGGGCGAGCAACAGCCAGAATCATAGGCTTCCTAGGATTTGTAAAGAAGCGCATTATCTGCCATCAGATGTACATGAATCATGTATGGATTATCAGTATTTGAACTTAGAAATACAGGATTAACAGGCACAAACAAACCATCTTCATTCATTACTGAATAAATGATCTCAAAAAAATTACTGAATAAAGATTACACTAGTAAATGAGATATTGTGTGTAGGATTCTGAAAAAAATGCAGTAACCTGAGACCAGATGGGTGGATCCTCAGAGGCTGGGGATGGATTTTCTTCTTCGCCATCCATATCAAAATCATGAATGATATGACCAAATTCAACACCAGGAGGAATTATCTGCAGAGCCAGGAATAGGAAAGTAATTGATATTAAAGAGCTATAATAGGTGATGTGTGCAACTACAGCCTGTGCGATTGCCTGAACTATCAAATATACTTGCCATAATTAGAAACTGTACGAAGAGGGGAGAAAAATGTGTATACTCACAACCATACGAGGCATATAACGGCCATAGCAGTTAGCACCACGCTTGACTCTTGCTCGAAGCTTCCTTGCAAGTATGACCTCAAAACCATCATACAAGTTCCACTGCTCTTCTATCTCTTGCCTAGTGCTGGCAATAACAATTTCAGATGCATCAAGAGATAATTCCTCTGCCTCGATTCGGCACATTATTTTGTATGTCATATTTATTTGTTCCCTTGATTGTCGCCCTTGCTTGAGAAGCCCTTCCAATTTATCTTTCCCAAGAAAATGTCCTGTAAATGCCATAGGAAGGTTAAGTGCTCCAGATAGTAGAGCAGCAGCTATTCCTGAACTGGCATAATGCCCATGAATCACAGCAGGCCATACTGGATGTCCACAGCCAATTTCTTCACCAATGGTTTTCGACATTCGCACAATATGGCTGAGTGCACCATCAACAAATTCTTGAATGAAAGGCCATAGATGTTCTTTAGCTAGATACTTGTGTTTTGGTCCAAATGGTATCCGAATGATGTATGCACCACTGTTCTCTCCCCTTTCCTGTTTAGAATTTTTAAAGGTTGTCGAAACCAACATTTCTGCATGTTCACCATAACTACGATCAAAATTTGGTGCTAAGATTTGTCTCGTCAGCAAATCAACCCGGTAAACTCCAGGAGATGAACTCAATGCTTTAGCAAGTTCAACCACATATTTGACCTACAAATGGTATATGAAATAAAATCATGCACTTATCTGACCCTTTGATTGGTGGAAAATCTCAGAAGATAAAAATGAGAATATGATATAGCTCCCCTATTTAAAAATAGGACGAGGTTATTTGTAACGGAGAAAAGGTGTACAATCAATCTATTATATACTAAAAGACAATAATTTAAGGTCTAAATGTTATCAGAAAAAAGTGCAAAATACTATAAATTCTCGGAAAAGAAAAAGAAAAACATCCAGTCCTCAATCCGGTGGACCTTAATTACAATTAAACCACAACCACTGGATGTTATCTGGGACCCAATTAAACTCAAAAGAAAAGAATGAATCCTGAACCATAAAAACAACTCTCCTTAAGATAATACTCTTAAGTAAATTTTGAGCTGTGAAAGATTAGAAGACTATGTTATGATATACTCTAAGCCAAATTTGAGATGTGAGAGAGATTAGGAGTCCATGTAGTATACTGGATCACATTGTGTGATCGCGCAAGCCAATCAATCTAGTCATACTTATTAGCTAGGTGTACCAACATTACCTGGCCACCGGTATCTGAATCTCGGCCTAGCTCCATGTTCTCACCACGGACCAAACCATGTAGACTGCAGTACAAAGCATGGATTGATTAACGAACATCACAATTTGACACAAAATATAGGCAAGTATGCCACTTCATTTGACTGTTGTACGGCTGCCAAGCAGCCATACAACCAATTCTGAGTCTAAAGGATGGATCACAAAGTGGCAACGCTAGATTATGCTGCTCAGTGTGAAGTTCTTCAAAGGCTGTTCGTTAAACATGTGATGCATTGATAAATCATTAGTTTGTGTAAAACCTAGCTCTAGTGCTTAAAACAGTAGAGCCAGATTTATAGCCTAAAAGCTAGCAGAAAAGCATACACCATATAAAATTCTAAAACAGAATCAGATGTGGAAACAAAATACAAGCTCAAAAACAGCATTAATTCGCTCTTTCCTAAAAATGGTGTGCAGAGTGCACACAGTACTCGAAAGTGTCCTCCTTGGAGACGAGACTATTCATAATACACTACATCAGGTTTGTGGATAGTGGATACTTGAATAGACACAGGAATGAAAAATGCACAAAATATTACACCTTGGCTTAGAAAGCAATCTACAGAATCAGGGTATCAAAGCAAGATAACCCTTTGCACCTTGTTTTCTTTTCATGTGGTGATGCTTGGGGACAGGAGGGATTTAGCACCATCATGGTCAATTGAATGTCATATTAAAGAAGTATCAGTGTATCACCATGATTAGAAGTTACAGATTCATGTATTAGAATTTCCTTTAGACTGTTATTACGCTACAGCCTTTAGATTATTCTTTTGCTACAAAATGAAGAACTTCTTGGTGCAGGTTACTCTGAAATCTGAAGCTATGAAAGAAGAAAGTTCTTTCTACCAACTGGTTGAGTATCTTCAATCTGACATGCATAGCTGCTCAGCAACATAAGCAATTAACTACATGCAGCTTATGTGGGGATTGATGTGTTATTTGTTCCTGGTGTTATGCTGAACTAATCACGAAAAAATACATCATTTTCAAATGATGTTTTCTGTACCTGATCAATACTATGTATAACTTGTCAACTGAACTAGTCTTAGGTGAGCTCCCTGTGGTGCTGTCACCATAGGCAACAGATGGATCACCAGCATCTTCTCCCTTTTCGCCTTCAAAGAGATCTTCAGACATATCTGCGTTAGCATCGGTTCGTGTTTTCTCGGTTTCTGGATTGCGTTTCAACAGACGACAGGCTTCTTCTTTCTCAAACTGCATATCAGAACATGTATATGACAAACAGAGGACAAAAATAGAATGACAAAGAATAGATACTCTGATGTTGCCATGTTGGTCTTTCAAGAAACAGCCTATGTGCTCTTTGGCATAAAAATAACACAAGTAAAATGGGTAGTTATTGAGGAAGTAAAAAATCTGAAACCTGAATTGAACTGTAACACCAGTAGTTAACTAAGCATTCTGTGCAAAAGTACTTCATAATATGGAGAAACTAGCCAAGATATGTTGTGTCATGAGGACAAAATAACAGCCAGGGAGAGCTTCAGAAATAGACAAAATGGATGTTGAAATGGGATGTGTTGTGTCGGCATGTCCCATTGGGTCAACTAGTGGCTATTCATGGAATTCCATTTGTTTCCAGCATCTATGACAATTCCGCTAGCTGCTTTCATTTCATAATGCATGGATTATCAAGTGACACTGTTCACATATCAAACTAGAAAGGTAGGGGTGATAGAAAAAGAAGTTAAGAATTATCAAATTGTAGTGCAATGTCATGGCTGCAGCAAGAGGCCTGTGGTACTGCTATCACAAAACAACTCGAGCAAAAGACGCAACAAACCTACCCAGCAATCTTTGCATGTTGCCCACATTTCTACGGTACCCAACTCAATTTCTAAGCAACTTTATCGAGATTGACTAAACGTCTACTGCTGTAAAAGAATGTCGAGCATCCTCCATAAATCAATCGAGAATACCGCTGGCTTATCTCCTCTGAACAGATCTGGCACCCTCTAAAATGAAAAAATTGATCATATACCCTCCATTTAGATGGAAATTGAGGATTTACCCTCCTGGCCCACGTGTCAGTGACTTATGATGACCCCACGTGTCATTGAGATGTGGAGGGTAAATCCTCAATTTCCCAACTAAAGGGAAGGTATATGATCCAATCTCCCCTCTAAAATATCACCTACGTGCCACAACATCTATTCAACCTCTAGCTCTTCCTAGGAAAAACTACACTGATCTAACTCGGTAGAGCTTTCCAACCTCTACGCAGAATCGTCGCAACAACCCCATCCAACGTCACATGACATTTAGAGCTACAATCCAAAGAAAGAAGCAAACGGAGAAAGAACCCACCTCCTTCTTCTTCCTCGCGAGGTTCCAGATCCTCCATGTCATGTTCTCCAGCCGCGTGTTCCTCTCCTGCGGGCTCCGCATCGCGTTCGCCTGCGGACATATGCACACAGATCGATCAAGAAATCCCAAGAAGAATGGAGGAGAAGGGTGGAATTTCGGCGCTCGCGCCGAGCACGTACGCGGAGCCATGTCTTGTAGAGATCGGTCTCGTCGTAGCCGGTGATGACCTCCTCGACGAAGTAGCGGGCCGGGGAGAAGTGGCCGCGCTCGCGGAGGAGGAGGGAGGGGCGGTCGCCGCCGATGGCCGCCTTGCCGGCGTCGAGGATGGCGTCGAGGTAGCTGTTGATCCAGTTGTCGTTGCCCGCCATCGCCCCAGCCACCGCCGCAGCACGCCGGCGATGAGATCCAGGCGAGATCGGGGAATGGAAAGAGTAGAGGCGAAGCCGAAGGGGAGGAGGAAAAGGAGAGGAGCTGAGGAGAAGTAGCGAAATAAAAAAAAGATTTAGGATTTTTATTATAAAAAGGAAAATAGAAAAAATGAAAGAAAAAGGTGGCCTCGTCATGGATTGAGCCTTTGAGTAAAGTAGTAAACTATATAATACTACATAATGGAGTAGTAGTGAGTAGCGACTAGCGTGATTATGATATAAATATTTTTTATTACAAAACGGAAAATAAAAAGAAAGAAAATTGTGGCCTCATAATTTTGTACTGTCCTTGGGTGCGTTTGATATGCATAATTTCATATTTCCCTGTAATATAATATATCTCTCTTAATCTAATTACCGATAACACATTAACTGTAATATAAGATCCTAGTGTTTGGCTAGTTTCAAAGAAACTACAAAATGACCTTTATAAATAGTTCGAATATTTCATAACTCGAACCAACGAGTCCACAAATTTAAATTACACATTTGAAATTTCAAGCCTTGAAGGTTAACATTTATAAAATTTATATTGAAAACTAAATTTTGAATTTTACTATTTAAAATTGCAACATTAAAAAATTAATTATTAATATTCAAAAGTTCAAAAAACTTATTTTTGAAATTTTTAATTTAAAAATATTGACTTTGTAACTTTAAAATATTTGAATTTATAAATTTTAAATTTTTGGAAATTTAACTTTTGAAATCCAGGTTCAAAATTTTAGATTTTAAGATTTAAATTATCAAAAATGGAATATCAAAATCCAAACTTGAAATTTTGATTTGAAATTTAAATCGCATGAATTAAAGGTTCTGAAATTCAGTATTTAAAGTATGATATTTTGGATTCAAATTTTGATATTTTGGTTTCGAAATTCATGTTTTGCAAAAATATTTTAAAAGTTGGATTTTGAATTTAGAAAGTTCAAATTTTGACTATGAAAAATTAAAGCAAATGATAAAAGTGTAATAGCAAATATTACTTTCCCTTAGTAATCTAATATAGACACCCTTTTCTACAGAAAAGTGATTCTTGAAGACATAGTAAATTGGTTTCTAAGGTAATCTTAAATTCTACATTTAGATTACTGATTGTTTTACCAAACAAGATAATCTCGTAGGATTACTAAAGTATTTTTAAGAATCTTTAGAGGATTCTATTTCTACCAACCAAACGCAGCTTGGCATCCTTATTTTTTTTCAAGGAAACCCTATTCCATTCGGACAGGTTCCTGAAGCATGGCTTTTTTCCAAATAAAAAAGTATGTGAAACACTGCATGATAATGGGCTTCTTCTTCTTTTGAAAAAGAAAATGAGCCCAGGCGATTTATACCACTGATCCTTTCGGCCCATTACGTGTAACAGGACAATTTGGGCCAAACCTAGCATCAACAAGCAAGTTTGAGATAATTCTGGGGCAAACATTCTTTTTGCAATTTTAATTTTGTTTGTATTTTGTCGATGTGTACCTAAAATTGAGGTCCTTTTTGTGTCACTGATCATGACAAGTTGGCATGTGTTTGTTTGTTTCGTTGGGTTATCCTCTAATGGGTTTCATAAACCTTATATTGGGTCTATTATTTTAGGTTGTGGTTGGTAGGTTTTGGCTGTTCGTAAGATAGAGTACGAAGTAAAAAAATCATATATGATTTTGATCAATATAGATAATGTCGTTATAACATCTATTACAATAAACTTGTAAACTCTACCTTGAAAAAATACTATGTTTGCAACTAATTACTGTAAAAAACCCATAAGCAGAAACAAAAAAAAAAGAGCCTACTATTTGTCGTTGAACCAAATGGTTTTCTACTACTCATTTGTTCATGACGGGATCGCTATCCTTGACACTATTGCCAAATGCCAACGACCGAAAAAGTGCCCATCTTAAGCAAATGGACGCATCTAACAGGCACGTGCCAAATCTCACCAGGATTCTTCTATCTAAAAGTTGGTGATTTCTTTATGAGTTTAAGGGGAGATATGGGTTATATATCACTAGTATGATAAACACAATGAAACAATCATAATTCAGGGAAAAGCATGCATCTTTATCATTAGGGAATTGCATGCCAAATAAAGGTGAAGAATCTAGCCATCGTGTGTGACCTTATCAGTCTTCTGTTGTCTTGAATAAAGGCAATTCTAGGTATAATAAAATTCGGTGTTTCAAGATTTCTCTGGACAATTAATTCAAGAGATAATTTATGATATACCACTCGAAAGAATAATGCCACTTCGAAGAATGACTTCCACTACATATTATTCCAAAGAAGTTTAGATTCAACATATACAATTTCCTCTGTTTTATTGTAAATTAAATCATTTTCACATTTTTTTGCCATAGGAAAAGGACTATTTGACCTATGTATGCTACATTTTCAAGATTCGATGAAATACCTCACAAGCCATGCAACCGAACGGGCCTTTCTGTTGCGGTGCGGACGAGTCCCTCCATATCTAACTAGTGCCAACTCTATTAGCCTTTGTGGATAGAGTATTGTAATGCAATCTGGGTCCAAATCTATACATGTAATTATATTTTGTGATGAGGAACAACATATTTTATATTTTTTAACAAAAACAAGGAGAGCTGCTAATTCATTCACTGAGAATGGCATTTTTTGTTTCAAAAAAGCAAAACTTTGATTTGATGAGTGACGTGGATCTCTTGTTGTGCTCAAAAAGGTAAAACTCTAATGTGCCTTTAGTTCAATCCCTCAGCATGGTCTTCATGGACCTGAAGTGAGGCCGATCAACATCGTCTAGATAGATGCGGCTACATGCGAAATATAGGCCAACAAAAGTGATCTAATCTTGAAATCGGTCACACCAAGATCGAAACGGCTTGAGTGGTATGCCTTGAAATCATAAAAACATGGCATACATGGATAAAATAGCCCTTTCTCATAGCTAAAAGGGGTTAAAAAGGATTTAATTTGCGAAAAAAAGGAAAATGGTATGTGTTAAATCTATATTTCTTTGAAGTGGTATGTGATAGTGTTCGAATGTTATATCATGGAGTATCCCACTCGTCGTAGCATTTCTGCTTAACCAAATAACCATCGAAACCTAACAAAGGGAAGCATATTTCATCGACTGTGACACTGATGCGGTGAGCACAAATTCTATCATGGCACCGTAGTTGAAAGGCACAACTCTACTGACTACATTAATATTTTTCTGAATACTAGAGTTTGACAACGACAACTGGTTAGTCTAACTGGTGTGGCACCTAAAATACCAAATTAGCGTAGATGGTCAAGGCAGGAGTGTTGATCTGAGTTCCGTTAAGCATAATTTTCGTACATTTAAAGAGTCTCATGGATCATGCTCAACGAAGAAAACTTAAGTACGTGATGGCGAAAATGCAAAGAACAGAGAAGCTTAGCTGGTCGCTACCAACTTCGTTGAATCGTGCACCCTTTTTCCGGCTGCTGGAAATGATCCTCCTTTTTCTCAAATGGCAGCTGAAAATGACGGATGGATCACCAAGACCCAAACTTCTACGCCTCCATGGGTGTACTCATTTTAATCGTTGCATAAATTATTAAAATATATTGATATATATATATATATATTTTCTTCTGATTAACCTGCGTGCCAAGTAATGAGTGACGGGGTAATTGTCTCCTGAGTTTTCAGATCAAGTACATTGCTTGTAAAGCATCGGCCCCTGTAATTGAGACCTCCTTCTCTGATCTCACTTTAATCAGCAGTAAGCAGAGTTTGACACCGACGGTAAACAAGTCCGAAGCTGAGACCAAGCTTGCCTCGTCTAGACCGTAAACCTGCAACAGAGTGTAATGTAACTTTCAAGAACAGCGTCCAGCTTTGAGCTAATGCTTGTAGAGCTTGACTAACTAGAGTCTCTAAGGCGACTCACAAAGTGCAGCTACGCGTACGAACGAAATGCGCGAAAGAACCGCATAGTTGTACTAAGATTCCATTAAAGTATTTACACTGCAAAAAAAAAAAAGAAAAGTTTTTACACTTTAGGTCGACACTACAGGGCCATCTCTTACCATGTCTGAACAGTACTTATTCTATTCTTTTTTTATTTAACATCTTTTATTTTTTTACGATATAAGAGATGAGATATTGACCGATATTTTTTATACATTTTTATTACTATATATATATAGAAAAACTATTTTATACCTCCATAACATAACTATTATATAATCCTCTTCTTATGGGCCACAACCCACCTTTCACCTCGGACAAAGAAAACCTATCACCCCCGCCTCCCATTAGGCCCTACAAATGACTTTCCACCCACTACCACGCCACCCACTCCGTGTCCAGAATAGTGCAACAACACGACATCTTTCGTGCAATAACACAACTTTTATAGCATCAAAACATGTTCAATATGGATCTCATTTTGTTAAGCTCATAATTTCGAACGCAGTGATGCAAAACGGATCGCAGAACGAACGTTTGGTTAAAGAAATATTGCAATTCAGCAATCAAAAGAAAACAAAGCTCACATGTCTCCTCTCCACGCTCAGAAAAGTGCAGCAACTATTTGCAAGTATGTAGTAACACGACAGGCTGCGGGCAATAACACGACTTCATCCCACTCCCATGTCTCTCTCCAACGCTCATACATTACTATGCCTTTCACAAGATGTTGCTACATGTTACTTGTAACGTTACTACGAGATAGAGGTGTCATATTATTGCACAATTTATTGTATGTTACTACGTGTTCTTTGCAACATTACTACTAAACGGAGATATGATCAGATTATATAGGTATAGTAAACCGACGTTATTGCACAACTATCAGTTTTTACTACATGTACCTTATGTCGTTACTACGATATGGAGGTTTTATGTGATCGGATTCTAGATGTGTAGCAATCCGATGTTGTTGCACAACTTTGGTTGTTATTGCACGTTCTTTGCTATGTTACTATGAGACGGGGATTTTAGATCAATTTTTAACCAGTTTTAGTGAGGAATTGATTTTAGTAAAGAGTAGAGGAAGTATGTATCGGAGAGTGGTTCGAGCGGGGAGGGACAGGTGAAGAGTATTGGTTTGGAATAGAAGGGATGGAAGGAGGGGAGGAGGAAAGAAGAGGAGGGATACAGAATAACTTATTCTAAGGGGTATAGAATAGCCTCACCTTTAATATATATTAATAATATTATAATATTATAACAATATTTTTGATGACTAAAATATTAATGATTAAACTTAAATTTGATAGCATGGGTTACCGGGGGTCGAATAAATAATCGGAGGGAGTATACGACAATGACCACCAGAAAGAGCCATAGAACCTGATCAACTAAAGTACAAACCTATTATATACTACACTGCCAAGCAACATTGGTCCATTCTCTGAACGCACGTATCTACAGGCTGCACAGATAGCTAGCTAGCTAATACGTCTCGTCGCCCCGTCGCCACCCACAACCATAGGAACTTGTGTCCTGCAGTGGCCTGAAAGAGATAAGAGGACCAATAGGACAGGAACATGCATTGCAGCAGGCAGGAGGCATCTATCTTTCAGAGACAGATCACACCTTGGAAATCTGAAAATGACAAGTACTTCCATTCACAGAATCACACGTAGGATGTATAAATTCTCTCTTCTATAATTGTTGGAGCATGCAGGATGTGCTGGTGAAGTAGTGAGTTGAATTATTTGAATTATTGTGGCCTGAATTTCCATGATCTGGGACTGGTTTATCCCCTCTTATCCATCTGAGATCATGTTGTATGGCGTTGGTGTTTTCACAAATCTTCTCTTTTCTAAGTGCACTGTTGTCAAATTTTCTGGCGATTTGTGCAGTGGCGAAAACATGGTATGATTGTCCCAATCATACATCCTTTTTAGTGGTCCTTGTTGTTCAGAACAAGATATTGTGTTCTTCAAATGGCGTTCCATGCAAGCGACACAGCAAAGGAATTTGCGCATTTTAAAATGTTCCCCTCATCCGAATTTATTCCTTTTTGGTTGGAGTATGTTCTTGGCAAGATCAAAATACGGCAAAGGAGAAGCCCACTCAATTATTATAGGACATAGGTTATGTGTGGCAGGGAAAAGAATAAAAATAGACGGCCACTTGAGCTGTGTTGTTAGGTGGTTCTTTCAGACTTGCTGTGCACTACATTTCACAGTTTGGAAATGTTAAGGAGTCGAGGTTTCTTTTGGGCTATGGATTATTACTTTTCGTTTATGGCTTTTGAATTCTAGCTGTTCGCGAGAGAGATTATGAAGAGAGAGACAATCGTATATGATTTTAGCTGGTACAGTTGAAGTCGATACAGTGTTTACTACAATCGATTTGTAAACCCCGCCTTGAAAAGATGTACTATTTAAAACTAGTTACTGTAGCAAAATATAAAGGCCAAAAGCACTAAGCCAAATCGAACCTAGCCTCACCTTCTGGGTCTGTGTGATATGAAGCAGTTAAAGTGGCATGCCTTGGAGTAATTAGAATTGCTCAGTTATGTTTAGGAAAATATTGACTAGCATTGGTTTGACAATAACAACAGAGCTGAATTAATCAAATGGAGAGCATGTTCTTTTTTTACTTCGGCTTATGGCTATTGGCTGCGGCTTATAGCTTTTGAGTTGTTTATGAGAGAGAGTACAGAGTAACAGAAATTCGTATGCGATTTTAGCCGATATAAATGAAGTTAGTATGTATTACAATCAACATATAAACCTCACCTTGAATAGAGGATCCATTTAAAAGCTAGTTACTGTAGAAAAACTAAAAAGTAGCTTTTAGAAACTGAAAAGAAGAGGTCCGAAAGTTACCTAGGAACTAGCTGGTGGATGGTGACTATAATGTTCTTATCCCAAACCGTTTCATTTGGTTTTGCCAATTGTAATTCAATTGGTTTGTTCCTTGTAGTGGGATGAATCTACAAAATCATCACTCTCAGATTCCTTTAAAAGACCACTCTCAAGTGTCTCTTAGGCCCTATTTGTTTAGGCTTTTTTATCTGACTTATAAGCAAAAAAGTTAAAGCCTAAACAAAGAAGTGACTTTTCATCCAACTTATGAAAAGTTTAAGCCATTTTAAGCTTAAAAGCCAAAAGCCATAGGAGAGGGGCATTTTTTTGGTTTTTGCGAAATGAAATATCCCCTTGACACTCAAGTTCACTAAAATTACCCACCAAATACCATTCATATATAACTCCAAATCCTTCCATTTTTTCACCTTTTTCCTCCTTCCTCATTTTTTTCCTCCTCTCCACTCCTTTTTAGGCTCCCTCACCATCCCACAACGCTCGACGCCACTGTCCCACTTCCACCGACGCCGTCCCCATGCCCCAACTCCGTCAACCTCCATCTTCCCCACGCCCACCGCCGCCGACTTCCCTCGTTCCTACCCCACCGGCCTCCCTCTTCCCCGCGCCCCAACCCACTGGTGCCGTCCACGCACCCCAACTCCACCGGCCTCCCTCTTCCCCACGCTCACCGCTACTTGCATCCCCCTTCCCTACGCCCGCCGTCGTCGACTTCCCTCGTCCCAACCCCGCCGGCCTCCCTCTTCCCCACGCCCCAACTCGGCCGACCTCCCTCTTCCCTCGACCAAACCCCACCGGCCTCCCTCTTCCCCGTGCCCCAACTCCGCCAGCCTCCCTTTTCCCCGCGCTCGTTGCCACTGGCATCCGCCTTCCCCATGCCTGTCGCCGCCAACTTCCCTCGTCCCAACCCCGCTAGCTTCCCTCTTCCCTACGCCCTAACTCCACTGGCGCCGTCTACACGCCCCAACTCCGCTGGCCTCCCTCTTACCCGCGCTCACCGCCACTGGCATCCCCCTTCCCCGCGCCCGCCGCTGCCGTCCTCCCTAGCCCCGACGACGACCAGAAGATTTTTTTTCTCTATTTTTCATTTTTCTTTCTTTTTTAAATTGAACGAGGATAGATGTTGCGATTATCAAGGTCATGATTAGTGATTCATGTTCAAAGTAGTTCTCAAAATTCTATAAATTACCACTGATTGTTGTGTGTTCAAGCCAGAAAGGATAAGCCTAAACAAATAGGGTATATACCTGACTTGATTAAAAGCTAGGTGCTTATAAGATAATTAAGCCAAAAAGCCTAAGCATAAATAAACAGGGCTTACTCTTACCTACCATTGCACTAAGAACATTATGAAAATGTATTAAAGAAATAGAAAGGGGGAATATAATTTCTGCCAACTTGCCTAGCTACCATCACTAATATGCCTCTTCATCTGAGTCTCTAACAGATGTGGACAACATTGTGTCATGGATCTGAACAATGTTCACGGTGTATGAAATCCTGATAACTTTTGGTTCGAGAATTTTTAATGGTGTGTCATTGTCTCAGATCTACCTAAAGCGGGTACAACCAGTGAATACATTTTTGGGCCGAAATTCATGAATATCTGTGAATTTTGGCCTTCTCGGCCTAACCCGAAAAAAGCCCAAATCGATGAAAAATTCAGCCCCATTTGAAAATTTTCGGCCCAGCCCAATCGAGGATACTGTAACTGGCCAACTTGTTCTCTGACTCTCTCTCGTTCATTATTTAAAATAATACAAGAAAATAATACAATCGTCTATATTTAAAAACTATAATACAATTTAAAAATATATTTTATTTTTTACCGAATCTCTGTGGGGCCCGCGAGGGGAGGATGACCCCGTCCCCACCCCACTAGCCTCGTAGGGCCTCGCCCCCGATAGGAAAATTCCCCGTGGGAGAAATTCCCACTCCTAGTGGGGTTAAGACAAGACGACCACAGCCTCACGCTAACCCATACAAATGGCTTGCCTTTTGGAGTATACGCCGCATGCTATTTTATTGAGCACTGTTGTTTGTAATTGTACTACACATCAGCTGTACCTAGCTGGTTGGGAACTGAGGATGTGTTTGAAACACGGGCATATTTCCAAAATTCATCTAGGTATATTTTATAGAAGTAATAGCACCGCTCATTTGGGCTTTTAAATATGAGCTTCTGACTTTTTTTTGGCACTGTAGTGATTTTTTTTTGCATTGTAACTACTGGTAGTTTTTTTTATCATAATTAAATTTAAAATTAAAAAGGTTATATCAACATGGACAATGCAAAGGAATAAGGGGGAAAAGGAAAAATACAAAAAAAACCCCAGAAAATGTAAAAGCCAGAAAAGACGAAATTAAGAAGCTAGAAGCCAAAAGCAGAAGCTCTTTGGAGCAGCTCCTTAAAATGAAGTATCATAAATGGTTGTAAGAGATACACGTGACATTAAGTAAGAACATTTCCAACGCAAGGATATTGCTATGCTATTATCTAATGCTCTCTACATCACTTAGAAAATAACTATAAATATAACTCTCTTCAATACAGAGTGTCTACCAATAGGCCTAATTAATAAATTTACACCTTCTTTTGTCTTTCTTTCTCTCCCCTCTTCTCCCTCACTCATCCCATAAAATTGATGTTGCAGACACAGTCCTCCTTCCCAATACATATTTTAGTTATGTCTTCTTTTGGTTTGTGTACTCAAGTAATGTCTCATGTAAGACACTGCTTTTCTCTCTCTTCTTTAATTTTTTGTCACGTCATCTCTCATCGTATATGAATAGCTAATTATGAGCTATAACATTATACATGACGGAGCATTGGAAGTATCCTAAGAGATAACAAAAGTGTTGACGAGTTCCTCTGATGTCTGGACTCTAGAAAGAACGTGAATCGAATACTCCCCCTATTATGCCCGGGGGAGTTCGCGCGAGGAGAGGGCGGCCACGTCACCCCTGCGCGCGCTGTGGCCGGCGCGTGGCCGCCGAATTTGCATACGGTCGGGGAGCATTTTTGCGAAAAACCCCCTGTGTTTTTCCAAAATTACGTAGAGGTCCTTGGTCCTCGCGAACAGGTCCCTGCCAGTTTTTTTACCCCTCCACTTTGCAGGATAGCCCCCCGCGGTTTCCTAAATTACGTACGGGTCCTCGTTTATTTACGTACAGGCCCTCAATTTTTTTTACGAAAAAGACCTTTAACTTCTTCGAAAATACGCATGTGCCCTCGATTTTTTTTAGAAAACTCCTCACGAATTATCGCCTCTTTCAATTCGGTACACACGGTGGCTGGCGCGACGTGACGCCGCGCCTATGAGGCTAGTTCCCTTGATTGGAAGAGCTTTCCAGTTCTCATGCTTTCTGCAGGTATATGTCTGACTTTTCGTCTTCAAAAGTATTATGGTTTTTAGTTGATTACGAGAGAGATTGAGGGAGCAAAGAACACTCGTATTGAGAAGTCATTCTGTTTAAAGCAGTTACTGCAGTAAATCCTACAGATAACTTATAAAACCACTTTAAAAAATAACTCCAATCAAAAACCAATTTTTAAAAACCAAAATGCAGAAACTATTTAAAACATAAAACTATGATCACTAGTTTGTTTTCCCACTTCATGTCACAACGTTCTCTTTGATCGAGAACAAGCCTAAAACTGAAGACAGAGAAAAGGATAATTTGGCCGTCCATGACTGCTTTGCATTGAGTGTGCGGCTCTGATCATCATATCAAACAGAAATAGGCTTCGTCCATATTGAAGGCTCCTTTGCCCTTTCCTTGCAAGACATATATAGTACAAAAAACTAAATAAAGTGAAAGAAAACAGATGATAAAAAAGGAAGATAAATTGGGATCCTAGAGTCCAACTACCTAGTCGGGAATATCACCGGAATATACTTCGAAAATGGGACAAATCCTTCATGAGAAATGTGAAGTGTTTTGGGCCACAAATAACTGGTGAGTTAAAATGGTAGGGATGTTAATTTCTCGAAGAAATAAGCGACGGTACTGTAATTTTTGTTTTGGGCCACAAATAACTGGTGAGTTAAAATGGTAGGGATGTTAATTTCTCGAAGAAATAAGCGACGGTACTGTAATTTTCTTGATGTCTAGTAAGCTTGACATGGTAACTGCCCCGTTTATTTTGGCTTAAGTTTTTGGCTTATTTTTACTATTTGTAAATTTCGTCTTTTTCTAGCTTTTTTTTATCTTTTTTTGCGGGTTTTTTTCCATATTTGTTTGCGTTGTCTGTGATGGGTTAATCTGTTTTTCTATTTTTAATTTTTTTTAATTTAGTTATGCCAAAATAAGTCACCATAGCTACAGTGTAATTTCAGTCAGCTATATTGCAATTTTAGTCCTAAGCTTAGTTTATTTCAGTCCAACCGAATGGCACCTCAGTATAATCTAAAGGTGAAGCACAAATGTCAAATGAGTCTTAATTTTGGTGTTTGCAAACTTCAACCATAGTAAAGGGGAATGCGGATTTTCCACATTCTCCTAAAAATTGTTTATCAATTCCTTCACTGTAAACAACGATTGCAATTCACTGACGATCGAATGGCCACAAGGCGCGCGGGGTAGGATCGGACGGCGGATGCTGGCGTCCAGAATTGCAATTTTAATTTCTAAGGGAAAAAACAGCTGTGAAAATCCCAAAAATACCCTTCTTCCCTACCTAGCAGACACAGTCACTCATCACCTCGCTGCTCCGCCCGTCTCCCCCTCATTTTATAAGGCCGCGACTCTCCTCGCCTCTCCTCCCTCGCTATCCATCTCCTCGTTTCTCTCTGGTTCGAGGCGGAAAAAATCATACGATTCGAGCGAGAGAAGAAAGTTTCGAGAAACGAAGCCCTAGGTGACGTAGGAGTGAGTCTCCGGCGATGGCTGCGGCGGCGATCCTGCCGGAGCTGGCGACGCAGGTGGTCATCCCGGTCGCGGCGGCCGTGGGCGTCGCTTTCGCGGTGCTGCAGTGGGTGCTCGTCTCGAAGGTGAGGCTCTCGACGGAGGGAGGCGCCGGCGCCGGGAAGAGCGGCGCGAGCGACTACCTCATCGAGGAGGAGGAGGGGCTCAACGACCACAACGTCGTCGTCAAGTGCGCCGAGATCCAGAGCGCCATCTCCGAAGGTAAGAGGCTCAGAGCTGCGTGGGTTCTTGCATGCGCGCGCGCGCGGGTGAGGGGGTGTTGAGGGATTGCGAGGTGCTTCAGTTGTAGATCCTATCTTTTTTTTGGTTGATTTTGTTAAGAAATGATCGGATTTTTACGTGGTTTGCTTAATGGTTTTGGCGCGAATTGCTGTTCTTTGTCGAGTGGTTTCCGTTTGCTTACAGGGTGATGTTTCGAGGAGAGAAATATGGGAATTCCTTTCTTTTAATCGAACTGATTTTTTTTTCAGGTTGTTCGTTGTCTACGCTGTAATTGATTTTTGTTTGCTTGATATGTGATGCTTTAAGGCGAAAAACAGTGTTAATGCATGTTTTGGCTTTATCTGATAAAATACAGTAAACTCTTTAGGAGTTTGTAAGCTAATTTGGGTTAAGAAGGAGCTTGTTTTAATCGAACTAACTTTGATGTAGCAGCAGATGCTCAGTTTGTACGTGACAATTAAAGGCGTCGCTGTTTTTGCAGTCCTTTTCAGAAGTTATTTATGGATTTTGCCTTCATGTCTGGGACCTTTGGGTGATCAGTATTACATTACTATTCCACACTAGTTGGATCTAGACAAGGCATTAAACTATCTGCTGTTGCTGCTTTATGCAGCAGAGATATCCATGATCAATTTGGCTTAAGCTTCTAGCTTCCAGTTTATTTTTCATTATTCATAAATTTTATTTTTTCTGAATTTTTGGCTTTTTTGGTGCTTTTTTGTCAGTTCTTTTTTCTCGTATTTGTTTGTATTATACGTAATAGGCTAACATATTTTTTATATTTTTTAATTTTTTAAAATTTAATTATGTTAAATAAGTCTCTGTCAGCTACAGTGTTTTTTCAGCCATAAGCCACCAAAAAAAGCCCAACTGATCACCACAATAAGCTCCAGTTTACTGTGCTGTAAGTGTTGTTAATTATCCTAATCCATTGTAAACCCAGCTAATTCTAGACTACTTAGATGTCTTCGAGTACCTTTTGGGATTGTGGAGTTCTTGGTCAAACTGGTGGTAATAGATCAGGAGCTGCCTGTGGGGTAAGAGACAAAGGGATAAGTTCTTCGCAGTCTGAGAAAGCCCAGAAGTGGGCTAACAAATAAATAGATAAGTTCTTGTAGCACGTGGTCCTCCTTCTTCACTGCTGCTGACTCTGATAACCAAATTTATAGAGCCTGCATTACTGTAGTCGGACATGAACCCACCTCCTGGGAACCACGTTTGCTCTGCTTTAGTAATTTCATGGAATTCATTGTAATCTTGGTATGATGCACATGCGTTGGAATTTGGAAAGTACTGTGACCCATTGGTGCTTCATGTAAGGCACCCGTGCAAAGAATTGTTGCAGTCCGGAAGATGCCTGCTAGTGAAGTAGTTTTGCTTTTGGTGGGTGCCAGTACCATTGCAGATTTAATCTGGCAGTGGTATTTGTTAGTTGTAAGATCATGTTAGTGTTAGGTTCTTTATGCATTTGTACGAAAATAACTAGAAACATGTGGTAGCTGCTATTTTTCTGAGTTAAGGGCTCAGTGGTATTCGTCTTTGACAATATCTGAGCACATTGGGTGTGTGGCTTGATTGCGATGTCCTATGTGGATGTGACTGCTTGGTTAGATGATGGGGTTCATCCGCATTAGTGACTGGCATATGATTGGCTTTACAGGACTCACTATAGACTGTAGGACCCGAAATGGTAATCAGATGAGGGGGGGGGGGGGGGGGGATCGAATGATACCTTCAAATTTGATCTCCCTAGATCGTTTTCCAAAACCTTTACTCTACTGGCTACTGAAAGCTAGGAAGATCATATTAGCTTACCTAGAAAGAACTTAAACAAATGTAGAAGCAAAACGGGGTTCAACTCTAGGCAACCAGTCAGACCGCTATGGACTCAACGGTTGGACTGGCTAGTGCTTTGACCACCTAGGAGCACCAGTCTGACCGCTAGCAGGGTGGTGGTCTGACCGCTCTCCCCTGTTCAGGAACAGAAAATAGCCTAAGCCAAAACACAAAAAGTTACAATCTCTGAAATACAAGACCAAATGATTTAAAACTTAGTACACACCTTGCCAAGGATATCAGAAATCTAATCCATCTAAGGATCATATGGATCTTAGCCAAAGTTCTAACATTTCCTTGAAACAAGTAAGGTTGCACCAAAATCAGACAAAACTCAAAAACTTGGCTTACGACTTGCTCGTGAGTTAAGGATAGCCAAAATAACTCTAGATAAGTTCTCACATGTCATAGGAAGCTAAAGCACCCAAAGATTCAAGGTCAAAACACTTGGATCACGATTCCACAAGAAGTGTTCCACATCAAACCAAACTGGGCAAACTCCAAGATCTTGCTATAGCTAGTCCCTAAATGGATGGCATATGATCCTCATGAGGCACCTCCATCACTTACACATCTTTAGAACCAGCAAGATCAAGAGGGAAGGGAGAAGAGCAAAAAACTCCAGTCAAAACAAGCGCAAGAACAACAAGATCAAGAACATACCTTGTAGGATGAAGATGATTAATCTATTATAACTTGTAGATGAATGTTTTACAGCTTCTCTACTATAGAGGACGGAGCTCTCTCTCCCAAGAGTACTCACCCAAAACCCTATAAGGTGTGTTGGTTGCTTTCTTCTCTAACCTCTTTGGCTTAGCAACCATAGCACCAACCACACCACTCAAATAGATGAGGCAATCATCCCACATATAACCCTAATGAATACTATCCATGAGCCCAACCGAGGAACCCGTTAACCCCCCCCCCCTACACACACAGAGGATTTTACACAAAATAACTTACGCACACTTTTCAAAGCGTATAAACCCAAACCTGCTAAGGATCAATCTTCCATCCATAGTTTCTTTAGCAATTCCTTGACCTAAACTGCTCTCCAAGCGCCGCGGTTTTGGTCACTTTGCCACTTTCGTTATTTTGGCTTCCTCACCAAAACGTCTTTGCCTTGACCATGGACCTCATCTCTTTCTAGAGTCTAATCCATAGTCATCTCTTCCTTTGTAAGTAATCCCTATACTTACAACGTGTGGGTCCACCAATGGCTTACGCATCGGCAAGTCTCTTCATGTCGGTTCCCTCCGACCACGCCTCACTTGCACAGTCCTCACCATTCGATGAACCGTTGCTCGAACCTTTTCTTCGACATCTCTTGCTTCTCCCGTACCCCTCTTGAGCCTAACCATCCTGGCCGACTTCCTTAACCGCACCTCAGCTCATCCTCGAGTCTAGTCCCAGTCTACACTGTCAACCATGGCTATCCCCATGCACCTTGCACATCAAAGGCCAAGAAACTGTTTTCGGGTATAACTTCTTTGTAACTTGATCCATGTTAGTCCAAACATACTTCATTCACCATGAATGCAATGACTTAGACTCCGCAACTTAACCCATGACCAAATCTCCTAATTTCCCAAAAATCCAGAACCAACATACCTCAGCCAGTCTGACCGCCATGGTGTGGTTGGCCATACCGCTCTAGCTGGTCTGACCACCACCCCAGTGGCCAGTCAGACTGGTAGTCATACCGCTCAGGCTCAACCCAAAAAACATCTCTCTGAAAAATAGCTACCGTCAACTATTTCCTGGTCGCACCACAACCCTGGTATGACTGCCACCATGGCCAGTCACACCGGCCATTGACTACCGGTTAGACCATCAACCCTTGGTCGATCTAACTGCTGCTAGCCAGTCAGACTGCGGCTTCCATGCCGGTCTGACCATCAGCCTTAGGCCGGTCAGACCGCTGCCTGGCAAAGACACCTGAGAGGTAAAACACAAACTTTCGCAAATGCGAATTCCAATTCAACACGATTGCCAATTGTTCAACACACACGAACCAATGATATTCTTAACATGGTTCTTCATAGACAGAGGTCATGCTATTGCTATTGCAGTGCTCTAAACTTATTGGAACTACCAAATATTTTGCATTTTCACTGCCTAATGTACTTGGAGTTCCTTTAAATAGTTGAGTTAATATAGGAGGCTTCAGTTGCTAGTAGTTTTGACGGTTTGTAAGTTCAGTGGATTAGATTTGGTTGGCTCTTCATTTCAGTGCCATTTGGCTGCATCATGGTGTAGTTTTCCAGATGGATTTTATGGATAAGTTTTCATTGGTTCTCATTTGACCAACCAAATCGATTTTCTTTTTAGACGGCCTTCTTTGTTTACCATTTGTCTGTAATTCTGTGTCGATGTGTTCTCATTGGTTTGATGTTGACACATGTCCTTGGTGCTGTTTCTGACTGTGACAACATCAAAAGTGGAAATTTTGAATTTAACTATCGCCGGGGGGCTGTCGCAAGATTTAGGGCTGAAAAATATAAAAATGTGATGCTTTACAGCAAAATTGGAATTACTTTAAATGCAAAACAGTTGCACCCAAGAAGGATCGAAGTGTCAAAACTGCCACACAAAAATTTGCACAGCAATACACAATATATGCATTTTTTTCTAGTAAGGATGTTTTCACCCGGGCCATTCATCTAAAGAATATAACAACATATAATGAAAAGATACAATATTCATGACAATAAACATAATTAGTGAAAGAATATATCTAAGATTATTAAAATGAGTCGCCAGAGCCAGCCATGGTGGCACGTGAGGGATATTCCTCTACAGCTAGGGTTGGGAGGAGTTAGTAGGAGGCACAGGATTGGGGGAGAAGGGATGTGTTAAATTGAATCAACTAACAAAAGTAGTGTTAAATTGATCTTTTTAATGGATAAATTACATGTATTTGCTAGAGGTCGGGGTCGGGTACCTAATTACTCCTTTCTCATGAGTCATCAAACGAGTGAATGTCGGATGTGCCTCGAGAATCAATATCCATTCAATGCAATTTAACAGACACACATATTTTTTCTTGATCGACTTAGATTTGAATCACCAAATTGGCTCTAAGTTTACCCCATATTTCATTGTAGTTCTGCAAATCATCCGGCAATGGTGTGCTGATTTTGATAGTGTGTCAAAGTAGCTCAAATAAATCAGTTGGCTCGTTAGTTGGATGGTGAAAGTATTGAGTAAGATTTACCTGGAAGAATCTGTTTGTACAAATTTTGGAATGCTCATTGACGAGCAAGTTCTATGCCCATTTGGGCCTACTTGTCAGTGGGTGTTGCAAAATTTTCATGAACAAATAGGTTCAGGCACATGGAAGTGCTCTTTCATTTCAAAGTGTTTTGTAGGTCATTCAGTCATCTTCCCCGATTTTTTTCTTGTTACATTTCAGTGTTGATATTATTGTTCTATGGCATACTTTGTTCATTTCAAGCTTTTACGTCACAAGCATGAATACATAATCTGCAGCTAAATTCACCTGCCATCTTTTTTCTTGTGTTGTTGTGAACAGGAGCGACATCTTTCCTTTTCACTGAGTACAAGTATGTTGGATTATTCATGGGCATTTTTGCAATCCTTATATTCCTCTTCCTTGGGTCTGTTGAGGGCTTCAGCACAAAGAGCCAGCCTTGCCACTACAGCAAGGGCAAGACCTGCAAGCCTGCCCTTGCGAATGCCATCTTCAGCACTATAGCGTTTGTGCTTGGTGCCGTCACCTCTCTGGTGTCTGGTTTTCTTGGAATGAAGATTGCAACTTATGCAAATGCTCGGACAACTCTAGAGGCCAGGAAGGGTGTTGGGAAGGCATTTATTACTGCTTTCCGATCTGGTGCTGTAATGGGTTTCCTGCTTGCTGCCAGCGGTCTTTTGGTTCTTTACATTGCTATCAACTTGTTTGGAATCTATTATGGCGATGACTGGGAAGGTCTTTTTGAGGCTATTACTGGATATGGCCTTGGCGGTTCTTCTATGGCTCTTTTCGGCCGTGTAGGTGGTGGTATTTATACTAAGGCTGCCGATGTTGGTGCTGACCTTGTGGGGAAGGTGGAAAGGAACATCCCTGAGGATGACCCAAGAAACCCAGCTGTAAGAAATCTTTCCTTGAATTATGAAGACTCTCAATTCTTAAGTACTATTAGAAAACTGTCACTATACTGAAATTGCTTAGTGGTTAAATTTGTCTTCGACCTTAGCATGTGGCATTACATTCCGCAAGAGGTGATAATAAATTGGTGCCTAAACCGGATTATAAGAATGACCTTTTGGTCTACTTGCAGGTCATTGCGGACAATGTTGGTGACAATGTTGGAGATATTGCTGGAATGGGATCAGATCTCTTTGGCTCATACGCTGAATCTTCATGCGCTGCTCTTGTTGTGGCCTCGATCTCTTCTTTTGGAATTAACCATCAGTTTACTCCTATGGTGTACCCCCTTCTTGTTAGCTCTGTGGGTATTATAGCATGTCTCATAACCACCTTGTTTGCAACTGATTTCTTTGAGATCAAGGCTGTGAGTGAAATAGAGCCCGCTCTCAAGAAACAACTTATAATTTCCACTGCTGTTATGACTGTTGGCATTGCACTTGTCAGTTGGTTAGGTCTTCCATATAGCTTCACCATCTTTAACTTTGGTGCCCAGAAGACAGTGCAAAGCTGGTATGCCATTTTTGGATTGACCATTAAACTTTCGTTGATAATGAACTTTATATCACAGTCTCATTCCACTTTAAATTTATCAGGCAACTGTTCTTATGTGTGGCGGTTGGTCTTTGGGCCGGCCTGATCATTGGCTTTGTTACTGAGTACTACACAAGCAATGCATACAGGTGTTTATTTCTTGTCAGTGATGGTGGTGGTACCCTTTATGTTTGCTTCCAACCTTTGACATCTTCGCTGTTTATCCTTTCAGCCCTGTACAAGATGTTGCTGATTCCTGCAGAACTGGAGCTGCCACTAATGTCATTTTTGGGCTTGCTTTGGGTTACAAATCAGTCATCATTCCTATTTTTGCTATTGCTGTGAGTATTTTCCTCAGCTTCAGCCTTGCCGCCATGTATGGTGTTGCTGTGGCTGCTCTTGGAATGCTGAGCACTATCGCCACGGGTCTTGCTATTGATGCCTATGGCCCCATCAGTGACAATGCTGGAGGAATTGCTGAAATGGCTGGCATGAGCCATAGAATTCGTGAGAGAACTGATGCTTTGGATGCTGCAGGAAACACAACTGCTGCAATAGGAAAGGTACACATCTGCCTACTGATTCCTGTTGCAATTTCATGGTGTTGCACCTAACAAGTTGTGATTCTTCCTGGTGTTTTCATGGGTAAATGCAGTTTAGCGTCCGTGTGTAGTTGAATTTTATACCACGTGTTCTTTGGTTAAAAGCTCGAACACTCCTAGAAAGTGCAGTCTTTTCTAATTAGATCTTTTTATACCACCTTCAGTATGATGAGTGTCCTCAATAAAAAGTATCTCACGATCTTGTATTTGCAGGGTTTTGCCATTGGCTCTGCAGCCTTGGTGTCACTTGCACTTTTCGGTGCCTTCGTGAGCCGTGCTGCTATCTCTACAGTTGATGTGCTGACACCTAAAGTGTTCATCGGACTTATTGTCGGTGCTATGCTCCCATACTGGTTCTCAGCAATGACTATGAAGAGTGTAGGCAGTGCAGCACTCAAGATGGTGGAGGAAGTCCGCCGGCAGTTCAACACCATCCCTGGACTCATGGAGGGAACCACTAAGCCCGACTATGCAACTTGTGTCAAGATCTCCACTGATGCATCCATCAAGGAGATGATTCCCCCTGGTGCTCTTGTTATGCTGACCCCTCTCATTGTTGGGATCTTGTTTGGCGTGGAGACCCTCTCTGGAGTCCTTGCTGGTGCTCTTGTCTCTGGTGTTCAGGTTGGTATAGTTGAGGATCACCATTGAACCCAAGTTTTTTCCACTCATTATTTGGTTTCACTGTTTTCAGATTGCCATATCTGCATCCAACACTGGTGGTGCCTGGGACAATGCCAAGAAGTACATTGAGGTAATGTTACATGCATATCTTTTCCAACAAACACCATTTTTTTTTGTAAACATGCATAAAACCATATTAAGCCTTTTGATCTTCTATCTGCTCAGGCTGGAGCTTCAGAGCACGCCAGGACCCTTGGTCCGAAAGGTTCTGACCCCCACAAGGCGGCCGTCATTGGTGACACCATCGGAGATCCTCTCAAGGACACCTCAGGCCCCTCCCTTAACATCCTCATCAAGCTCATGGCGGTCGAATCCCTCGTGTTCGCCCCCTTTTTTGCCACCCACGGCGGCATCCTCTTCAAATTGTTCTGAGGCGACGAGATGGACGGAACAAAGGCCGTAGTTTTGCTGGGGAAGAGCATTATATCAGCAATATGACATATTCTTTGCTCCACTGAGTTGATGACCCCCATCGTGCACTTGGTGTCCTTTTCTTTGTTCTAGTCTTCTAGTTCCAGGTTCCAACCATATGTTTTGATCCCAGTTTCTCATCTTTAGCTTTTGAGTCCAGCTGCATAGTCATCGGCCCCTATGGGACAAGGGAGCATTGAAAATTTCCCATTTTCTAAAGTGATGACGATTAATCGCGATGGTTTCCCTCTCTTAATAATGATGAATATGTTTTACTAATTTCGTTGCAATGTAAGCCATCCAATCTTACAACTGCTCAGGTCAACTACAGTCACAACTTGCCCAGTTCCTTGCCAACAAGTGAGTCATGAATCATGATCGGAAAGATTCTTGAAGCCTCCATTCATAGTGGGTGAGTTTTTTTAGGCCGTATCTTTCGAATTCGAACTGTTCGCAAGAGTATAGAGAGAAACAATCATATGTAATTTTAGCTATATAGCTGAACTCTATATAACGTCTACTACAATCAATTTGTAGACCTCATCTTAAAAAAATATTGTTTGAAAGCTAGTTACTGTAATAGAAAGTAAAAAGAAAACCATAAGTGGAGCGGAACCCACCCACTAGTATCATTATATTATCCTGTTACAAAGGCTATTGGTTACTTTGCGTTCTGCTGTAACGCTTGGGCAAATTCAGACCTGTAAACGTCAGTGTAGCCACTGTTATGTCAGTAACAACAGCGGGAATGCAGTCCCAAAATCTATTTTTCATGGCACCTTGCTTCATGATTTCATCCACTTAAGCATGGAGAACAAAAATGCCCAGGACATCTTTCTTGCATTATTTCATACAACCATACATGTCTTAAGGATACAAGAACAAATGTAACGAAACACGGCGAAGCAAACATAAATTATGACTGTTCCGAGTAACAGGGGTTGATAGCAAATCTGACGAGAGACAAGATAAAAAGTATCTTTTAATAGTACATGCACAAGTGTTCCTTTTTTTGAACTAGGCTATGAATGGCCCACCACAACGACCAAGGTAAAACCTCTACCTGCGAACCAGTAAACCGCTACACACTGGTGACCAAAGCCACATTCCCTGCCTGTAAGGTATCACTATTAGTCATTGCTCATTTCCTCTTCTTGGCAGGTGGTTCATCCTCGTCCTCATCCTCCTCCTCCTCTTCTTCTTCCTCATCCTCCTCATCGTCATCCTCTCCGTCATCATCATCCTCGTCCTCCTCATCACTCCCTCCTTCACCACTGGCTTCAGGGTCATCGTCCTCATCGTTCCCTTCCTCTTCTGAGGCATCTTCATCATTGCCATCATCATTATCATCATCTTGATTTTCAGCATCCTCACCATCTCCCTCCTCCTCATCACCATCATCAGACTCCCCATCATCCTTGTTCTCAAGCACAATTTCAATTTTGTTTTTGCCAAGAATCCTTTGGAAAAGGGGATGTAAACAAACCTCAGCTTTGAGAGAGAAAGAAAATAAAGATGGCTACAGCGATAACGTGACACATATTTTCAACACTGATGAATGCTTACAGTTTTATCAAAACAAAAGCAGAAGTGAAGTTGCAAAAGGGGCATATGGCATACCTATTAATCAAATCCTGCTCCCCACCAGATGTAAAGATTTCATTTTGCAAAGACAACATCTGGAAAACAAAATGGAAAGGCAGACAGAACGTTAAAGCTGATGATTGAGGACTGGACAAAAGCAGAGTTGCTCACAACTGCATCATAAATAATCAAACCAGTTATATGCAGCTACTTCAAAGTATATCCCCTATTTAGTAGAATTATAAATAATAAAACACCCAAAAAAAGATATACCGGAAGAAAACAATAATTAACAAAACGCACAAATAATGTTAAACACCCTTTGGAATGTCAAGGTTATATAAATAGGCAACCGGCTTAGAGCAAAAGGGTCTTATAAATATATCACGAAATTATTCCATGGGTAAAGGTGAGCACTTGTAATCACATTCCGTTGTAGTCACATTCTGTTGTTAGTAAAGTACCCTCTACAGCAAACCAACCATTAAATTTTTTACTTATTATCACGACAAAATTGAACTTCAATCATGCATTCAACTATCTTTCTCCAAATAAGGACAGCAATACTTAGCAGTGCACTCATTAGAAACACGGAACTAATTCCAGTATCCAGCGACTGAAGTATAGACGGTATAAATTAATTGATGATCAATAGCTTGGCCAAGTATTAATACTAAATGGAATATTGCAGCCCACTTGTCCTTCAACAGTAGCGCTTTGTCAAGAGCTGAGACTTCAACAGCAGCTACTAAATGGAATGATGCAGTGACCATCAACAGTACATTAACTTAAGTTAAATACCTTAGTTGCTGATCCTGTAGACCAGCTCACTTTTCCTTCACTAGCGCTTTGTCGAGGCTTGGGACATGATTAAGGAGAAAAATGGTAGATGCCTTGCAAAGCTATCATTGGCGCATAACATAGTATGTAAAGACATCACATCATTTTCTAGGCCTCACTAGAGACATCACTTCGTAAATATCAAGGTCTTCATTGAGCAAGAAATTTCTGGACCGCGGCTTTTATCAACTTATTGCATGGCGGCATGGGCATAGATAACATAAATTTTGCAAAGGCACAACAACTATCAGATTCCCAGGCACCACCAAGGGAATCATCATAGCCATGGAGCAGAAATTGTAGAAACTACCAAAATTCCTCCTCACACATCACATTATCCTAACCTCCGGATACAAGTATACAACCATGCTCCCAAATCCTAGAGATAACACAATGCAACATAAGAAAATATGAAAGGAGTTAACCAAATCCCCATGAACAACTATCAACAAGAGTTAACCAAATCCCCATGAACAACTATCAACAATTTCTTGAGTGAGCTAAATCTATCTATCAACAGTAGGGGTACCGAAAATACCAACACTAACCATCCAATTGCATCACAAGATCTCAAATTTAACCCACGTATAGCACAATTTTTTAACAAAAAAGAACACAAATTCTAACTCAAATTTTTTTTATGAGATAATGGTAAGATTGTTACCACGACAACGAGCCCAAGCAGCGACCTTTGCACCTCCAAGGCGGCCTCCGCGACGAGCAGCCGTGCCAATTCGACGGCCTTGCCGCCTCCATTGCTCTTGCTCCCAAGCAGCTCCTCCATATCGTTGAAATTTCCACACCAAAGCAGAAACTTTCACCAAACAAATTGGAGAAGAGAGGGGGAAATGGCAAAATTGTGGGACCTTTCGAACTAAGGCGAGATCCACGGTAGAACCCTAGGTGATTAGCGAGAGATTTGAAGGAGAATTACCAGCAATTCGAGGAGGAAGAGGAGGCGCCACTCGTGTGGGTCTCGGGCAATGGCACAGCGCGGAGTCTAGGGTTTCGGGGCGCTCGTACTCTCCAGAACCAGGGGAAAATAAAAAAAAAAGGAAAATTAAATAATAATTGCTGGGTCTACCGTCTACATGGGTCGTGGGCCAGGGTTTTTGCATGGGCTTTCTGGAGAGGTTTTGCCTGTATTTTTGCCGGGGGTGGTTGGAGCTGCGAGCACACAGATATCATAAACTTTAGGTTAGACTTGTAATATACGATATGTGTAAATTACACAAATATATACCGGGTGCCATGTTCTGTAACGGTATTTTAAATTTGCGCTTAAGTATAAAATGTATTAATGAGGATATAATAATCTTCTAATTATTATGTCTTTGTATTCTCCGAGTTTAGTGATAAGAGAGAGATTTCTCAAGGTAGTCGTGAGTCTTACTACGATTACCTCTTAGTCGTAAGTCTTCCTACGACTACTCAGTCATGAGTCTTACTATAACTACCTCTTAGTTATAAATCTTTCTACAACCACTCAGTTATAGGTCTTACTATGATTGCCTCTTCTACAATCATTCAGTCGTAAGTTCTACGATTATATGGTTGTAAGTCTTTTTACGATCACATAGCCGTAAGATACCCTACTACCACCTCATAGTCGTAAATCCTACTGCAACCTGCATATTATCAACTACCTTGTTTAGGACGACCTACTTCATTGTAGGGTCGTCTGACAAAGTGGTTAGAATGTGCGATTATTCCTAATAACCATACACGACCTCTCTTTGATAATAACCGTCGCACAGTGAACGGTCCACTATGTATTTTGGACAGTAACTTCCATCAAACAGTTATCATCCAAAGTATTGAGACGTCTTTTGGCACAGGACAACGGCCACCGTTTCGTCGGCTATATAAAGATTGACGTCATGGAAGAAGGGGGATCATAACACATTGGAGTAGGAGATAGTGCTAGCCATTTCAATTTCCTCTCAGTTGTAATTCTTTCTCTGAGCAATAGCCACATAGGACATAGTGTTATTATTCTCTCAGGAGAAGATCCAAACATGTATAAAAATTCTCGTGTCTCTATTCTGTATATTCATACACCGAATCTTCTAGATTTTTCTCGAATTCAAATAAATCATACGGAAGATCAATATCAGAATATTGACATAGATGTTCTCAAAAACCTTTAAAAAATACAGATTTATTTCAAATGTATGTGCATGTTATATTGCGTTATTGAAACATTACAATTACTAGTAGTGTGCCCGTGCTAATGCTACGGTAAAATATAAAACAAGATAAAATTTGTAAAAAATAAAACGAACAATCAGATTCATTAAGATTCACGTCTCATATATTGTATAACCAAATATTTTTGTCACATAATGAATATCACATAACGACTGATCCTTTGAGGAGGCGACAACATCATTGGACTCACCCACCGACGACTTTCTCCATCCCCACATTGTTTAAACTTGAGGCTACAAAGAAAACAAATATTTTTGTCACATAAAGAAATATGAAACACAGTAAGGAAATAGGTGTTTGTGGACTATTTACTTACCACATCACCATGCTAGGACGTCTTTATACACAATATTTTTGGTGCTCTTCCCTGAGGTATCTACTTCTTTCTTTGGTTTGGCCAAAATTCTTGTCGTTTGTCTTGATACACCCCTTGATAGCGCGACATAAAGCTGTCCATGTGAGAAAACAGGCTCTGGAAGGTAGATGCCAACATTTGGGATGGTTTGGCCCTGCGCTTTGTTTATGGTCATTGCAAAACTCAGGCGGATCGGGAATTGTTTCTGCTTGAACTTGAAAGGAAGTGAGATATCGTCGGACGGAGCCATAGGGATTCTAGGAATGAACACCCTCTTGCCTGCATGGTGGCCACCAACTATTTCTGCATCAATTGCATTGTTTTGGAATGCTCTAACCATGAGTCTTGTTCCATTGCACAATCCGTGGTTAGGATCTAGATTGCGGAGAAGGATCATAGGGCAGTGGATTTTCACTTTGAGCTCATGTGGAGGCAGACCATTTGGAGTGATGGAGTTTAGGAAGTCAATAGGGTAGTTATTTCTTGAATCGTCATTGACAGAGTCGAAGCTATGAAAAACCTTTTCCTCACCTGGAAACTTGTCAATCATCTTTGCATTTAGCTGATCTACATGTGCATTTTTGGTAGAAAGAATGGCACGTGTGCTCATATAAGCTGTTGATCTTGCATTTTCCTCAAGTGATGGAAAGATTTCCTGAATGAGTTTGTTTACTGAATCTTCGTCGTCTGTATATCCAATTACAATATCATCAGGTAGGCATACATAATCATCTCCAATCGTCTCTTCGGTGCCATTTCCAATTTCGAGTAGGTAATCTGAAAACCATGGGTCATATTGAGCTCTCATGTTACGTGACAATCGTGTCTTCCTTATATTGTCCCATAAATATGATCTCTGCAGCGTAGCATCTGTTACCTGTGCTCTTGTCCCATGTGTTACCACAGGAAGCACCTGCCTAAAATATCCACCAAATACCACAACCTTTCCCCCAAATGGCAAAGAACAATCCATAATATCCTGTAGTGACCTATCAAGACACTCGACAGCTTGACGTTTTGTCATTGCAACCTCATCCCAAATAAGCAAAGATGCCGTACGCAGTAACTCAGCGGTGCCACTTTGCTTTGTGAAGTTGCATGTGCTATTGTCAGCAAGCTTAATTGGGATTTTGAACCTTGAGTGTGCTGCGCGTCCTCTAGGCAATATTGACGCCGCAATACTGGAAGTTGCCCTTGCAATTGCTATTAATCCCTTTGAGCGGACTCTAGCAAGAAGTGCCTTGTATAGGAATGTTTTTCCTGTTCCTCCTGGATCATCCACGAAAAAACACCTGGCTCTTCTTATTCATGACATGATGTATGATTTCATCAAATCCTGCACGCTGCTCCTTGTTAAGAGATTTATATATATTCAAGTGTTCTTGGTTGACACCCACAGAAAGTTCCTCCCTAACCTCTCTCATTATGTCGTTGTTAAATTCATCTGCATGATACAAAGCAAGACAATACCGGGAATATTTAATACACAGGAATAATTATAGAATAATATATTTGATACCATGTAGTTTATCAAAAAAGAATTGTAAGTTTTCATGCAATAAGATATGCATCTGTGTCCATTCGCTTGAGTTTTATTGGGTGGGGGAGGGATTACATGTATCATGGACCTCAGGAAGATCATAATTTCTGATATCCTTCCCCATTGATTGAATTAAATCTCGAATGTCTCTAAGCACCATTTGTTCTACTACTGCAGTGTTAGGATTGTCTCTGCTGTAATCTTCAGACAATGATGCCTTGTGTTTGTCCCACAGACCACGAATATTGGTGGCCTCACAAAATGCAAGAATAGTCGCAAATAACCGTCGCAGAGCATAAGGCATCTGAAAATTTGTTGCCTCACTCAAGCAGTCATCTAGCGTCTCGTCCCTTTCTATGAGTCCTCTCTTCTCGCATTCTTCCCTAAAAGTAGAGTAAGTGATACCCGCTATTGTTTTTAGATCATCATAAGAGGTCGCACCTCTTACATGATTTAGAAGCACCCTCAGGAAATATCTCTCACCTTCAGCAGGGTTAGCATACACAATCCGCCCAATCTGTCCTTTTTTCTTTCTTCTTTGCCACAACTTGCTACCACCGATCCACCTGTAGTGTTCTGGAAGTTCTCTGTACAAAAAATTCCTTGCATAAGTATCCACTCGATTCAAACTGAAGTATTCTGTGAGTGTTGTCATAGTTGCAGATGGCTCATTGACAACATCTTCTAGATTTTTAGTCTCATCGACAATAACAGATTGCATGTTAGGTAGATGACACTGGAGCTGCAAGACAGCGGGATACACACCAAAAAGATGGAATCCAAAGATCCTATGTACCGCTTCTGGTGGTGATATGTATCGAGCATCCCTGTACTGACGTATTTCATTGATAACTCCAAAGGGGTCGACTGAGAATGAGGCACAGTCATGGCCTTTGTACACATATTTGAACAGGTACTTAATAGCTTTGATGCTGGAGCAGGCTTCAACGTTGATGTGACAGTTATACCTCATCAATAGCCCAGGATTATACGGAACAACCCACCTATTGTCCAATTCAGCCCTTCTTATTTTCACACGTTATCCATCATCCCTCCTTCTATACAAAGGATATGAATCACTACCTTGTTGTGTTGCTGCACAAAATTCTCGAGGATAGCGAAAGCGACACTCTCCATCTACCATACAAGCACACTTTGGATTCAAGACTCCACATGGTCCATGTAGCATATGCCTGATGACCAGATCATGCAACACAGGGTACTTGTCCTTGTCTGGTATCTCTGTAGATATGAATTTATCATATCCATCTGGGCTTGTTAACTTACTACCTGATTTCATGATCAAGAGGATGTGCTCGTGTGGAAGTCCTCTCTTTTGGAACTCAGTAACATGCACATATGCTGCAACCTCTCCAAAATATTTTTTCTTGATCAATAAATCTTTCATCGAACGTAACTTGGCTCTGTAAACCCTTGAAACAAGGTCTGGCCTGTCTTGTGGTTTTTGCCCAGGTTCAAGATGCTCTGTAATCTCTTCCCAATATGGATTGCAAGTCATGGTGATGAAGTAATCTGGTTTACCAAAACGCTGTACAATAGCCATTGCATTGAGAAATCTTTGCATCATGTCACGATCACCACCAGGGAAGGTACGGGGCAGCACTATTTTCTTGCCAACTTCTGAAGCTCTTGTCTCACCAGCAGAAATTACATCAACCAAACCCTATATTCAGGTAGATAGTATAAGATGGATGGCTCATGAGTGTCAAAATTATTATGCATGAAACATTGGCAAGTAATAAATTGTGAAAATACATTCACCTGATATAGCTCAGCACGTATTAGTTTCTGGTTATCAGGGTTAGAATACCAATCAAGCCTCATAGACTCAATCTTGATATACACGTCAATAGCCCATTGTTGGAAAAGCCTCCCTCCGAACAACAAAATGTTAAAAAGCCCCCTTCTAACTTGCATCAAGAAACAATAGTATTCCCTTGCTGTCACATATCTGCCAGATTGGTTCTCTTCTACCAGGCTACCTAATAAATCGCCTTGTTGTATGTCAGCATCGTTTTCACCATGATCTGTGTCAAAGGGAAAGTATTAGTATATAATACACATGCATTAGATCAAATAAGATGCCGTACAAATGGTGTTAATGTAGGTACTTGTTGTTGGATCCATAGTAGTGGTTGTTTCCCTAGCAGGCACCTCGGCATGTTGCTCTCCATGATCTGCCCCCATAGGAAAACTATTTAGTATGTAAACCAACATTAAATTAAATGTGAAAAAATAGAGCTTCGGTAGGTACCTGTTGATCCCGTACAAGTGCCTGCCCCCATGCCGGACAAATTATTACAGGAAGAGGAAGGAGTACCATGAAAGGTAGAATCATCATTGTACGGCATAAACTTATTCCAGCCAGTTTCCCCCCTAGGGAAAAACAATGGATATACCAATGGATCATAACATCCATGATAAGCTCTAATATAGCGTGGGCGATCCCCTCTGGCATACACAAGCACACTCCTTTCAAAACTTCTTTGTGGATCATTGCCTTCTGACCAGATAGCTGCAACCTGTGAGGCCGTTGGAGCATTGTACCTATTTTTTTATAAGAAATAAGAAATAATAATCATTTGGTTAACACAGTCATACTAAAGAATGCGGTGTATTAATAACAAAATTATATAAGTAGTAAATACATAAGCATGTTATCAGTACAAAAATAAATTGCTCACCTTCGCTGGTCAGGCGTGACATTAGTATTGAGCTCAATTACGTAGTCATCAAGATTGGGAATAGCTCCAACTCTATTGAATGTCTGTCCGTATGGGTTACCTTCTAGTATTCTTAAAACCTTTCTTATAAGGTTGATATCAAGGTCAGGAGATCTTCGCACTCTGTGGGATAATGTATCATCTTCTGTATCATAAAAGTAGAGCTACAAGTGACGAGGGCCTTTTCAACCTGGCACCAGATGGTCCAGACGATGGTACATGGCACCATGCACACGGAATGTATATATACCAGTACCAGCTGCGGTGGCATATCGTCGATCCAAGCTGACTCCAAGGGTTGTAAAGGAGAAATGAGAGTTGAAGTAGCGTATATGTTGTCTAAAATATTTTGCATCATTATCAACCTGACTTGTGAACAGCCTTTTCAATTCAGCAGGAACATCTGGAATATGCACCTTTATCTTTCCTTTCCTGCAACAGAACCCAGGAGGCTCATATTCAAATCGTATGGCTCCACAATACATGCAGTCAGGGACTTTTCTCAAAACATGGTGTCTCTCTGGCAAGTCCTGGTAAACATAGTCATAAGGATCATCGGTGTCATTCTGGTCAACACCATTGGGATGTACACGATATGACTCGAATGCATCATCTGTGATGTAAAAAAGGGATGGTTATCACTACATGTTAATTTTTTAGTCATGATAATATAATGACTCAAACTATAACTTCTAGTTACCTTCTTCAAGGAATTGCCTTGTTTCATCATCATTATGATCGACAATGTCCAAGTTTTGTGGTGCCTCAAGATGATCTGTTGCATGATATTATATATAACAAATCAGCAAAACTATTAAGTCAGTCATGGTTGGTTCGTAAACATTCAAATTATCGTCCAATAACCCACCTTCTTCATCACTGCCAGGGTCTGTAGGCTCGAAAAGGGACATGTCATATTCTATATCATTGGGCAGTATACGCATACTACCCTCAGCTTGCGTAAGACTGCCTGTATTGAAGGTTAGCTCTTAGAATTAGTTAAAAAACATGTACTGGATACAAAAAGATGTTAACATATTATTAGAAAAATATTGCAAACATGTTCACCTGGGCTTGGATAATTATCTGCAGATCCATTCATCTTGTTGCAACTTGATTTTATCTTTTTGTAGTCTCGTCTACTATGCAACAACCTCTCCTTCTTAGATTCTTCCATATTTATGTATAGTGCTCGATTCGTCAGGAGCCTGTTCTTATAGGTATCACAAGTGGATTTCCCACGTCTCTCATAATTATCATTTCTATGTAGCCAATCCATGGTTTCATCCGGAAAAATATTTTCTTTGCCAACTATGGGTGATGCTTGGTTCAGAGTGAACACCCTGATCCATACGTAGGTTGTTGGCCTACCGTGGGGGAAGCATCTGCGATATTTTGAAATTTAGACTCTGATATATAATATATAACATGTTAGCAAAGCAATATAGACTACTATGTACCTGCAGAGGCTTGTACGTTGCTACCTATTATTCCTGGAGGATTTAAAATCGTCGAGCACCGTGTACCATATGGTGATAGGACGCAATCTAACGTGTGTAAACTCATAAATATGCAAATACTATACTTTTTATAGATGGATATTTGAGCCAGGTGCAGTCCATCAAGGATTACCAGGAGTAGTTGATTTTTGTTTAGCCTTTCGCCTTGCATAGTTTTCTCGTTGCTTTATGTTTCTTTCTTCTCTTTGCTCGTCTGTTTCTTCAGCCCTCTTCCTTGCACGGTATTCTCGTTGTTTTCTGTTCCTCTCTTCTCTGTGGTCATCTGTGATTATGTTATTTGATACATCTCCAAATATGTGTCGGCCTCCTTTTGTCCGGTCCATTAGGACAAGTTATTGAGTTGTAGTATCAGCAATGTTCACTTATTCGTCTTCTTCTTCTTCTGTCTGTAACGCAAACAGTACATATACTGTGGGTAAGTGAAAAAGCAAAAGTAGGCTAGACAGTGTAATGGTCCTTGTACTAAACAATACTGACAGCAAAACATCAAGCTAAAATTTATTGAAACTAAAAGACAGCACAAAATCTAGCAACCTTTGACATAGAGAGAGAGAAAAATATACATGAAACAAGAAATGGAGGATATATCTTATCTTACTTTGCCAAAATCCGATCCAATAGTTCACCACCCTCACATAGTCTGCAAAAAATAAAAGAGAAGCAAGAGTTGGTACTGGAGCATAGCAATGATTATTGAAATCATATGACCACGTGTGCCCTTTTTAGACAAATTTTAGAAGAAAAAAGCTCCTAACTATCCATGAGTGTGATAAATCATGATATATACTATAAGAAGTACATCTAGTTCACAGTTTGACAATATTTATAGTACATAACAATGCAAGGAAACTGTGAAATATGATGTAGTTCTGAACATAAATGATTAAGTGCCACGAAACCATGCATTCAAAATGTGATTTTGAAAGAACGGTTTATATATTCACATATTGTAAAAAACTTGATAGAGAATGCAACTGACGAACAGCAGGGAAGAATAGTTAGGATTTAGGAAGACAATTTTAAGTACAAGACATGCATATCGGAAACAACACATGCATATCCGGGACTCAGGAAACAAGGTATCGTGAATTTTTTTAAAACAAGTATGGCAAAAGGACATTGCAAAATCTGCAGAACGTCAAATTGGTAAATGTAAAGTTAATTAGAACAAGTTCTGCTAAAGAAGTGTTTGGTTCACTGATGGTCAATTGACTCTGATAGCAGAAGCTAGTAGCATAATACAGGACTACTTACTCCATCACAATATACACGTATGAATCATCCTCAAATGCATTGTAGAAGTGAACAATATTCTCATGGCCTTTAAGTGCTTTATGAATCTTCACTTCCCTCTTTACATCCTCCACAGAAACAGGACGGTCCATCTGTTAAGAAATATCATAATTTTAGTTGTCTTAAATCACATAATCTAAAGATGATGCGGAGTGGACATGTGTAAAGGGATATGTGCAAAGGGGATGCATCCAAGGCTCCAATTACCTGCATAAATAAACGGTGTTTGTATTCAAATTTTTCTCTAAACATCTACGCGTGTTGTGCCCCAATCTAAATGAAATATGAACATATCTTAATAGACTAATCGTGCAATTTCATTATTGCATAATTGATTACTTTATGCACATCCCGCAAACTCCATGTTGTGAGCCCTGCTTTGGAAACAATGTGAAAATTGTCATCTTGTGTGCAACATTTAGGTCACCACCAAGAGAGTCCTCATTGACCAACAGAGGCAGTAGATTAACTCAATTGCACACATCATACAGCCTAGAGCCCTAGATATGTACCCAATGATGTGCACAAGCACAAAAAATGACCAAATCAGTTATATCCTATTCTCTACCAAAGGTTCAAATATTATGTGAAGTAGCGTTCAAAGTTTCAAACAGTGTTCAGTTATTCTATTCTCATTAGTATAGTTTGGAACAAAATAGCGCTGGTGCTCCAATTTCTTTCCTTACCTTTAAGGTGTAATTTTCACACAGGTTAACACTCAGTAGTCAGTACGAATTTGACAAGGACATCAACAAGTCAGCTTTCTCTTGTTATACACTCTGTCAGTGTCAGACAAAAATGACCCATATTTCTAATGCAAGTGTGTAACTATGACATTAATTTACTATAGAATTTATCTAAGATTCCGCAATAACTGACATTTTTCCTCCGGAGGTTTACATTTTCAGGAAAAATAATAAAGGAATGTTAACATTTCAACCAAAGTTCCAAAGTCTTTGGCCAGTATTTTCCCTACTGTTTCATCAAGGGAATGTGCCACTGCCAGCTAAGTTTTGGTTTTATAATCTATCATTTCTGAAAGGACTTGTATGCCATATGATATTGTGGATAATATATTATTAGATATTTTGTTGACGAGTACTAACAAAAATGGACTCCATTTGTTTTCCACACTCGTTTATCCATGTTTACTATATCGAAATTGTGCAGTTGTGCTTCAATGGATTATTTCCATTCAGGAATATATGTAAATGCAATGTTAAATAGGATGCTACATGCTACCTCTCATTTCATTTGTTGAGCCCTTTCTGTATTTCAGGAACTGCAACAATTAGGGGAAGCTATTGGTACTGAAAGCAAAGGGTTGCCAGAAGATATGATAGCACTCTTGCCGTCCTCAATATACAAAATTGGGATATTCTCAAGAAAGGAAAAACATGAGGAGTATGTTCTTGAGCCGATTATATCACTCAATTATTCCTTTTCGTTCTGAACAAGTTTATATGTTTGTGTGCAAGTGTGATGTGCAGTTTCTGTGAGTGTGACCTGATTGCTACTTTACTTGCCTTAAAATTGTTTATTGGACCTTTCATGGTTTAACCATTGTTGAACTATCGTTTAACCATTGTTGAACTATCATATAATACTTGGAATCCTTGTGTATTGCCTGTCATATATGCTTGCCAAGTGAGGTTTATTTTGACCAGGATAGGAAGAGAAAATCTGGCTAGAAATATTATATATAGAAGTAGAACAAAAACTGGTACTCAAAATCCGGAAAACACTCATGTATATCACCAGCAAGTTCAGGTCATGAAATTACCAGCCTAGGCCAATTATAATGCATAAATAACAAGGCAATAATAAGTCATGTCTCTCCTCAACCATCTAATTTCTGATTTGCTTAAGTAGGTCGTGGAGTTCTGCAGGGATAATGTCTTTACATTCATTTGCACTGCACTTCAAAATGTCCACCAAGAAATTCGTCCTCAGTGAATGTGTTTCCTGTGCGTGGCAGATAATAAATTATTAATAAGATAACTTATTAATTTGCTATTTAGTCTGCAAAATATACATAGAGAATATATATGCTCACAGTGTTGATCAATGGCAATCTTATACCATCCCACGACCGCATGAAATTGTATACAAGGAAGCCTGATAGGTTGCTGGAGAAGAGCACGTGTTTAATTGTTGTAGATAAATCAAATGATTATTGATAATAAAGATGAAACATATTATAAGTTATTACCAGTCCAATGTTTTTGGAACCCATGTTGGGAATTTACGATGCCAGTAATAAATATTGTCATTCCATGCAGGATGTGCCAAGTCCATGGCGAGTTTAAAATTATTGGCAATGTTATGTAATTTGTGTATATATGGCATGCATGGATCAGAACCCTTAAACATTCCATTTTTAGGATGAGGATCCATAATGGACACAGTTCTGGTGCCCATGTCTAGTATGTATAATGTGTAGTGCTTCATTTGACGGTATGGCAGTAGAACCTGTAAACAAACACCGAGTCTATAAGTGACAAATGATAAAACACAAGTTTTTAAAGGAGTATACAGAACATATCTTACACTGCTGCAATGTGAAATATCGTACTCCATGTCAGGCCAGCATATAAGCAATTTTGCCAGTTTTTTGCAGTCTAACTTGTCACACCGCCGCGGATCTCGTCCAAACTGAGATATGGTCTGTTCATTTTGCAAAATTTATAATTAGTTGTTTATATGTATATATATATACACACACACACACACACACACACACACACAACAAGGGAACAATTATATCAACTTACACAGAACTGGAGGTCCATGTAGTGGAATTTGTCATCTAACCACAACAAGGCTTCGTTGCATGCAACCGTCCGAACACCCATGTTGAAGCAATCACAATCAATGGGTTTATTTGCATCTAAAATATCTTTAAGTGTTCTGAGACTTAAAGAAATTGGATATGGTCTGGTGCTTCGAACCCATTCTTTGCTACAAAAAAACAAGGACCAGGAACGAATTAGTTGATCACATCTTAGTATATTAGTATATGCAATTAATTAGCAAAAAATACTTACTCTAAACACTCTTCATCGTCTATCGACCAGATGTATGTGCTCAACCAATACAATAGTTCCTTTCTATTAGTGAATATTTTGGCAGATGGTTGAGGACCAGCAGCAATTTCTGACAGTTGAGTGACCTCACCCGGATTGTCGATCATTATGACATCATCTGGATTATCGCTGACCTCTTTATCTTGTTCATCATCCTGGTACCCTCTCGCTGTGTTTAATGTGGAGTTCCACAAGATTGCAGGGAGCTTGAACCTAAACTTACTTATATCATTCTGAAAATATGAGCAAGTGCTGATCTATTAACCGATTATTATTTGACAAAAAAAGTGACTATGTTTAGAAATCTCCCTATGAATTACCTGGGTCACATGGTCAGATAGAGTAATTCCAGTCCAATACTCCATATAGTTGATCATCCATAAACCACAACTTACCCTGTGCAAAAGTGAAAAAAAACTAACGTGTGATACAGATACCGTTGCAAATCAGGCAATGGCATACACAACAAGTCAGATGATCTTTTACCCATCTGTTTGCATTCTCTCAGTGATCTTATCTATAATTGGCCAAGATGTCACTTTAATATCCGCCCATTTATCTCGGTACAGCTGTGTATGCTCTGCTGCAAGTTTTATTACTCTTTCCAGTCCTCTTAACTGTTGTGACCAAAACACCAAGATTTAGAAAGGAATATTAGAATTAAAATACAATATGAAACTATATATTAATCATTAAGCCCTACCGTAGTTTTGAGATCTCAACGGTCCGATAGTTCTCGTCCGAAAGAATCCAAGACATGTATCTCACATTTTTTAGCATTCACAACCGCTAGGTACCAGTGAAACTTCTCAATATTAATTGGAAGGAACACCTGCACTAACAGAGTTTTATCTCAAATTTTTCTTCTATCTTTAAATTAACAAAATTAACATCTGCATGATATTATATATATATATATATAATAATTATGGCATCGACAAGTTTACCATATCAGCGTGTAAATAATTTTCGACCCTTGTATAATCTACGTCATCTTTATAGTTCAATGCCACCTTAGGGTCTCCGTCACGTTTTAGCAAGCTGGAAATAAATGTATTTTCTAAATAAACATCTCCACCTTCTCTATGCTGTAGGTGTTCTTCATGCCGGATACAATGAATATAAGCACTTAGGACCTGCAAATTTTTAATTTGACAGTAAAGAATTGAACCCAGAAATTTGGAATACATCAATCAATGCAAAAGACAGTCTTAAACATACTTACAGCGCCATTCACTTGCTCGCCGTCACGGAAAAGACAATCCATGTCATCTCTATTTACCCAATTATTATCGATGTTGACGAGTACCCTTTTTCTGGTGTTGCTTTCATGTATTCAATTATATCAGTATCTTCTTTTGTACACTCATAATCTACAGAGAAATTATTGTTATTATTAATTAATTCCCAAATAAGTAAAGAAGATACAATTGAAGACCACTCACCTTGAGGCAGGACTTTTGCATTGTTTGACTTCTTAGGTTTATTATGTCGGGATGATGCCTTCATCTGTGTGTTCAAGACTATCGACTTCACATCCTCGTCAGCACGCTTCCTGTAGTCGTCTTGTTCTAGGTCAACTATTTGTTCGGCATCGTCTTCGATCGGCCCTTCTGCTACATCCATGTTGATCTGCAATATATAATATCAGTGAAGAGAGAGTGAAGTAGTGAAGCAGCTTGTGAAATGAATCAGGTCCTGTGAAAATTTTTTGCTACTGTTCTTCGTCTTAATTAGTACAGCAAAAGTCGCGATACGAATGTCGTGATTGGTCCCGTTCGATCTTGTCAATGTAAACTGACCATCACCTGGAGACCCTTCTCATCTACAAAGTATCAAAATAACTGAAAGATTCACATGACGTTATAGAGTACAAACGACGAACACAATCCACGAACCTGTCGTAGAATGAAGTATGTAGTTTGCTTAGGCCCTGCTCTAACTAATTTATGCTTCTGACTTCTAACTTCTTAATTTCGATTTTTTTGTTTTTTTTCTCTTATTCCTTTATATTGTCCGTGATAATTAACTTTTTTCCTTTTTTTTTATTTTTAAATTTAATTACGCAGAAAAAACTAACATTAGTTGTAATAATTTTTCATCTACTATAGTATAAAGAAGTTAGAAACCTAAGCTTATATTCTCTTCGGAGAATTTGGCCTCCCCTACTATTCGCTCATGTGCATCCTTCACTTGAGGAGTCTAGTTTCACGAGGCATTTCAATTTTAATTTTCACATAACTTAGAAATTTAAAAAATTCTAAAAACGTTATCACATATAGTAAAGAATATGTTCCACATCTCTGCAAAATTCTTCACTTATCGCATTTGTGAGATACAAATTCTTCACTTATCGCATTTGATTTGCACACAAATAGGATCAAGTTAAGAATTTGTATCTCACAAATGCGATCGCGTTTGAGATTAAAATTTTGTAGAGATGTAAAACATATATTCCACTCCATGTGGTGATTGTTTGATTTTTTTTAAAAAAAACTTCTAAGTTAGGTAAAAATCAAATTTTCACCACATACGTCGCCCACAAGTAAATGCAGTATACATTGATGAAATTCTCTGCTGCTCACTTCATTCCGCAACGCCGCAGAGGAAAACACACACCATGAAATTTAGCGACTGATAAAAACGCACCGGAAGAGCCAATAACCAGCTGAAATATACTACAACGATGGTGATCGATGGGTTCATCTATAGGCTACAGGAGTAGAGATCAAAGTACGGAAAAGTACCAATGAAGTGAAGCGAAGGGCACTTGATCTTGTTGGCAGACGCCTTCGCGGCCGCAGCTGGTGACTGGATCTTCCCCCCGGGATATAGATGCCTGGACTCGTCGCTCGCCCACGGCCCACCGTGCCACCGGCCGCTGCCGGCACTTCTTGCTTACGTACGGCAAAACGAGAGAGAGAGGTAGAGAGAGAAGAGATTGAGAAGTTTCCATGCAGAATACGTGAAGGAGAGAGAGAGATAGAGAGAGATACGGGTGAGATATTCATGGGAGAGAGAGAAACGGTTGGGGAAAGTTTTTCCTTCCTTTTTTTTGTGGGCGCGGGGTGGGGTTCTGGTTTCAATGATGTGCATGATCCGGATGATTTTGGCCTTAGGATCTTCAATGAGTAAGAGAAGGAGGCTTGAGGAGAGATCCAGACCATTCATTTGTATGAAGTTGGATTACTTGGTACACAAATCTGGGTAGACTTAGATTAGGCATGACTGTGGGGGTGGTTGAGGGGGGTGGATTTAGTAAAGAAAATTTTGGTGTATTATAGAGGGGTAGATAGATGATACTTGCTTTGTAGCATCTTGTAACTAATGAACGGATAGGATTTAGAGGATAGCCAGGGACGATCCCAAATTTTTCAACCAGTGTAAGACTGAGAACTTGGGCCTGTTCTTTTCCTCCGAAGCTGGCGACTTTTGGCTTTTGCTACAGTACTTAACTTTCAAACGGAGTATTTTCTCAAGACGAGGCCTACAAGTTAAACGATGTACACGTTAAAAGCCCAATATCTATACCATCCAAAATCGCAAGTGAGTATATCTCTCTCCATAATCTGTACCGTAAACAGCCAAAATTCAAAATTTTCAGCCAAAAACTATAAGCCGCAACCGTTGCCAAATAGACCCCTATTTTGCACGGATTAGTAACCTATAAGGTTCGTTGGTAGATAGCGAGTTTTTTTTGAACTTAGATAGCGAGCTTTATAGTTACTGTATGTGTGTCTAAACTAATATATCATCAAATAAATAAGACCATCACATATTGCGTATAATAATATTTTTTATGTTTGCACTGGAAACTACGCGATTTCACTAGTGCATAGAATAATGACCCGCCCTCTTACAGGAACCGAATCAAGTGGATGGGAAAATAGAAGGACGAAACGAAATTAGATAAACAGCACTTAGAAAAGAAAAGATAATCAATACCAACAATTTAGGAAATATGGTCCCACAACTTAGAGGTTCGAACAATACACGACGGCATGGCTCCAAATCATGGTTATCAGATCTGGACCGATCCGGCGGTTCGATCGGAAAAACCAGACCCAGAAGCTATGCTGGGTCAAGCACACTCACAGGACTGCCAATGCTATTGATCTGGAAAAACCCAGTCAACCCGGCCGGGTTTTACGTGACCTAGCTAACCCAGCCGGTTTTGACCGACCTGACCGGGTTATGTTCATGAGGCCAAAAGATATAAATACCCTTGAATTAAAGAAATTCTCAAGAAAAAATTGCTGGACAAATTTGTCTTTTGGAATGTTGGCCACGCCCAGAGCCCTAGACTACTCTGTCGTCGCTGATAAAATCTCTTTCCCCATGGACGCCCTCCAATTTTCCCCCAAATCCACCACCTCTTCCTCATCGTCGCCGCCATGGCCGCTGCCCGTCTCCTCGTCGTCGTTGCGGTGACCCTCCTTGCTGCCTCCTCCGCAGCCACCGCGTGCCTGTGCAGCCATGCCCAAACGCTCATCATCTTCTTCTCCTCAATCTCCAGGCCCAACCCCAACCCCACCAACGCCGTCCCCTCACCACCACCATCATCACTGTCCTCCACGTCCATTGCCTCAACTCGCACCAGCCCCTCCAGATCCGCCACCCGAGCGCCTCCCTGCCGCCTTTGCCTCCTCCTTTTGGGAGCGCGCCAAGGACATACTCGTCTCCGGCTTCCTCTTTAGCTTCGCCTGCGGCGCGCTCACCGCCGCCTCCATGTACGTCGCCTGGTCCCTCCTCGCCTCTACTTGTGCCTCCTCCTACGACGAGGTCTACGGCGGCGACGTCTCCAACTCTGAGAGCCCCAAGAGGTTAGGTACATTTCATTGGGTTAACACGTGTAGAATTCAACAAGCAACTACAATTTTTTCATCATGTTTTTTGGCAAATTGTTGGATTGATGTTTGGTGACAACTAGTTTTTTATCATGTTTTTGGAAAATTGCTAGATTGATGTTTGGTAACTAGTTGTCCGTAAACTTTATGATGGTGTATATAGCACACATAACTTGTTTTCTTCAAGTAAACTTTAGGATAGTATATTATAGCACCATATTGTACCTACAATAATATGTGGTCCAACCATCGGGTCACTTATACGGACCGACCGATGACCCACCGATTCGATCACCGGGTCAGTGACCCGAGACCTCGACCGGGTCGTTGGTCGGTCCGGGTTTGATAACATAGCTCCAAATAGTTTCAACTTCTGATTTTTTTTTGGCTTTCAACCTATTTAAAATAGAAACTGCCGTAGCTACAGACTAGACAGGAAGAGAGGGGGATTGGTAGAAGAGGAAGAGGGCTAGATCTGGAGGGCGGGCGCTTGGAGCGTAGGCCAAGGGTGCTACGCACGCAGGGGTAGGGAGGCGAAGCCGCAGTTCCCCTACCTTCCAAAAGAGTGCCCACGAAGAGCGGGCGCTTGCGGCGTAGGCCGAGGGCGCTACGCACGCGGAGGTAGGGAGGCAAAGCCGCCGTTCCCCTACCTTCGCAAAGAGTGCCCGCTAAGAGCGGGTGCTTGCGGCGTAGGCCGAGGGCGCTACGCACGCGGAGGTAGGGAGGCGAAGCCGCCGTTCCCCTACCTTCGCAAAGAGTGCTCGCGAAGAGCGGGCGCTTGCGGCGTAGGCCGAGGGCGCTACGCACGCAGAGGTAGGGAGGTGAAGCCGCCGTTCCCCTACCTTCGAAAAGAGTGTCCGCGAAGAGCGGGCGCTTGCGGCGTAGGCCGAGGGCGCTACGCACGCTGAGTTAGGGAGGCGAACCCGCCATTCCCCTACCTTCGAAAAGAGTGCCCGCTAAGAGCGGGCGCTTGCGGCGTAGGCCGAGGGCGCTACGCACGTGGAGGTAGGGAGGCGAAGCCGCCGTTCCCCTACCTTCCAAAAGAGTGCCCGCGAAGAGCGGGCGCTTGCGGCGTAGGCCGAGGGCGCTACGCACGCTGAGGTAGGGAGGCAAAGCCGCCGTTCCCCTACCTTCGAAAAGAGTGCCCGCGAAGAGCGGGCGCTTGCGGCGTAGGCCGAGGGCGCTACGCACGCTGAGGTAGGGAGGCGAAGCCGCCGTTCCCCTACCTTCGAAAAGGGTGCCCGCTAAGAGCGGGCGCTTGCGGCGTAGGCCGAGGGCGCTACACACGCTGAGGTAGGGAGGCGAAGCCGCCGTTCCCCTACCTTCGCAAAGAGTGCCCGCGAAGAGCGGGCGCTTGAGGCGTAGGCCGAGGGCGCTACGCACGTGGAGGTAGGGAGGCGAAGCCGCCGTTCCCCTACCTTCGAAAAGAGTGTCCGCGAAGAGCGGGTGCTTGCGGCGTAGGCCGAGGGCGCTACGCACGCTGAGGTAGGGAGGCGAAGCCGCCGTTCCCCTACCTTCGCAAAGAGTGCCCGCTAAGAGCGGGCGCTTGCGGCGTAGGCCGAGGGTGCTACGCCCGCTGAGGTAGGGAGGCGAAGCCGCCGTTCCCCTACCTTCGCAAAGAGTGCCCGCTAACAGCGGGCGCTTGCGGCGTAGGCCGAGGGCGCTACGCCCGCTGAGGTAGGGAGGCGAAGCCGCCGTTCCCCTACCTTCGAAAAGAGTGCCCGCGAAGAGCGGGCGCTTGCGGCGTAGGCCGAGGGCGCTACGCACGCTGAGGTAGGGAGGCGAAGCCGCCGTTCCCCTACCTTCCAAAAGAGTGCCCGCTAAGAGCGGGCGCTTGCGGCGTAGGCCGAGGGCGCTACGCACGCCGAGGTAGGGAGGCGAAGCCGCCGTTCCCATACCTTCGCAAAGAGTGCACGCGAAGAGCGGGCGCTTGCGGCGTAGGCCGAGGGCGCTACGCACGCTGAGGTAGGGAGGCGAAGCCGCCGTTCCCCTACCTTCGAAAAGAGTGCCCGCGAAGAGCGGGCGCTTGCGGCGTAGGCTGAGGGCGCTACGCACGCTGAGGTAGGGAGGCGAAGCCGCCGTTCCCCTACCTTCGCAAAGAGTGCCCGCGAAGAGCGGGTGCTTGCGGCGTAGGCCGAGGGCGCTACACCCGCTGAGGTAGGGAGGCGAAGCCGCCGTTCCCCTACCTTCGCAAAGAGTGCCCGCGAAGAGCGGGCGCTTGCGGCGTAGGCCGAGGGCGCTACGCACGCTGAGGTAGGGAGGCGAAGCCGCCGTTCCCCTACCTTCGAAAAGAGTGCCCGCGAAGAGCGGGCGCTTGCGGCGTAGGCCGAGGGCGCTACGCACGCTGAGGTAGGGAGGCGAAGCCGCCGTTCCCCTACCTTCGAAAAGAGTGCCCGCGAAGAGCGGGCGCTTGCGGCGTAGGCCGAGGGCGCTACGCACGCTGAGGTAGGGAGGCGAACCCGCCGTTCCCCTACCTTCGAAAAGAGTGCCCGCGAAGAGCGGGCGCTTGCGGCGTAGGCCGAGGGCGCTACGCACGCTGAGGTAGGGAGGCGAAGCCGCCGTTCCCCTACCTTCGAAAAGAGTGCCCGCGAATAGCGGGCGCTTGCGGCGTAGGCCGAGGGCGCTACGCACGCGGAGGTAGGGAGGCGAAGCCGCCGTTCCCCTACCTTTGAAAAGGAGTGCTACACTCCCTGGTGTAACACGCTCGAAGGTGCGACATCCAGGTGCCGCATCACTAGGGCGAGGCACTCCCTAGTGTCTCGGCCATGGCACAATTTTAATACTCCGGAGAGTGCGTGAGGGTAATTGGTGCGTGCGGAGGCGGACCTCGGCGCACGACTTAAATTATTGTCCGCGGACTCTCGCGTGCGGAGGCAGACCTCGGCGCACGACTTAATTTATAGTCCTTGGACTCTCGCGTGCGGAGGCAGACCTCGGCGCACGACTTAATTTATAGTCCGCAGACCGGTGCGTGCGGAGGCGGACCTCAGCGCACGACTTGTTTAGAGTCCGTAGACTTGCGCAGGGACAACACCTGCGTCTTATGTATGCTCCGTAGAGAGCGTGGGATCAGAGTCCCCGTCTTGTTTATACTCCGTAGAGTCGTGCGTGCGGAAGCTGAGCTCGACGCGACGTCTTATTTAAAGTCCGTAGACATCATGCGTGTGGAGGCGGACCTCAACGCTACGACTTCCTTTATAGTCCGTGGACTCGCGCGTGCGGAGGAATGCCTCGACGGTCACGTCTTTTTTAAAGTCCGTAGACATCATGCGTGCGGAGTTAGGCTCGACGCTACGTCTTCTTTATAGTCCGGAGACTCGCGCGTGCGGAGCTAGGCTCGACGCTACGTCTTATTTAGGGTCTGTGGACTGTTGCGTGCGGAGCTAGGCTCGACGCTACGTCTTCTTTATAGTCCGGAGACTCGCGCGTGCGGAGATAGGCTCGACGCTACGTCTTATTTAGAGTCCGTGGACTCTTGCGTGCGGAGCTAGGCTCGACGCTACGTCTTCTTTATAGTCCGGAGACTCGCGCGTGCGGAGCTAGGCTCGACGCTACGTCTTATTTAGAGTCCGTGGACTATTGCGTGCGGAGCTAGGCTCATACGCTACGTCTTCTTTATAGTCCGGAGACTCGCGCGTGCGGAGCTAGGCTCGACGCTACGTCTTATTTAGAGTCCGTGGACTATTGCGTGCGGAGCTAGGCTCATACGCTACGTCTTCTTTATAGTCCGGAGACTCGCGCGTGCGGAGCTAGGCTCGACGCTACGTCTTATTTAGAGTCCGTGGACTATTGCGTGCGGAGCTAGGCTCATACGCTACGTCTTCTTTATAGTCCGGAGACTCGCGCGTGCGGAGCTAGGCTCGACGCTACATCTTATTTAGAGTCCGTGGACTATTGCGTGCGGAGCTAGGCTCATACGCTACGTCTTCTTTATAGTCCGGAGACTCGCGCGTGCGGAGCTAGGCTCGACGCTACGTCTTATTTAGAGTCCGTGGACTATTGCGTGCGGAGCTAGGCTCATACGCTACGTCTTCTTTATAGTCCGGAGACTCGCGCGTGCGGAGCTAGGCTCGACGCTACGTCTTATTTAGAGTCCGTGGACTATTGCGTGCGGAGCTAGGCTCATACGCTACGTCTTCTTTATAGTCCGGAGACTCGCGCGTGCGGAGCTAGGCTCGACGCTACGTCTTATTTAGAGTCCGTGGACTATTGCGTGCGGAGCTAGGCTCATACGCTACGTCTTCTTTATAGTCCGGAGACTCGCGCGTGCGGAGCTAGGCTCGATGCTACGTCTTATTTAGAGTCCGTGGACTATTGCGTGCGGAGCTAGGCTCATACGCTACGTCTTCTTTATACTCCGCAGAGTACGCCGATGCTCAAGGCAATCGTACGATTTAAACCAAAAGCGAGGACCAAAACAGAGGCACGAAAGGAACTGGCCAAAGCCTCGCGGCAACAAAACGCTCCAGAAAAACATTTGATACTACGGGAGCCCAGAGCAGGCCAAAACGGAGAAGCAAATCCGGCCAAACAAAACGCTCTGAGAATAAAACTGTAGCCGCAATGGATGGTACGATGCAGGACTGCTTTCTTTGATGCCTTGCAAGCACAAGATGCAGCAGGGATTATTAAAGCAACTTACGTGATCATATGGTGGGCGTACCGGGTGGGGTGGTGCCGTCGCGGAGTAGACTCCGCAGGTGCGAAGGCCTTGGCTACCTGAAGCTAGCGGGGGCCTCGTCATGGGTTGCAGAGCCGACACCGTGAGCCAAGTGCTCTGGTTGCGGTGTCTTTATATGCATGCACGAATGGATATGCCGTGCACGCGTCTTCCTGCAACGCACAGAGCCCAGCAGCATGCGGAGGTGAGCCGACGCGAAGGGACGCGCCGAGCAAATGCCAGCGAAGTCACCATGGGCTGAGCGGAGGCCGGCGAAGACTCCCTGGAGCCGAAGCGAGGGCTGGCGAAGTTGTCACGGGGTCGAGGCGAAAGCCGGTGAAGATTCTGGAGCTGGCGAGGTGTCGCCAGCAGGCCAGCGGGGTTGCCGCAGAGCTGGGCGAAGGCTGGCGAAGGCTTGGAGGCGTGGCCGGGCGGAGCCCCACCACGGCACGCCACGGTTGCCGCATCACTTCCTCCGCGCGTGTGCGGCCGGCTTGGAACTCCTGCAGCACGTGGAGGTAGAAGTCTCGCTACGCCTGCTCGTGTACGTGCATGGCATACACCTTGTGGACTGCATGAGCTCGTCGGAGACTCCAGGCACCGATGCGAAGGCTACGGACACCGCGGCGGAGGCTCCGAGGGACTCAGGCGGGGACTCTGAAGAGCTCGGGGAGGGCTCCGGAGAGGTCGGCGCAGACTCCGAGGGACTCGTCGAAGACTCCGGGCGGTCTGGCGGACGCCGAGCTCGCCGATGCTTCGTCTGCGCGGAATCCTGTGCCGAGATGGGGTTGCACAACTGCGGAGCCAGTGGAGGGGCGGGGTGCAGAGCCTGCGGGCAGGAGGCGACGCTGCGCGACTGCGGACAGAGACGGGCGCGGAGCCAGCGGAACCCCGTCTGCATCACCAAGGCGTCGTCGTCAGCCGTCGTTGCCGTCGAGGATGGCTGCGAGTGCCTGCCCGGAGTCGTCGCAGCCAAGCTCGCCGACGAAGTCCACCTTGCCGCCTGGCCGCGCGGCCGCGATGGTGATGCCAGCCGGCGCGCGGACTCCGTCGGCGTGGAGCGGGAGGGCGGCATGCGCGGATTAGACCTCGCCGACGTGGAGCCTGGCGGGGCCGCCAGGCGAGCCAACTTCGGAGAAGGCTTCGCCGGCCTGGATCCTTTCGGAGCTGTCAGGCGAGCCAACTTCGGCGAAGGGTGCGGAGACCGCGGCCAGCACGCAGAGTCTTCGGCCAACGCGCGAAGATATTGCTCGACGCGGTGGAGACGACGCCTCTGCGCAGTCCTTCCCGCCATGCAGCCCAGATGCTGTCGACGCCTCGGGGAGGGCCTTGACGCGGCCTGTGCTGCACCGAGGCCGCAACTGCGGGAGACTTCGACGCCGGGGGGTTGCGACCTTGCCTGAGCGGAGCCCGCTTCATCTGTGCAGCGTCCGCGGTCGGGGGGGGGGTCCTCGCCCGCGCGGAGACGGGCCCGTAGCAGAGACGAGGTGTCGATGCGCGGAGGTTCGCGGAAGTCAGCACGGGCGTGGTTCGGACTTCGCCGACTTCGCCGTTACGGACGCACTGCCATCGCGGAGGCCGTTGCGTGGGTGGGAGCAGCCAAGAAATACGTGAGTCCATCCATCCATCGCGTGGAGCCTGCATATGATAAAGATTGCGTATGGATGGGTAGATGCCTTGTGCATGACTCGACGGCATGACGCGGAGACCGAGGACCTCGCGGGCCCGCATGGAGCCGACTCGCGGAGGCCTCGCGCGGAGACTCGATGGCGTGGCGCGGAGACCGGGGACCTCGCTGGCCTGCACGGAGCCGACTCGCGGAGGCCTCGCGCGGAGACTCGATGGCGTGGCGCGGGGCGATGGCGCGCTGGTTCTTCAACTTGATTTCCTTCCTACACGCCTGTGTGCTCACCGACTCCTACGTGCATGCGGTTGCCGACGAGAACACCCGCATGGACATGAAGCTTGTGCGCGGAGACGCTGGGTCCCAGGTCCCAGTCCTCCGGGCAGTACGCGTCGACGTCGCAGCCCCTGTGCTCCTCCCGTGTGGCCGATGGTGCCGTTCGTCCGATTCGCCCCAGTGCGCGGAGGCATCGGCCTGTGCCATCCCATCAACCTTGTGGATCTGGGCGATTCGACTGGATCTACTCGACACTGCCGCCGATGGCCCGCAAGACGGTGCCAACGCCATGAATAAAGCGGTATGCTCCCAGGAATCGAAAAGATCAAAGAGGAAGATAGGCAAACGTCACAGCACAAACGATAGGAGAAGGCAAGATAATGCTTTGAGCGAATTGACGGAAAAGATCCAAAACTGTTCCCTTTTCTTACCTCTCGTTGAGTGTTAGAGAAATATTTTCCACACGCAACTTCTAGTCACTCCCCACGGACGGCGCCATCTGTCGTAGCTACAGACTAGACAGGAAGAGAGGGGGATTGGTAGAAGAGGAAGAGGGCTAGATCTGGAGAGGTGGTGAGAATGAGGGAGATGTCCCCCCGTTGCCCCTCCTGGGGGCTTATATATATGTGAGTGGGGTAGAATGGGAAATCCCCATTCTACCCCTTAGTATTTTACAAAGGATGGGGGTACACTGGTATATTTACACTGTTATATTCCTCTACACTATTGGGCCTATTACATGTTTGACTAGTTGCACGGCCCAGTCACGGGGGGTTGGGCCACCCCTACAACAGAAACCATTTGGAATACATCGACTTCTAATTTCAATTTATTTGGGCTTTTCTTTTTCCCTTTATTTCTTTGCTTTGTCCGTATCAATATAATATGTGTAGTAGATGTGGCCCCACCCGAGCCCATCCGACCTGTTAGGGAATTGTAAGACCCAACAAGATATATATATACCTGTATACATTTGGGGGAGACATATGTCTGTAAGGGCAAGGTTGTAATTGTGCTTTATGAAGAAATATATATACGCCCCGCATATGGAGAGAGGGCAAGCAGTGTTCATCCATCTCAACCACTCCACTACTCTCCTACTTTACTGTTTGGTCAGTAGCAACAATAATATATTTTTTCAATTTTCTTGCCTTTTTCCTCATTTTTTCTCAGAAAAAGTTAACAGCCATTACAGTGCAATTTTAGTCAAAAGTCAAAAATCAGAGCCAGAAGTTTAAAACAAAAGCTAGTTGGAGCATCACCATAGTGTCTTAGACCTAGACTGGGTTCTTTTGGGCTTGTTGCTTGTGACTTGTGGCTTTAGTAACTAACTTTCAAACAGCGCATCTTTGTAAGGCGCGATCTCATATCGATTATAGTAGACACTATATTGACTTCAGTTATATCGACCAAAATTACATGCAATTGTCTCTCTCTTTATATTATCTCTCTCACAAACAGACATAATTCAAAAACCATAAGTAAAAAGCTATAAACCAGAGTTTAAAAGTATCCACATATCACCAATATATTAGAGGGCGTAGGCGAATCTAGAGAAAAAGTAGTCGAGTTCACCCTGAGCATGAATTTTGAAAGATAACTTTCAATTTTACCATGAAGAAATAACTTTTCCGTTGGTTAGACTGAACGAGAGCGGAACGTCTAATATCACGGTGAATACCAACTTCTGACTTCCGTTGGTTAGGCCAGATGACAATGGAGTCATTGAGCCTCACATAGATGATAGATCCGACAGCTACGGGGTTATACCACGAATCTCAATTTGCAATGTTCGGACCGTTAACTTCTATTGCTAGTTCTATTTTAAAATCTAAAAGATAATATAACATCCGATTTCTCTATTTCTCTTATTACTGTTTCGATCTAGAGATAAAACAAGGGTCACAAGTGTATCACCTACCCTACTTCTCTCGCTCTCATAACATATATATCTCTACTTTATTTTTTGAGTAAAGTCCATTACCGGTCCTTAAACTTTTTATGCTGTGTCATCTCGATCCATAGACTTTTAAAGTATGTCATCCTGGTCCTTAAACTTTCAAAGTGTGGTAATTTTTTTGAAAGTCTATGAACCGGGATGACACAGCATAAAAAGTTCACTGCTACAACTACATAGGATATTGCCACACTTTGAAAGTTTAAGGACCAGGATGACATACTTTAAAAGTCTATAGATTGGAATGATACATCATAAAAAATTTAAGGACCGGTAATAGACTTTCCTCTTGTTTTTTCGTACTACTCATTCATCCGTCCTAAAACCTATGTTTTCAGTTACAATTATTTATTTTCAGCGAAAGTCGATACGAAAGAAGTCCGGGTGAACCGATGTAAATTGGACAAAAATTGAGGCGTCGGCCTGCAAAGATCGTCAGGTCTCCTCGTTGGTCGTTCCCCGCGGCTGCCCCCGCCTTCTTCCCCGTCCAAAAGAAAACACCAAAAATACCCAGTCAAAAATACGCCCTCGTGACAAGGTCCCTCGCCGCCACCGCGTCCTCCCCTCCCCTCCCCTCCCCTCCCGACCCAATCCCGAGACCCCGATCCCCCCATGGCGTCGGAGATCGAGGTGCTCGAGGACACCACCGCCACCGCCGTCACCTCCACCGGGGGCGGAGTGGCCGCCGCGGGGGAGGCGGAGGCGGGGGAGGAGTCGCTCAAGGACGACGTGTACACGGGCGCCGCGTACGGGGACCTCGAGAAGCTGCACCGCCTCGTCGAGCGGGAGGGCCGGTCGGTGACGGAGCCCGACGGCCTCGGCTACCACGCGCTCCAGTGGGCCGCCCTCAACAACCGCGTCGCCGCCGCCCAGTACATCCTCGAGGTATGCCTGCCGATCCACGAGCCTCCCAACACGTAGCTTCCAATTGCTGCGGGGTATAACTTGTAGGCTGTGAAGATAGAGGAAGGGTCATATGCTGCGAGCTGCATGCTTATTGTTTGACAATTCAATTGTCGGCCTCTTGATCAGCCGCGAATTGCGCAGCTGAGGTGCAGTGTAGCTCCTGCTGAATGCTTTCTAATGTCGGCACCGTTGTTCGCTTGTTGTTGTAATTGCGGTGGGTTTTTGTTGGATCGATATGCGATTTTGGTTTGTCTGGCTTGTAATGACAGGAAAGTATATCCTTTTGCTGTGGGGTTCTGGGGGGTTGGTGATGCAGGCATGGGATCAAGCCATCAAGGGGCACCTGGTGTAGGTTTTGGGCTTGTTTTTATGCTGTTTTGGTCATGTGTCCGGTGGATGTTATGGTTGGTGGGTAGGTCTGGGCAGGGCCAATCCAAGGCCTTTTGTGCCTAGCTTGGCTAGGGCTTAGGAACCCCTGTGAACTTGCCATTTTCTCTATCTTACCGGGTGAACAAGCTTTTCTGAGCCAATCCTGCTGGACCAAACCGGATCTTACGAGGTTGGTTCATTTCAATCGAATGTCCAGTTGTTAAGACAATGCAACTAATGCCTTTAACATCAGTTTTCTCAACTTTGACCTCCTGTATGTCTGCTAGGGTTAATGTAAGGGTCAGCTTCAGGATGGTTACTCATAGTGTACGTCTACGCTGATCCCTACCTAATTTATCACTATGTTAAGTATTGCCTCTTTTGAAATCATTCTTCTGATTATATGTGTTTTATGTTGTACAATGTAGTTATGTACTTCTTGAGTGGTATGTTTTTGTTTGCTGGCCTATAGCATGTGCGAATTTCTACTTTTGGGTTTGCTTTGGTGCAATGATGGTTCTGATCTTGTTATCTGGACAGCACGGAGCAGATGTAAATGCTACAGACCATACAGGGCAAACAGCTCTTCACTGGAGTTCAGTGCGTGGTCATATTCAAGTTGCAGAACTACTTCTGAAAGAAGGAGCTAAGGTGGATGCTGCCGATTTATATGGATATCAGGTTTGTGTTTTAACTTTTCTATTGGACCCATGGCGCCTTTACAACTTAATGTTCTCTTTTGGTTATTCAATATATTTTGGTTAGTTCACCTGATGGTCAACTGTTTATTGATCGAGTTATGTTGCAATGTCGCATAATGCTTTGCTATGTCAGTCACTGAAGAAGCTTCATTTATATAGGTTACAATTTATTTCCTAGTAGATCATATAGCTTCCCACAAGATTATTACTTCCTCTCTCTCTCTCTCTTGAGGAAGATAATTGCTTCCTCTGGTACAAAATGAATGAAGTTTTAGTAAGTGGCACATAAATTAAGAAAGGATGTAACCTTACCACTTTACTCTCAATTAATTGACCTAATAACTTCTGTCTATACTGTAACAACGATTTTGGCGGGATAGTTAAGATGTACAAGTACCAACCTTTTTTGTTCATCTGAAATCAGTTGATATGTTTTTTTATCTTCTTTGTACCAAGCTTTTTTTTATTCTTCTACCATGCAAACTTTACAGCTTTATTACTGTCCCAAGCTAGCCGTTGAGGTGTTCAATGAGGTACTAAGTGAGGGGGTTTATAGACACAACAGCTTTATTAATACAAGGGCAGTTTTCGAAGAGAGATGGCTGATTTAGCTTAATTTTGGATTGTGTTTTTTCTCCAAATGTCAACCTGTAATATGTGTTCTAATGCTACTTATGTAGATTAGTTCAACAATATACTAAGGTATTTGAAGTAAATGAATTCCTGGTTTGATGTTATAAGCCTCAGCCCTCTGTTGAAGAAAAAGTCAAGGGTCAGTGAAATTAGCTTTTTCATTATTCCTCAATCAATCTACTGTTATGTCACAGACAACACATGTTGCAGCACAGTATGGTCAGACAGCTTTTCTTTATCACATTGTTGCAAAATGGAATGCTGATCCTGATGTCCCTGATAATGATGGAAGAAGCCCTCTTCACTGGTTTGTACCTTTTTCCTGTCTATTTTTTTTACATATGAGTCTAGTGGTACTCTATATTTGCCCCATTCTTAGTATATTGTGTAGCATGGCTACACGGTGTCCCTATTGATGCATCAATATTCTCAACATTTGTAGGGCTGCTTATAAGGGATTTGCAGATTCCATACGTCTCCTTTTGTTTTTGGGCGCTTATAGGGGGCGGCAAGATAAAGAAGGCATGTATTGAATTAATTTACAGCTCTTCCTAAGTCCTACCTTTATGTAGATCATGACAACTTAGCGTATGAAAAAAGCATGATTTTCCTCTACTATTGTTTTCTTTGAGAGCTTGGTATTTATTTCCAGTGCATATGCTTTGCCTAGGTTGTACTCCTTTACATTGGGCTGCTATTCGGGGGAATTTGGAGTCATGCACTGTGCTAGTTCAGGCTGGTAAAAAGGAGGACCTTATGGTGCAAGACATTAATGGCTTAACTCCGGCTCAACTTGCCGCTGATAAGAATCATCGGCAAGTTGCATTTTTCCTTGTGAGTATTATGAATTGATTAATATGTTTTTTGTTGACATACTTGAATAACTTTTTATCATATCAAGAGACCATAAGTCCGTAGTGTTGCTATCTGATGAGGAGCAATAACTTTGTTCATTAAATTGCATGTTACATATCACTGCTGGGATGCTTTTTATTTGAGCCGCTGCAGACTTGGCATGTCTTTGTCCTTGACAATTATTTTTAGCCCTGATAGCCATGTTAGTGGAGTTAGCATTGTGAATTTTATCCCTGATACCTTATGCAGTTTTCAACAAACTATGATGAATCTTAGTTCACAACGGGATAACATCCGTCGAAGAGAGGTTGGACAACGACGACTTGAGGTAGAACGGCGTTAGACGAAAGAGGATACCGATTAGGAAAGAGGAATGGATCTAGAGTAGTCGGTCTAGGGGAGAGATCAGAGCTAGGAATCAGGGATTTGGAAATACTTCTTCATTATTCATTGCTTGATGATGATAGATACATACCGTCCCTTTTATAGGGATAGCTCGATTTGAGTTCCAAGAAGTAATCTCTATCTATAAGAAAATCTATCTCTAATAAATGGAATATATTTATAAGATAGTAAACTTATCTAATAAGGAAGTAAACCTATCTAATAAGGAACTAACTATTTTTTATCACTATCATAACTAATCGGACTCCACCACACAGTCTGCCACGGTATGTGCGCACTGTTCATGCACATGAACAGTATGTGTGAACATTAATTCGGCACGTGACACAAATTTTGTATAAGTTCCTGCCACTTGGCACTATTTTACCATAAAAATGGTTAAAATTGTGTTTGTAGAATAACACTTAGAGACACTGACATGAAGGTAACCAAATAGGGAAATTGTGGCCACCAATGCTCAGAGTGCTCATCTATAGCTTTTGTGGATGTGAATGCTCTTGTACTTGTTTGAATATACTTTTGTCTATTCCTCAGTTTAGATTATCTTGATTACAGACTTACAGTGGTCATCATTGGCCTCAATGTAAAAGTACTTCCAGTACAGCAGGGAATTGGTAAGGATTGACTTTAGGTTTGCTTGGTTATATGCAGGGGAATGCTAGAAGAGTATATGAAAGAGGATGTGGTGGAAACAGTTATTTTGGGAAACTGTCAAAATTAGGACTCGCCCCTCTTCTTTGGTGTATTATTATTGGCTTAATTGTTACATATATACATTCAGTTATCTCAGGTATATTACCGTTTTGAGTCTTTCAGATGCTTTGATCTTCCATACCGTGGTACTGATTTTATTTCCTTCTATGCAGGACAATATAACACAAATATGACAGTACTATTTGGGTTGTTTTCATGGTTGGGAGTTTTCCTTGCAACAGCTGGACTGGTTATGTTTTATAAATGTAGCAGGTAGGCATTTGTCATAGTATCAATAGCAAAAAAAATTTTGAAGGCAGAAAAATATAAGCAGAAATAGACAGATCCTTGCCATTTGTGACCTATAAGACAATTTTTTAAAAGAAACTGGGCTTCTAACGTATTATTCTCACGTATTACATAAACTAATTTTTGTCGTGTCATGTAGTGTGGAAAAGTAAATATTGATATCTTTGCTGGGACTTATTAGCTTGGGTTCCAGCTTATGTATCACTTAATACCAGATTGCTGTATGTTTTGTGAAGTGTCAAGGCTGCACGGTTGTCACGGCGTCGCCTTGGCGTCGCCTAGGCGACGCCTTGGCGTCCAGGCGCCGGGGAGGAGACGCCGGGGAGGATCGCCTTGCCTTGGCCAGGTACGCCGTCTGCCTCTCTCTTCTCCGACCGCGCCGCCTCCCTCCCTCCTGCACTCCGCCCCCCTCCCGCCGTCTCCCTCCTGTGCTCCCGGCGCCCCCCGCCCTCCCGCCGTCTCCCTCCCTCACTCCAGCCTGCTCCTGCCGCTCCCGCCGTCGAGGGGAGGGGAGGGGACGGGGGGAGGCGGCAGCGGCAAGGGGAGGCGTCGGGGAGGGGAGGCGTCGGGGGGAGGAGGCGCCGGGGGGAGGAGGTGGCAGGGGAAGGCATCGGGGAGGGGAGACCTGGGGGGAGGAGGTGGCAGGGGAAGGCATCGGGGAGGGGAGGCGCCGGGGGGAGGGAGGCGTCGGGGAGGGGAGAGAGACGAGTGGGAGTGGGAGTCGGGAGAGAGAGAGAGAGAGAGAGTCAGGTGAGTGAGAGTCGGGAGAGACGAGTGGGATTATATGGGGGAGAGCTGAAGAGTGCTTCACTGCTTTGAGTCGTATTACTCGTATACAGCTTCGTAGCCTTCGTGTACGCCCGTATACAGCGTCGCCGCGCGCACGCCTAGGCGTCGCCATGCCCTCGCCTAGGCGCCGCCTAGGCGTCCTGGCGCCTACGAGGCGCCGTGGTCGCCGACTACGCCGTGACAACCATGCAAGGCTGTGTGGCAATCCCAATTTATTTAATGCATTGTGTTATTTTTCTTTGTCATCTATATAGAGTTTGTTATCTGCACACACTCTAAATTCCACTTTATTTATTGCATTATGTTCTATTTCCCTTGCACATATATATAAAATCATTATATGCACACACCCTACTACTTTCATTTCATTTCTCAGATATGTGATACTGATCATTCAAAAATTCGTTTGGAATGACCATACTTTTTGTTATGCAGGAAGGATCCAGGTTACATCAGCAAGAATATAAGAGACGCACAAAATCAAAGAGATGATGTAAGCTTGAAAGATTTAGAGAGCCAATGTGGCTTCATGTGAATATGTTTATCCCCTATTTCATTATTAGATTGTCACACTTAGAAAATTGAAATAATTTGTCATAGTCCAAAATGTGCAATGCTAATCTCATGTGTTTGCGCCTCTAGGAACCTTTGTTGAAGTGGGGTCTAGACAACCCTGAACTTTTAGCTGGCAATTGGTCTCAACTATGTATAACTTGCAAAGTAAGTTTTTTTCTCCTTTTCATTCAGCAATTTACTTTTTTCTTTTACCTTTTCACCTCAAAATAACCTGATTTCTCTATTATCAATAGATTGTTAGGCCTGTACGCTCAAAACACTGCTCTACATGCGATCGCTGTGTTGAGCAATTCGACCATCACTGCCCTTGGGTATCAAATTGCATTGGAAAGGTACTCATTTTGTCCTTTTGTATGTTGAACTTACCTGTAATCAAATATATTAATAATTCAGGATTAGAAAGTTGCATGTTTTGGCCAAACATACTGAAAACTATACTTGGTGTATTATTCGGTCTAAGCAACAATTGTTGATTAATTACATTTTTTTTGTTATTCCCTTTTGATTATTTATGGAAAATTGCAGTGTTATTTGGTCTAAGCAACAATTGTTTGCGAGTGCAGAAGAACAAATGGGAATTCTTCATGTTCCTTATCCTAGAAGTTTCTGCAATGATCATTACTGGTGTAACGGCCATCATAAGTATGTTTACATGTTTTCTTTTACCTGTACAATTCGTAGTATGGAAAATTTCCTAATCGTCATCACTTTTTTGTTGCAGGAATTGTAGGAGACCCAGGTTCTCCAGGGTCATTTGGTGGTTGGCTTAACTACTCAGCTACTAACCATCCTTGGGTGGTGTCGTTTGTTATAATGGATCTCTTCCTTTTCTTTGGTGTTATAGCTCTAACAGTAGTTCAAGCATCACAGGTATGAACCAAGTTGGTATTTACCTCTTCTTTATCTGTCATTATGCCATTTGAGGCCTGTGAGACCGTGACCCAGATTTAATCCATGTTAGCAGAAGCCTTAGATTATAACCTAGTAAGTAATCACACGCTTCTTTTGCTTTTAGTTTGAGGTTGCGAATAATGAAACAGTGCCCATTGAGTAATGACTTACCTCCTGCCATGTGTAACCAACTATTTGACATATCTTCTGCCATGTGTAACCTACTATTTTGATCATCTCGATTTTACTGAAGTCTCTAACCGTACCTTTTCGTATCCACTTGGCACCAGCACAGTGTGTGTTATGCGCAGCGGTACTGTTCACGTGGCCAGTGCGTGGCTCCTGTTCACGCGAAGCACCAATTTAGTTAGATTAGTTTTCTCAATTTGATTGGATTAGGTTCCTTATAGATTAGATTGGATTTATTAGGATAATCTGTTTCTATAATATTAGAAATAAGTTTCTTAGGGGTCAAACCATCCAATCTATATAGAGATAGGAGTGTATCTTATTTTTATTAAATAACAAAAAAAAAGATATCCTAGTCTCTCCCTCAAGTTCTTCTCCCCAGTCCATGATCTTCCCTTTCTCCTAAAGCCTCTCCCTTTAGTCGTGCCGTCCCGGCCATGTTCTGTATGGTATTTACCCTGTTATGATCTAAGAACTCTATAGCACAGACACGTGTCAAAACCGTCGTATCCGTGTCCGACACCGTGTCGGACACGTCTTGGACACGTGTCGGCGACGTATCGGCCGATTTCGGAATTAATTTTAATTATTAAAATTCTCGACACGTGTCGGACACAGTAAATATATGAGTCGGACACGGCCTGGACATAGCCGGCCTAGGAATGGCCTAGGACACGGCCGGCCCATACCGTGCATGCGTTGCCCTAACCCTAATCATAAGCACCGATTTCTCTCGGCTCCCAAGCGCCTCATTCCCATCGGCCGCTCGCGCCGCCGCTGCCCGCTCCCGCCGGCTCCCGCACCTCGCCGCCGCCTCCATCTCCTCACTCGCATCTACTCTGCCCGCCGGCTCCCGCATCTCGCCGCCGACTACATCTCCCGCGTCTCGCCACCGGCTCCCGCATCTCCTCCCGTGTGTCGCCGGCTCTCGCATCTCTCCCGCGCGCCACCGGCTTCCTCCCTGCGCGCCGCTGGCGTTCCCACTGCTGCCTCCCCGGCGTCACCGGCACCGAGGTATTATCTCCCATGTTAATGGAATTCTTATTTCTGGAAATGGTATTCACATCAACAATTGTCATCAGGATTAACAAAACAATTTATGAGGTACATATTCCGAGTATACACTTTACAAATTACAAGTTTACAGTTTACATTATTTCAGTTTAATAAGCATGTGGAAACATAGAAAATAATACATACATATATATATATATATAATTTATTATTTAAATATATATAGCCGTGTCGCCGTATCGGTATTTTTGGGAAAACGACGAATTCCTGTGTCGGTGTCGTGTCGACGTATCCGTGTCTGTGCATCATAGCCTAAGAATCATAATAATTTGGTATCAAAGCCAACACCATGGTTTCTGTTGCCGAGAATTTCAAGGCCATAAGGGCCACCCTCAACGAGATGAGTGTCAGTGTAGACGACATGAAAGCCATCTTGGTAGACATGGCGGCTTTGGTGGCCAAGCTAATGGAAAATGAGAAGGCATGGCCAGAGGTGTCTTAGATTTTGCGATGTTGTCGTGTCTCTCCCATTCTCGTCACTTCTTGTGGCGGGAAGCATGCCACTGTTGTCCCACACATATGGCCCTCACTATCAGCAACTTCCTCGATGTTGGGCAGCATTAAGACCCTCACGCTTTTGCCATCAACCATCGTCAACACCATCCAAAGTTCCCATGCAAGGCATTGCAATTGCTCACTGAAGTAGGGCTACCAAGGCTTGCAACTATGGCCGCCACCACAGCTCGAGGACGAGCTGTCGCAAAGGGAGGGAGTTGTTATGTGCAGTGGTACTGTTCACATGAATAGTACGTGGTTACTATTCATGTGACCAGTCCGTGGCTCTTGTTCATGTGCAGCATCAATTGGTTGGATTAGTTTTCCTGATTTGATTGTATTAGTTTACTTATAGATAAGATTGGATTTGTTAGGATAATCTATTTCTATAATATTATAGATAAATTCCTTAGAGTTAAGCCATCCAATCTATATTAGAATGGGAGTGTATCTTATTTTTATTAAGTAATAAGTGTTAATGATAGAATATGATTGTTATTTGTTTCCTTATATGCCTTGGTTTTCTTATTTGTATATGACATATTCCTCTGTATATCCCCTTGTAATCCCTATATATATTGCCTTTTGGGCCTCATGAATATACACATAATATTCATAACATGGTATCAGAGCTAGTGCTTTGACCTTGTTCTTCTGCAGCTCCGCTGTCGCCGCTCAGGCCACCTCTGCTCGTGCCGCAGCCGCCGCCCAGGCTGTCTTCACCCGAGCCGCCGCCGACGCCCGGGCCACCTCTGCTCGAGCCGCCGCCTCCGTCGCTTGGGCCGCCGTCGCCTGATCCGGTCGTTATCAGATCCAACGCTTCCCGGGACACCTCTGCTCGAGCCGCTGCTGCCTAGGCCGCTGTCGCCTGAGCATTCGCGTAATCCGGTGCTTCTCGGGCCACCTCTGCCTGTGCCGCTGCCGCCTGGGCTGCCGTCGCTCGAGCCGCCGCCTGATCCAGCCAGATCAGCAGTTCCCGGGCCACCTCTGCTCGAGCCGCCGCCGCCCGGGCCACCGTCGCCCGAGCCACCGCCAGATCCGGCGCTTCCAAGCGCCGATCCATCGTTGCCGTCCTCGCCCCCGGGTCGCCGCTCCGCCGGCCGCTGCTCCATCAGTCGCCGCTTCGCCGGCCTCCGCTTCGACGGTCGCCGCTCGGCCCGCTCCGCCGGTCTCCTGCTTCGCCGCCTGCGCTTCGGCCGACGCGAAGAAGTGAGCCAGTGAGTGAAGCGAGTCCTTTATAGTTTTGTTAAAAAAAGAAAAGAAAAAAGAAGAAAAAGGGGGAAATTTAACGTTGTTCTAACCGTCGCGCCGTCTAGCGTTGCCTGTTAAACTTTGTTGCCTTGGTCGCCGCGCTATCCAGCGCCGCCTACCGATGGCTTCCGTTCCATCTGTTGCGATCCCATTCTCGGGAACAAAGCTCTATGGAACGAACTACAGGTTATGGTCCTCTCATGGAGATCACGCTTGATGGTCTCCGCCTTTGGGGACATGTCACTGGTGCACGCCCTTCTCCGCCATCGCCGTTTCAACCTCCTCTTAGGCAGTCTACTACTGCACCTCCTGGAGTAGATGAGGCTGCCAAGGAGGCAAAGGCTGCTGCTGACACTGCTGATGAGGCTTTTCAATATTCCATTGATACTTTCGAGCGCTGGTGTGCTGACGAGGCCCGTGTTCGTGCAATCCTGGTGGTTAGCGTCGATGACTCCATTCAGCCAGGCATTGTTGGTCTACAGTCTACTCGATAGATCTGGGAGTACTTGCGTGAGCGATACCAGCAGAGCAGTGATGCTCAGTTCTTTTCGCTTTAGCGTGAGTTGGAGACGCTTCGCCAGGGAGATTCTTCTGTTGACGACTTCTTTCGGGCCCTGACAAGTCTTTGGCGCCAGATAGATGAGCTTACCTCTCCACTTTGTCAGGAGTGTCACAAAGTGCAGAAGGCGGATCATGATCGCCTTCGCCTTTATGACTTTGTCTGCCGCCTTCGCCCAAAGTTTGAGCCTGTCAGAGCTCAGCTGTTGAGCCGCTCTCCACGGCCAACCGTTACAGAGGCACTTTCGATGCTTCGGGCTGAAGAGCTTCGACTTGGGTTAGCAGCACTGTCTGTTCCGACTGTGCTTGTTGCCCCTTCTCCGACTACGATACTGATATCTGCTTCGACTACGACCTCTCCCCAGGTGGCTGTCTTCGCTCCTGTTATCGCACCAATTGGAGTTTAGTGCAACTACTGCAAGAACTTTGGGCACGACTACCAGAGTTGTGCGGGCGGAACAAGGCACGTGGGGGTGGGCGACAAAAGGGGGCTAGGGAGGCCCTTCCTTCATAGGAGGACAGACCATCTCATCAGTTTCTGCTCAGAAAGGTGACTGTTCAGCAGCTCTGCCAGGCTCTACTTCAGCAGCTCTCTCACAGCTCAGCAGGTTCTGCTAATCTAGCTCAGACGTCTCCTTCAGGTACCTTTTGGGTTCTAGATTCTAGTGCCGCCTTTCACATGACACCGGACTCCACATCTCTCACTTCAGTAGGACCACCTGATTTTCCTTTCACTGTTCGGACAGCTGATGGTACTTCCTTGTCTTTCAGCTGTAAAAGCATTCTTTTGTCCACTGACTTTTCTGTTTCAGCTGTTTCTCATATTCCCCAACTTACCATGCAGTTTCTTTCGGTGGGACAGCTCACTGATCTTGGTTGTAGGGTTGTTTTTGACTTACACTTGTTTCGTCCAGTATCGACAGACAGGGACGGTACTTGGGACTGACCGGAGCCGTAGGGATCGTCAGAGTCTCTACATTCTCAACTGCCTCCACGTTCCGTCCACTTCAGTTGCTCCTACTACGTCTGCCTCTACCGCCACTATTGCCACCACCTCTGGAGCTTTTGCGCAGTGACATCATCGTTTAGGACACCTGTGTGGGTCCTGTCTTTCTTCATTAGTTCGTCAGGGTGTTCTTGGATGTGTTACTGTTGGCACGTTAATGTTTGTCAGGGTTGTAAGCTGGGCAAGCAGCTACAACTTCTTTATCATTCTAGTGAGTCCATGTCTTCTCGTCCTTTTGATTTAGTTCATTCAGATGTATGGGGACTTGTGCCTATTATCTGAAAAGGCGGGTATAAATTCTATGTAATTTTCATTGATGATTATTTCCGTTTCACTTGGCTTTTCCCTATGTCTAATCTTAGTCAGTTTCTTGCGATCTATCGTAGCTTTGCCACGATGGTTCGTACTCAATTTGAGTCCTCTATTCGTACTTTTCGTTGTGATTCTGTTGAAGAGTCCTGTTTTGATGCTTTCAGACAATTTCTTTCCGAGCAGGGCACTCTTTACCAGTCTTCTTGTCCTGGTGCCCATGCTCAGAATGGGATGGCTGAACGCAAGCATCGTCATCTGCTTGAGACTGCTCGCACTCTTCTTCTTTCTTCTCATATTCCACCACAGTTCTGGGCAGAGGCTGTTTCTACGGCTGCATATCTCATCAATATGCAGCTTTCCACTGCTCTTAAGGATGTCAGTCCTATAGAGCGTCTCTACTTTAGAGTCCCCCAGTACAGTCACCTTCGTGTCTTTGGCTGCACTTGTTTTGTCCTGCTGCAGCCTCGTGAGCGCACTAAACTGTCAGCCCAGTCAGTTGAGTGTGTGTTCCTTGGGTACAGTTCTGAGCATAAGGGTTATCGCTGCTATGATCCTTCTGCTCGACGGATTAGGATCTCATGAAACGTTGCCTTTGATGAATCTCGACCTTTCTTCTATCGAGATTTAGCTCCTCGGTCTGCTCCCACCATTGAGATGATCTCCTAGTTGTCTCTCCCTGACTCTTCACCCATTTCTCCTCTTTCACAACCTTCCTCCAACTTGTCTCCAGTGGTTTCTTTTGTACCTTCACCTCCTGTGTTGCCTTTTGCAGCACCGCCTCTTGCTCCTGCAGCACCACCGTCTCGTTTCTCTGGAGTGCACTACTCCAGACGTCCTTGTCCTTCACCAGACTCATCTTCTGGTATTTTGCTGATAACAACGTCTGATTCCTCTGATGATGCTCCTCGTTACGCCCTTCGTGGCCGGACATCCCTTCGACCTCCTTATCATCTTGGCTTTACTTCGACCGCTCATGCTCTCTCTGTCATTGAGCCCAGCTCTTATCGTGAGGCTGCTTCTTATTCTGAGTGGCAGCTCGCTATGGCAGAGGAGCTTGATGCTCTTGGACGAACTGAGATTTGGGATATTGTACCGACACTTATGCATGCTTGTCCTATCACGTGCAAGTGGGTGTACAAGATTAAGACCAGATCTAATGGTACTATTGAGCGCTATAAAGCTCGTCTTGTGGCTCGTGGCTTCCAACAGGAATATGGTCGTGATTATGATGGGACGTTTGCCCCTGTTGCTCATATAACTACTGTTCGCACTCTTATTGTGGTTGCTTCTGTTCACCGGTGGTCTCTCTCAATTGGATGTTAAGAATGCTTTTCTTAATGATATTTTGCATGAATATAAACACAATATTCATAACAATAAGAAAAAAGATATCCTAGTCTCTCCCTCAAATTCTTTTTCCCAGTCCATGGTCTCCCCTTTCTCCTAAAATCCCTCTTCAGCCGTGCCGTCTCGGCCATCTTCTGTACGATATTTATCCCGTTATGATCTAAGGATCATAAGTTCATAACAATTTGGTATCAGAGCCAACACCATGGCTTTTATTGCCGAGAATTTCAAGGCCATGAGGGCCACCCTCAACAAGATGAGTGTCAGCGTAGACGACATGAAAGCCATCTTGGTAGACATGGCGGTTATGGTGGCCAAGCTGATGGAAAATGAGGAGAAGAAGGCACGGGCATATGCTACTATGCGATCTACACCGCCGAAGGTGTCTCAGATTTTGTGATGTTGTCGTGTCTCTCCCATCTTCGTCACTTGTGGCGGGAAGTACACCACTGCTGTCCCACACCGATAATCCTCACTATCAGCAACTTCCTCGACATCAGGCAGCATTAAGGCTCTTACACATTTGCTATCAACTGTCACCAACACCATCCAAAGTTCCCATGCAAGACATTGCAATTTCTCACCAAAGTAGGGCTACCAAAGCTTGCAACCATGGCTGCTACCACAGCTCAAGGATGAGCTGTCGCGAAAAGAGGGAGAAGTTATGTGCAGCGGTACTGTTCACATGAACAGTGTGTGGTTACTGTTCACATGACCAGTGCGCGGTTCCTGTTTACACGCAACACCGATTTGGTTGGATTAGCTTTCCCAATTTGATTGGATTAAGATTGGATTTGTTAAAATAATCTATTTCTGTAATATTAGAGATAAGTTCCTTATGGGTCAAGCCATCCAATCTATATAAGGATGGGAGTGTATTTCATTTTTATTAAGCAATAAGAAAAAAGAGTTATTTTAGTCTCTCTCTCAAGTTCTTCTCCTTGGTCCATGATCTCCCCTTTCTCCTAAAGCCCCTCCCTTCAGCCATGCCATCTCGCCATCTTCTGTACAATATTTACCCCAATAAACTAAGGTTCATTACAATGTGGATGTAGTTTCTAGACTGTATACTTTGATAAACATTTAAATGTCATTACATTCCCGTTTGTTTTACCCATTCCTATGCCATTATGCTTCTATTATCCCTTTGGTGCCAAGTGCCAGCCGTATTTTATGTGTATTTCTAGTATTGACATCAATATGAATCTATTCTGTTAATGCATCTGCTCATGTTTACATATAATTGTTGAGATTGTTCTTGCTGCACATGACATGATTCTTCGTATTGTCATTGGTTCTGTGTTCTGTTCATACTAAAAATTATTGGGCTTTTGTTTCTGTCAGTTGAGATGCACTGCAAATACTATTGCTCAGGCCTTACAAATATCTTTTCCTGTTTGTATTTGGGCTGCCTTTAGCCCACTTTTCTCCACATATCGATAATTTCTTGCTTTCTACCTTTCAGATATCGAGTAATATAACAACAAATGAGATGGCAAATGCCATGAGGTACAGTTATCTCAGAGGCCCAGGTGGCCGATTCAGAAATCCGTTTGACCATGGGGTGCGTAAGAACTGTTCTGACTTCTTGCTGAAGGGGTACAATGAGGATATTGAGAAGGTAGAACAGACGTTGCAACCTGATGAGGAAATGGGAATGATCCAAACGACAAGAAGTGCAGTCTCACAGAATGGTGAGAGCATGTCACTTCATGTTAATGGCATTGACCATGGTTGTGCTGATTCACAAGCGAACTCAAAATCCCATCGTCAACTTAGTTCATCTAAGTGTTGCAATCACAGTAAGAAAACTGACAAGACCCCTTTGGGCCTAGGGTTGGGCCTTGGACGTAACAATCCTTCTAGCCGTTATGCACGGTCTCTTCTTCCCTTGTGATTCATTTGGAGAATGGTCTCATATTCCCTTGTGGGGATGCAAGTGCGTTCTTGTTTTAGCTGTATATGTGTATTGCACAACCACAGCTTTCTTTGGGTTATTTCTTCATCTGTGTTTTGTGTTTTGCCGCATCGGTGTGGTTGTATTGGCATTGTCATGATGCTAGATGTGAACCCCAAATCTACTGAGTACTGAAATGACGAGTGTAAAGCAGATGGAAATTGTATGCAAGCTTCATGAGCATTCTTCACCCTCACATTCGAAACACCAGTAACTTTTGTCAAGGCGTAGCAACATTTTTGTGTAAAAGTGCACCAGTGTACATTGTCTTCGACATTTCGTATGTGCATGAGGGTTGCTAGTTCAGATGCTACCCCGTTTTGAAATATCTGTACATTGGAAGAACTGTAAAATTATATAGCAACCTAATGCACATGATTTTCCCTGTATTTTTCTTTTCGTTTTTAGTGTTGCCCACTTGAGCGACATAAGAGAGGTTTTGTGGGACTTAAACTATCGGCCCAATTACCACTTGTTAATGTAACTTGAGAAATCAACTATCGGCTCAATTATCACTTGTTCATGTAACTTGAGAAACAAATAGTTTCCAATGCTTTAGATGATCATGTGATGTGATGATGTGATCTGTAATCACTTTTTTTTTCCAATTGTGTTCTAACATCGATTGCTGGTGACTTGAGCGATGAATTGTGTCGAGTGCTTTAGCTGAACATGCTATGTGATGTGATCACCTTCCCAACTGAACGTGCTCTAAAGTGAAATTGAATTGGACTCTTCCAGATTTGTTTTCAAACTCCTTTCAGTTCATCTGGATGCAAGTTGCAGGCAAGTTGTGATGAACGAAATATAATAACGGAAACTCATGTTTCCGTGCGTTCGAGTGTTTGCTTTATACTCCGCACCGTGATTCAAGCCTATGGCTGTATGAAACCGATATGGTATCTGCTTGAGGATTTGTTTAAACAAACTTTATATAAAAAAATTCTTAAAGAAACACCCTTTTATTTCCAAACCAATATAGGTGGTCATACTTGAAAGACTTCACTTTTATATCTACTCCACTACACATCATCTCGATTGTTCTTATCCACTCATCCTATTGCTTCTTCACTTCCCCATCTTCTCTCAGATGTTATTCTGGTGGCTATGAGCAGCGACAATGGACATTGGTGGTAGTACCAAAGGTAAGCCTTGGCCTACTTCTGTCAAGGTCAATCTCTGGAGATAGTGATCGGAGCAACAACCATCGGGTGCCTGGCCCCTGTGGGAGCGGAGGCGCAAGTCAGGTGACAGCAGGAGCCCAAGCCAACCACCGACACGAGAGAGCTCCAGCGACGGCATTTGTACGGATTTGTGTCTAAATAATTCTAGATTTGTTATGGATAATATCTTGACTTGCTTCCAAATTTATATTAACTTTGCTCTCGAATTTATCCTAGTTTGCTTTTCGAAGTTTGATAATTTGTTTTCAAATTTATCATGATTTGCTTCACATTTACACATCTAGTTTGAATGTTGTATAGAATTGCTTTCAAGTTATCTACACATCTACACATATAGTTTGCTTACTAATTTATCCTGATCTGCTTCTAAATCTGTATTGACTTGCTTATTGTTGTAGGGGTGGCCCCACCTAAGCCCAGTAGGCCTGTTAGAAGAATGTAAGGCCCAAAATGGGACATGTGTAATGACGTGAGTACCCCTGAGGGGAATACTCATGTGTAAGGGTATAATTGTAAAAGTGCTCCTTATGTGGATGTATATATATAACACAGGCCATGGGGGGAACCCTAAGCCATTACTCACCTAACTCTCCACTACCACACTCTCTCTCTGTTTGGTCTGTAACCACAACAGTTGGCGCCGTCCATGGGGAGGACAAGAGCAAGCCTCCAGATCCGAAGGAGGATGGCACAAAAAAAAGCTTCACCATTGGTGGCGAAGAAGAAGAAGAAGGCGGAAGCGGCGAAATCTCGCGTCAATACCAGGGCTTCGGCTTTAGCAGCTGCAGGTACGGGTGGCGATGCAGGTGTGGCGACTACGAGCACCGGCGTTCACGACGCGATGCCCAACCCCGCCACCGCCGCGACGAACAACCCCGCCACCAGCGACACAACACCCGACCCCGCCACTGTCGCCGCGCCGCCAGACCCCGCCGTCACCGCCCCGACGACCAACCCCGACGGTGGCAACCCCGGCACGTCCACTTTCCCACCCGGCGCAGGAGCGGTGGGCGGTCCAGGCGACGACGTGGGCCTCGTCACCAGCTCCAGGGTCCTCCAGGACAACGCGGCGGGCAGCCTGAGCGCGCAGGCCGTGGTCACCGCTGTGCCGATCGCGCCGCCGGGCGCACCGACGGCCCCAGCCACGTCCGCGGTGGAGACCGCCCTGTTGGCGGCCCTCAGCGCGTTTCAGCGGGAGCTGACAGACCTCCGCGGAGCCGTGCGCGATATGCAAGATGCCCGGAGCCAACACGCCCCCCCCCCGGCGGTGGCATCGGAACCCGCTCCGGAGAGGGCGGACAGCCGCGACGCCCCCACGTCTAGTCGCGTCCCATTACGACGCGTAGACCCGGAGTCCCCGCTCTCCGCAGGCCTACAGCAGGCGGCATGGCCTGAGGACTTCAAGTTCCCGAGCGTCATCGAGGCGTACAAGGGTGACTCCGACCCGCGAGAATTCGTGCGCGTGTATGAGACCGCTATCGAAGCCGCTGGCGGAGACGACACCATGAAAGCAAAAGGACTCCCCCTCGCGTTACAAGGGGTGGCGCTCTCGTGGTTCTTCACCATCGAGCCACAGTCCATCTACGCGTGGGAGCAGATCCGAAATCGACTCTACAACAATTTCCAAGGAAACTACGTCAAGCGTGTTGAGGCGGACCAGCTCTTCGCAGTCAAGCAAAAACCCGAGGAGGGGCTCCGGAGTTACTTCGAACGCTTCGCCAAGGTACGCTGCCAAGTCAGGGACGCTAACGAGGCAACTTTCATCAATGCAGCCGTACAAGGTCTCCGCCCGGGACCGCTAGCCGAGTATAGCGCGCGGAAGCCACTCAAGTCGGTGGCACAACTGTTCGACAAGATGGAAGCGTACGCCCGGGCTGAGGAGGACGTGCGGAGGCGCCGCGGCGACAGCTCTGATGCCGGTCAGGCGGAGGAGTTGTCGCAAAGGAGAAGTATAAGAGACAACCCGAGGACAAAACATACGCAAGCATCCGCGGGTGACACTCATGTGCGAGTCGACGCCGGGGTGCACCAAAACCCGCCAAACGACAGGCGTAAGCTCCGGCGCAACCGGCGAAGGCCCCAAAAGGCTCGCTACGTCCCCGTCGCGCAAGGCTTTCCCCGAGAAACCGCCTTAACCCCGCGCGCCGGGGGGACGTGAAGGAGGCCACGATGAGAAGCCGCGGGCGGAGCAGGAAATCGTAGAATACGACAGATGGTGCGAGGTGCATGGCTACGGGGGTCATTTCACGCAGACATGCACCAAACTCGCGGCGTGGCGGCAAGCGATCGCCTACGTGCGGGCCCCGGAGGCGATGACCCCCGCAATGGCCCGCGTACAGCGCATACAAGGCAGTCCTTCGCGCGCTGGGCCCCTGGGAGAGACCCAGTGCCGTGGCGTAAACGTCATCACTGGAGGCTCTTCGTCGAGCACTTCCCCAGCACAACTACCTCTGAGGACGTCGCATCGCGACATCACCTTCACGTCAGCCGATGCCCAGGGCATGGAATTCCCCCACCAAGATCCCTTGGTCATCCAGGCCGACATCGCAGGTTGCGACGTCAGACGTATCCTCATTGACGGAGGGAGCTCCGCAAACATCTTGCTCGCAGAGGCCCTTGATCGCATGGGGATACCTCGGAGTCTATTAAAAACTTCGGAAGCCCCCCTCCAGGGCCTCGGAGGCCAGCCACTGAAGGCTTTGGGTCAGGTACGCCTCCAAGTCTCCTTGTGCCAGGTCGGCAATGCCAGGACTGAAGATATCGTCTTCGACGTCGTAGACGTCCCATATTCATATAATGCCATACTGGGCCGGCCTGCCATCAACTCCTTCGAGGTGGTCCCACACTACGCCTTCCTATGTATGAAGCTCCCGGGCCGGCGGGGCGTCATCACCGTCTTCGGCGATCAGGATATAGCTAGGAGTATCGAAACCAAAGCTAGAAGCCTGCACCGTAAGGTGCACGCCCTCACTGACAAGTGCCAAGCGGACACACCGTCCGCCCCAAGGTGGACACCTAAGCCCCACCCAGAGGGCAGAGTTAAGAGAGTGCCCCTCCAGGCGGAGGGGCAGTTCGTATCCATAGGCGAGGGCCTCCCTTCGAACGTAGAGCAAGACTTGCTCCGAGTTCTTCGGGCCAACATAGATGTCTTCGCATGGTCCCCGGAGGATATCAAAGGAGTGGACCGCACCCTCATCGAACTTGCTCCCCTGACGCCAAACCAGTCAAGCAAAAACTTCGCCGTATGTCCATGGACCGGCAGCAAGCAGCCAAGGTGGAGGTGGCAAATCTCCTTCGGGCGGGGGTTATCCGCGAGGTCCAACACCCGGACTGGCTCACCAATCCGGTGTTGGTCAAAAAGACCAACGGCGCCTGGCGTATGTGCATCGACTTTACCGCCCTCAACAAGGCATGCCCGAAGGACGACTACCCTCTGCCGCGCATAGATCAACTGGTTGATGCCACCGCAGGGTGCGAACTCATGAGCTTCCTGGACGCCTACTCCGGTTACCATCAGGTCTACATGGCCAAGGACGATGAAGATAAAACCAGCTTCATTACGCCGGTTGGGACCTTCTGGTTCGTCAGGATGCCCTTCGGCTTGAAGAACGCAGGTGCAACCTTCACCCGCCTTGTCGCGCTGGCCCTAGCCGCCCAGCTAGGGAGGAACGTGGAGGCCTACGTGGTAGTAAAAACTATGCAGCTCGCCTTACACGGTCGGGATCTTCAGGAGACCTTCGACAACCTCAGGAAGGCGGGCATCAAGCTCAATCCGGATAAGTGTGTTTTCGGCGTACAGGCGGGCAAACTCTTGGGCTTCCTCGTGTCCGGGCGAGGCATTCAAGTGAACCCCGACAAGGTCGATGCCATCCTGGGCATGGAACCGCCCAAGACGACGAGGGAGGTCCAGAGGCTGGTCGGCCGCATGGCGGCCCTGAGTCGTTTCCTCTCCAGAGCAGCGGAGCGGGGCTTGCCATTTTTCAAGACTCTCCGCGGTTGCGACGGGTTCCATTGGGACGACGACTGCGCAAAGGCCTTCGACGACCTCAAGAAACACCTTGCAACCCTTCCCACTCTGGTGGCCCCAGCACCAGAGGCTCCCCTCCTACTCTACCTCGCCGCCTCAGCAACGGCGGTCAGCGCCGTCCTCGTCCTTGAAGAGGGCGTTCTCCAGCGACCAGTGTACTTTGTCTCCGAAGCCCTCCAGGGCGCCAAGACGCGGTATACGAAGCTCGAGAAGCTTGCATACGCGCTGGTCATGGCCTCAAGAAAGCTCCGGCATTACTTACTGGCACACCCGATAACGGTGCCATCCTCATTCCCTTTGGCGGAGATGCTGCACAACAAGGAGTCCACGGGGCGAATCGGCAAATGGGCGGCTGAGCTTGCTCCATTCTCCCTAACATACGCCTCCCGAACAGCGATCAAGTCTCAAGTCCTGGCGGACTTCCTCGCAGAATGGACCCCTCCAGCTCAGCCTGTCCTCCAGTCCGAAGACCCGGTGTGGATGCTCAACACCGACAGAGCTTACGGCGTTGCAGGCGTAGGGGTTGGCACAGTTATTACCATACCCGAGGGGCAGCGCCTGTTGTACTCGGCGCGCCTGGCGTTTCCTGCTACGAATAACACGGCCGAGTACGGGGCGTTACTCTTTGGCCTCGGGAAGCTCAAAACGATGGGGGTGAGGAGAGTCCTCGTCCGCACCGATTCGCGGCTAGTGGCGGGCCATGTGGACAAGTCATATCAGGCCAAGGACCCGGAGCTAGCTAAGTACCTAGCAGCCGTGCAAGCGAAGGAACGATATTTTTTGGGTGTCACGGTGAAGGCCATCCCTCGGGCAGACAACGAGCAAGCCGATGTCCTCGCCAAGGCTGCCAGTCAGCAACTCCCAACTCCCGGGGGGCATTTTACGAGGTCCTGCCAGCGGCAGCCATCATGTAGGATAACCGTGATGTCGCCCTCGTCCACCAGATTACCCAGCAGGGTGACTGGCGAGAACCTCTTTTCGCTTTTCTGCAGGGCATCGCGGAACCGGACGACCCCACAGAGCTCCGACGTTTACAGCACCGCGCCAGGTCCTTCCAGGCGCTCGACGGGGTGCTCTACAAAAAAGGGAGTCTGGGCACCGCTCCTGCGACGCCTCTCGCGTGAAGAAGGAAAGCGCCTCCTCGCATAAATTCATGCGGGACTCTGCGGCTCGCATCTTCAACCAAGATCTCTGGTGGGCAAGGCATTCAGGCAGGGTTTTTATTGGTCAACAGCTGTCGCGGACGCCCAAGATCTCGTGCGCCGTTGTCAGGGTTGCCAGTGGATGGGAAGAGCCATCCGCAAGCCCCCGACAAGCCTCCATCCCATACCCCCGGTATGGCCACTGGTGCGGTGGGGCATCGACGCCGTGGGACCGCTTCCCAGGGCTCCAGGTGACCTGCGGTTCGTAGCGGTCGCTCTGGAATACTTCTCCAGGTGGCCGGAGGTGGTAACCCTGGCCAAGATTACCTCGGCAGCTATGCAACGCTTCCTCTGGCAGAACATCATATGCCGATTCGGCGTGCCCAGGGAGATCACCGTCGACAACGGTCTACAATTCGACGCAGCCCCGCTCAAGGAATTCTGCGGCAACATGAGCATCACACTCCGGTTCACATCGGTTGGACACCCACAGTCCAACGGTGCGGTGGAGCGGGCGAACGGTGCTATCTCCGCCGCGATCAAGAAGCGCCTTGTCGGGCTACCAAAGGGGAAGTGGCTGCGCGAGCTCCACAGCGTCCTCTGGTCCCTCCGTACAACGGTCACACGCCCAACGGGGTTCACGCCATTCAAGCTCTTCTTCGGCGATGAGGCAATCACACCTGAGGAAATAAAAGCTGGCTCACGAAGGGTCCTCGTCCAAGCACCAGACGAGGAGCGCCAGTTGTCCATGGACCTCCTTGACGGAGACCGGGCAAGCGCAACACAACACGTCATAAAGTACGCACGACAGATGGTGCGCGGTCGGGGACAGTTCGCTGTACCCACGAGAATTCAGACCAGGAGACCTCGTCTTTAAGATGGCACTCCACGCGGAGACGGTAGGCAAGCTCGAATCCAAGTGGGAAGGCCCGTATATCGTCACGGAAGCCCTACAGAAGGGAGCATACCGCTTAGCCACCCTGAATGGGCAGACGTTCCGCCACATGTGGAATGCAGACAGACTGCGGCGATATTACGCCTAAGCCAAGTGTGCGAGCGCAAGGACCTTCCACGGCTTCGGGGGGCAACCCCGCCATGCTCCTGCGCGAACCGTCCTGGCACTAGAGGATCCAAACACGTGCAGCTTCACCACCAGGCAATGACGGCTGAGGTCGTCTCCACCCTTAAGCGGCCAGCGGTTAGAGCCTCACCCTTTTGTAACCGCTCACCCGCGCAAACAGAAATTTAATAAAGTTCACCGTTTGCACAAATTTTCTTGTTTCCCGCAACAAAGGCACGCGTCCGCGCGCACACTCTCCGTGAAAAACACAGGCATGAGTATAAACAAAGACGCGTTGAGGTCCGCCTCCGCACGCACTCTACGGAGTATAAATAAGACATAGCGTCAAGGTTCGCCTCCGCACGCAATTTCACCGCCCGCAACGCGCTGAGGCTCGCCTCCGCGCGCAATCTATGGACTCTAAATAAGACGTAGCGTTGAGGTCCGCCTCCGCACGCACTCTACGGAGTATAAATAAGACGTAGCGTCGAGGTTCGCCTCTGCACGCAATTTCACCGCCCGCAACGCGCGAGGCTCGCCTCTGCGTGCAGTCTACGGACTCTAAATAAGACGTAGCGTTGAGGTCCGCCTCCGCACGCACTCTACGGAGTATAAATAAGACGTAGCGTCAAGGTTCGCCTCCGCACGCAATTTCACCGCCCGCAACGCGCGGAGGCTCGCCTCCGCGCGCAGTCTACGGGCTCTAAATAAGACGTAGCGTCGAGGTCCGCCTCCGCACGCACTCTACGGAGTATAAACAAGACGCAGCGGAGGGACGCCTCCGCGCGCACTCTACAAAGTATAAATAAGACGCGGATGTTGTCCCTGCGCACTCTACAAAGTATAAACAAGACGTGGATACCCCCACACACGTGCAGGCACTGTCCTTGTGCGTACTCCCCGGAGTATAAATAAGACGTGGTCGAAGTTCCCACGCATGCAACCACTAGGCGCCAGCTCCGCTGTCACCACATCGAAGGGTAGGGGACGGAGCGCTCGCGCGTCTACCTCGACTAGGCGCCAGCTCCGCTGCCACCACTTCAAAGGGTAGGGGACGGAGCGCTCGCGCGTCTACGTCGACTAGGCGCCAGCTCCGCTGCCACCACTTCGAAGGGTAGGGGACAGAGCGCTCGCGCGTCTACGTTGACTAGGCGCCGGCTCTGCTGCCGCTACTTCGGAAGGTAGGGGAAGGAGCGCTCGCGCGACTATTTCCGAAGCCCGGGGTCCGCGGCGCAAGGCGTTCGCAAGTCTGCTCGCCACTATCAGCATGAGGGACGACGTCAAGCTTGAGGACCCGCACCTTACATGACACCCCAGCTCACAGCATATTACATAACAAAAAGAGCACAGGAGAGTTGTCGCTTAGCGTGTGTAAGACAGAAGTTACATTACAGTAGCAGACATACACACGGTGCAGTGCGCACCAAAACCCGGCATTATTCCTACGAGTCTACACCATCTTCGCCGCGACGAGTGCCCGCACCGCCTTCGCTGCGCCGAGGAACCTCTTCGAGCCAGCGGAGCACATCCCCCTCGTCGTGCAGCGTCCGCCGCAAAGCAACCGTGGCGGCACCCTCCCCGATGTAATTCCAAATCCGATTGTGGAAGTTTCGGATGGCGGGCTGGGCAGCGCGAACCGCATCAGATATCATCCCGGGCTGGACGGGCAAGTCAAGCTGGGGGTTCGCCAGCTCATTGACATGCTCACACCCACCAGCGTGCAGCAAGGCAAGGGCAAGGCCAGCACTCATGTAGCCGCAGTGGGTGCCGAAGGCCTTGGCGTCGCGAAGGGCGACACTCGAGCCCTCCTCGATTCGCCCAAGCGTCTCCATCAGGTCTTGATGGCTATGAGTGGCATCCTCCACGTGCACGGAAAGCCCCCGGAGGGCTTGCTCCAAAGACTCCATCGCCCCCCACGCGGAGGCAGACGCGTTGTCCCAGGATAAGGCCTTCTCGGCAAGGGAGGCAGTAAGCTGCTCCTTCTCCGCCTCTAGCGCGGAGATTCGCTGTAGAAGGGCGGTCCGCTCCTCCGTCACGACGCGCTGAGCCTCCTCTATCGCGCGTTGTGCGGCTAGTGCCGCGCTCTTCGCGTTCGCGCCTACCAACTGCGCGTCGGAGATAGCCTTGTCCCGTTCCGCCATCAGCACCCGAATGCGCTCGTCCTTGGCGGCGTGGGCGTCGTCAGCGACACGCAGCTGGTCCTCCAGCGCCCTCCGTTCGCGCGCGCGAGTCTCCTCGAGGGCTTTGCTGATCGCAAGCGTCTACACGGGCGCAAGAACAAAGGATACCCATCAGATAAGAAAAGGACATGCATCGAGAGCAGAGATCGTTACCCTCATCTCCGAGGCGCCCAGCGCGAGCGCCAAAAGGTCACCCCCGCAGGACTGCAGCGCCTGCCGATCTAGGTGGCCGCTAGCGTACTCCGCCACCTCGCTCAAGGCGCGAAGTGTCTCCCACCGAGGGACGAAGTCGGAGACGCCAAGCCCTAGAGCCCCCGCCCCAGCGCCTTCGGCAACAGTTGGGGCGCACACAGTCCCCTGTTCAATTAGGCCAGAGACATCGCGAGCACCCCCGTTGCTTGATTCTTGTCCTCGTCTGGGAGATCTTGTCTCGCCTGATGTCGACGGAATAAGCGAGCAAATCGGAGAGAGTTACGCGAAGTCGCAGGAGGAAAACGAACCACACCTACCTCTAGTACCCTCTACCGCGGTACTTCGCTGGGCCTCTACCTGGGTCATGATCACCTCGCTGACCAGAGGAGCGACAACCCTCTCGGCTTCAGCAACATCCCCGCTAGGTGTCAGGACCTCGGTCACTGGGCCTGCCACGCTGAACCGGCCCCTCGAAGCTGGTGGTGACTGCACCCAAGGGCGTTTCACCTTCGGAGTTGCAGGTGACGCCTCCGTGGTTACCTTGGCAGCCGCGGAGGCTGTCGTCAGCGACAACGCCGCGGTTGCCGCTGGAGGCGACGAGGCATCATCTTCAAGAACAACGAGGCTCAGGCCCGTCGCCTCGCCACCGTGTAAGGCCTCGTCGGGGGTTGTGTGCCTCTCCGAACCGGTCGGTCCGAGCTCAGCGCCCGTCTCGCCCCCCATCTCCATGTTCTCGACCGGCGGCACGTCCGGCGAGCTGAAGGCAATGGTCTCCGATTGGACCTCGCATCGAGAGGACGGCGCCACCGCCGTCGCGCCGCTCGGCGATTCCACAGGCACCAGGCGTTCCGGAACGGGAATCCCCAGAACCTCGCATACCCGGTTAATCCGCCCTTGCTTTGCCAAGGAAGTTGCGGATTCACGGGCCTTGTGCTCCGTCGCCGTGTATGGCCCAAGAACCGCAACCACCGCGCGCTCCGCATCTTCTAACCGGCGCACTGCACGCAAAAGCGGAATATAATACCTAAGGGTTTGCGACCACTCAGGTGATACGTGGCCTATGGCAGGGATACTTACAGGGCGCGGAGGGCTTATGGAGCGAAGACACCCCCGGGTGGATGCCGTCCTTCCGGTCGGGCCCCCGCCGCTCGTACTTCAGTACAAGAAAGCGGAGATATCCCGTACATGGTGAACTCCTCGGCGAGGTCACGCATGTTGAACCGGAGGGCGATGCCAGCAAGTCTCCGCGCCTGTTGTTCGTCGCCGGACCGAGGCGTCACATCCGGACAGCGGTTGAATGATATCGGCTCTCCCCGGCTTCGAAGGCCGCTCGTGTTCGTCACAATGTGATAGAACCACCGCCGTGTCCAGCCAGACTCCCACTTTCCCAGCGTAGCCAACGCGGGGAACAAGTGCGAGCAATCCGTCCTCAGCATGAAGTCCACGCTGCCGAAGTTCGAGTACGCCTCCCATTCCATTTTCTTCGGTTGGCACTGTGCGTCATGCAGGATGGCGAACAACTCAGCGCTGGGACGGGTACCTTCCGTCCACATCGCCCAAGTAAAGATGGCCAATCGAACGATCGCGGTCGGAGTCAGTTGCGCCAGCTCCAACCCATAGGCTCGCAGCACTTCGCGAACAAAGAATGTCGCCGGGATTCGGAGCCCGGCATCGAAGAACGCCACGAAGATGATCGCCTCCGATTCTCCCGGGTTCGGCTCCGTTTCGTCAGGCCCGGGCAAACGAGCCCCGGCACGGTCCTCCAGCTTCTTCTCCCGAAGAAGGGTTTGGAGAGTCTCCTCCGTGACGCGACTCCGCCCCAGCACACAGGAGCAGCGGCCCTTTGACTTCTTCATGGCATCCCAACGATGGTTGGTTTGCCTTTTGTCGCGCAGAACCAGGCGATACTCCGCCGGTGGTGGAGTCAGACAGCGCTGACTCGACGAGGCGCTCTCGCTAAGACGGCGCGCAGGATCGTCAAGGGTGGCACCCCTGTCAGCTGGGAGCTCGTCGTGCGCAGCCATTCCTCTCTCCCCACTGCGGCGACGAGTAGGAATGGATGCGAAAGTAGCAGCAGGATGCGCAAGAAAACGGAAAGGAACGCGCAAGCACAAGCAAGCAGGCAGCCAAGGGGAGCGTTTGCATGCCCACAGTGACAACTTATAAAGTCCCCCGTCTCTCTCGCAAGCAGAAGATCGAACGACAGGATTACAGCGGTTCGGCTACCCACAATCGGGCAGTGCAACCGCTGACAACCGCGGTAGGCGGCGATAGGTGGGCGATCAGCGCGTAATGTGCCGATACATTCCTGCCGCGTGGCCACTTTCCCTGGGGAAGAGGCGAACGGCCGTGGTCGTATGACCGCTGGCATCCCACGAAGCTCCAATCACAGCCTGCCGCGTACCCATAGAGCAGCCGCGACAGCCTGCCCCTGACAAGGGCCGGCGCGATTCCAGGTGTCATTAAAGCGCACTCCCAGGCCACGCAGCCACCTCTCCGCGCTGGCGCTACACCACACGGAGCACCTCCCGAGACTCGGCTGCCCGGGGCAGCCGCCCAAGTTTTACTTCGCACCCACAAACATCCGGAGCGTGAAGCATGTCACGCCCTGACCTCGGCCCCGTCGAGGCCTTCGACCTGCTCGGTGTCTTCGACCTCGAGGCCGCACAGCTCCGGGAGCGAAAGACACGGCTCTCGCACCATAAGCACGAACGAAAGTGTATCTAGGTCATCGAGGATCACAGGCCGATGGGACGGAGGGGGCCAAAGGGCTCAGCGGCATGGCTTCGGCCTGTGAAGCCCTTCACCATGAGAGGCTCCTGTTGTAGGGGTGGCCCCCACCTAAACCCAGTAGACCTGTTAGAAGGATGTAAGGCCCAAAATGGGACATGTGTAATGACATGAGTACCCCTGAGGGGAATACTCACGTGTAAGGGTATAATTGTAAAAGCGCTCCTTATGTGGATGTATATATATAACACAGGCCATGAGGGGAACCCTAAGCCATTACTCACCTAACTCTCCACTACCACACTCACTCTCTGCTTGGTCTGTAACCACAACACTTACAAATTTATACTAACTTCTTTCCAAATTTATAATAATTTGGTTTTAAATTTTGTTGATATGTTTCCCATTTTTATCATGTTTTGTATCACATTCACACCTGATTTGTTTTGAAATTTATACCAATTTTGCTTGTAAATTATCCTCAACTTGCTTACGCTCATAGCATATTTATTTCTTACTTTTTGCTGTGAAAGTGGGCTTTGGTGGGGTGGGAGGCGGTGCAACATGTTCGTGCGTTGGACGGATTTAGCATAAGGACACGGTCACGCGGCTCCCGGTTTTTTTTATGTGAGCTATTTTTGTCATTTAGCTATTTTTGGGGTGTGCGTGCGGAGACGCTAAACGACACCTAGGCGGTATGTAGTCGCATAAGTATAACAAAAGAAGAATCTACGTGTGGCCCTTGCATTTGGGTGATAAAAGCAAACTCTTGAACTACCCTAAACATGAACTGAGGTAGGTTCGAGCAGCCGAACTCGTGCCTCTTGTATTATTGATGCCTTCTGGGCCTTGTTTATTTGATCCAAAGTCTAGACACGACCTCGCACAAGGGGGGAGGGGGGGACGAGGCTTGTGTAGTGGCGGCGGCGGAGAAGGCGCGGGGGGGGGGGGGGGGGGGGGAGGTTGTTCGCCGATCTGCCCAGTTATGCCAAGCCAAGGTTGGGTATCAACCAATGGCGCCGAAGTCGGCCGCATGCTCTTCCTAGAGACCGAGTGGTTGGGTATGATCTGATGGCGCCGAAGCCGGCTGCATGCTCTTCCTAGAGACCTGGGCATCATCTGCGCATGAGTTTGCAGCAGAAGAAACAAACTCCACAGAATCTGAGCCACAAAAGATTGCTACAGTATGTATTCCTTCAGTATCTTTTAGCCGGTTCTTTTCGACTTATGTCTTATCACTAATGACTTCTCTTGAACAAACAACAATCGAGCTTTTCTGCCTGTCACCATCATTTTAAAACAGCTTATCGAGACAATCTTATTGAAATGGTTTATCAGCATTCGGTTCGTTCGTACAAACGCAGTACATACATTAGGACCAAAAGGCCATATGCCAATTTCAGTCGGTGCCAAAGCGTATCAGGTAGATAAGAACGGTCCGGGATGGACTGCAGGGCAAGTGCTGGGTTCAACCACATAGAGACTGGTTGTAATAACCATACAGAGACTGGTCGTAACGACCACACAGACTTCACAACTTCTCCAGTTACTCGACTTACACAACTACATATATGTAACAAAATTAACCCAACACAAACCACCCCATTACATGCATATGGAAGTTGCACGGACACGGATACGTCGACACGACACGATACGACACCGACACGGGAATTCGCCGTTTTCCCAAAAATACCGATACGGCGACACGGCTATATATATTTAAATAATAAATTTTATATATATATATATATATATATATATATATATATATATATATATATATATATATATATATATATATATATATATATATATATAGGAAAAATACCTTTTACACCCGGGTGTAATTACACTCACCTCTAATATACCACCTAAACAAACATGAAATACTCCTTTATCACTTTAGGTATGTTTGTATACTAATTATAAGATACTCCAATGTGAACCACACGAAAAATTTGTAAAGGAGTTCATAGTTTTTAGCGTATTTTGTAAATACCTTCATATACGTGCATAAAAAGGAGTATGTCGAAAAATGTACATACCACCTCTGAAAAATTATTCATACCACCTAGATGGTCTTAAATACTCGTATACTACACATACATACCATCCGTTACGCGAGATACTCCCTACATTGTGAGATACGATATAGGGTGTAATTACACCCGGGTGTAGAAAAGAGGCTTCATATATATATATATATATATATATATATATATATATATATATATATATATATATATATATATATATATATATATATATATATATATATATATATATATATATATATATATATATATATATATATATATATATATATATAAAGCGGCTATATATGGGAGCCGGCGGGAGCAAGCGGCGGCGAGGTGTGGGAGCGGGCAGCGGGAGAAAGCCGACTAGCGGCGGTGAGGTGCAGGAACCAACAGGTGGCAGCAAGGTGCGGGAGCCGACGGGAGCGAGCAGCGGCGAGGTGCGGGAGCGGGTGGGAGTGGGCGGTGGCGAGGTGCAGGAGCCGGTGGGAGCGGGCGGCGGCGCGAGCGTGCGAGCGCGATGGGAATGAGGCGCTCGGTATCCGGGGTGGGAGGTTAGGGTTAGGGCAACGCGCCGTGCGTGCGTTATGGGTTGATCTGGGCCGGCTGTGTCCTAGGCCATTCCCTGGGCCGGCTGTGTTCAGGCCGTGTCTGACTCGTATATTTAGTGTGTCCGACACGTGTCAAGAATTTTAATAATTAAAATTAATTATGAAATCGGCCGATACGTCGCCGACACGTGTCCAAGACGTGTCTGTGTCGTATCCGTGTCCGACACCGTGTCGGACACGGATACGGCGATTTTGAGGCGTGTCCGTGCTACATATATATAGAAACAGAATTATCCAAGTGGCGTCGAAATATTTCAATTTGCTCAATGCTTAATTAGTGCTTTGCTTACATATAAACACTACTGCAGTCATGCAGGCTACAAGTACAGCCTCCTCTGTTGGATGCTAACACCTTCCTAAGCTAGGGTACATTCACATGTACGGCCTTCTCGGGCTCTTCAAGAGCGCCTTCTCCTCCACAGGAAACTTGTACGGCGGCGGCGACGAAGCCATGAGCTCCATGGCGTCGCTCCTCTTGCGCCTCTCCCTCGAGTGCACGACCCACAGCACCACCGACAGCAGCACGCCAACCGCGACGGCGAGCAAGCCTCGGTACACCTGGCCGCTGTACCTGCCGAGCCCGGGGCAGTGGTCCTCGCCGATGGACTGGAACGTCCGGCGGACGAACGCGCAGTCGGCCAGGTCGGCGAGGATCGGCCCGTAGTGGTACAGCCCGTAGCTCACGTTCGCCGTGCTGGCCAGCTGCGTGTACATCGACGGCGTGACGCGGCCGGCGGTGGCGCACACCTCCGACCCCCCCGACACGACGGTTGTGCGGCACACGTACCCCAGCCATGTCTGCTCCGCGCTGTCGAGGCCGACCTCCCCGGGGGCGCAGGTGCGGCTGCGGAGGTCCGGCGTGTAGGGGTTGCAGAGCAGTGGAACCGGCGGGCCGGACTGGTTGAAGTAGAGCGGAGCGGCCTGGGGCGGGAAGTCGCGGTTGGACACGTTCGAGATCACGCCGTTGAGCACGGCCACGAGCTGGTAGTTCACCTCCTTGCTCCGGTCCAGCGCCTCCGTCGCGGCCGCGGTGTCGACGCACGGGAGGATGTCGTCCAGCGCCGTGTGCTCCTCAGGGTGCCGCACCCACTCGCCCATGGCCACGCAGGTGTCCCCGACCACGCTGCAACATGAATAAGTTGAGGGTCTGTCTATTAAACATTCAACTGTTTTTTCCTTCTAAACCAGCCAGTTTTCTCAATGAATGATGAGGATCCAAGTTTCAAATCCACCCCAAATCCTATATAAGCAGTCCATCCATCCACTCCCACCCCGCCCCATCTGTCGCCGCCTCCCCACCTCCCCCGCACTAGCATCTGCCTCCTCGCCGACATTGTCCCCGGTGCCAGTGAGGCCCACCGACGACCACCTCCCTCCTCCTTCCCTCCCGCCGCCTTCTCCTCCCCTTCTGCGGCCTTTTCCTTCCCTGCTGCTCACCTCCAATGCCCCCACCCTGCCCTTCTTCCCAGTCTCCGGCAGCTAATGCCGCCGGATCCACCAGCATCACCCTCTACCACCTAATGGACTCCACGACATGTCACCCTCGCTGCCTACCCTACCCACCGCCCTCCTCTCGCCCACGGTCAAGGCAGTGCCACTGCTGCCTCACTGCCCCGCCACCTTCGCCTCCCACCGCCAATCCGCCGCTGCCCTAGCCTCTCTCTAAGCTCAGGGGGCTCAAGTGAACCCTAACTCTAACGATGAACTCAAGCCCTAATCTCACGGGGGTCTGTGCGTGAAGACAACGGCGTCATCGGAGAGGAGGAAGATGTTGGTGGCAAAGACGGCTCACGAATCTCCATGAAGATCGAAAGGTTAGAAATTCAACTGATTTTGCTCTAAAAAAACATTCGAGTGTGGTATATCACTTTCGTAAGTTTTATTACAGCAATAGACTGGCATGAGTTACATGGCCATGTGTGTCACGGAGGCTCTAGGGCCACACGGAGAGTGGGCATATGCTTTTTCACTGAATGGACATGTGTGTACTCTGATTCAATAAGACAAGCATGTGTAGTGAATATAATCGTGTGTGTGGTATGAGTGCGGTATACGTGTGGTGTGTCCTTGTTCTTCCTCAGGAAAAAAAATGTGACCATGTGTGAAGCATAGTTAGAGTTCAGAGCTTAGTGACATGTGTGTGTACTCTGATTCAATAAGACAAGCATGTGTAGTGAATATAATCGTATGTGTGGTATGAGTGTGGTATACGTGTGGTGCGTCCTTGTTCTCCCTCAGGAAAAAAATGTGACCATGTGTGAAGCACAGTTAGAGAGTTCAGAGCTTAGAGTGCAGGTAGGTGACCAAGCTTGTGCTCTCTGCTCTGTTCTGCGACCAAACTAGTATAGCTTATAAGCAACACGTAACAGCAGTGATGAACTTACTTGTGCAGGAGAAGAAAAGTACCGCACAGTACGAATGTTGCTGCAACCAGAATCCACCCAAGAAACACCAACCTGCATGCATGTACATCTGTGGCTTAGCACCAAAGTCTCAAACTACAGCTGGATTAATTAGATCAACTCTGATTCAGCTGGATTAGATTAGATCAACTCTGATTCATCTTGTGTGTCTATGCTTACACGTAGACAAGCGACTCCAATCCACACAAGGAAAACACTGCAAGAAGGCAATGCAAAATCATTGTAATTGTAAGCAAAGGAGATTTGGGTGCAACACTGTGTAGTTTCATAGTAGCATTTCCATTGAGTAAACTATAAAAAGTTAAGGTTTAGTGATCAGTGCTTACCAAGACCAGCAAAAGCAAGGATTAGCATCACAGCTGCAAGAACAATCAGAATCTTCCTTCTGCAAATGTGATAACAAATTAATTAGGTGTAATTAGTTCCTTGAGATTTTCATTTAGCCAAGAAGCAAACGTACATTGTCTCCAAGGCGGCTCGGATCTTGGTGGAGTTGCTCGACGTGCGGGCCGCGAGATCGTCAGAGGCCGAGCTCACCTTGCGCACGACCTCGTCGATCCTCCCCTTGACTCCGGCGGGCAGCGAGACCGGCCCCACGCCGGCCGCCTTCGCCGTCTCCAGGAAGCTCGAGAAGCTCCTCAGGTTGGCCACCGTGTCACCGGACTGCCTCACCACGTAGTCCACCGTCGCCGTCGTGCTGCCGTGGAAACGCCCCTGCCCGTCGTACAGAACGGCGCACCCGACGCTGCAGAGCGCACGCGGCGAGAGACCGGTTAATTACTTGGGAACGGCAGTGGGAAAAAACGGTAGTGGCGAGGTGATCGGGAAGTTTACGCGGCGGCGGCCGTGAAGACGAGGAGGAGCACAAGCGAGATGACCAAGGCCGCGCAGGAGTAGGAGCCGCTGCGGCCGGGGCAGCAGCAGTAGCAGCAGCCGGCGAGGAACAGGGCAATGCCGAACACGGCGAACCAGATTCCGGCCGCGGCGAAGATCGGCACCGCGCTGAAGCCGACCGACTGCAGATTGTACAACAGAAACAACAACAAAATCAAGGAATGGTGATAACCGATTACAGGGAGAGAGGAAAGGCAAGAACAAGAAGGGCAAGAATGGATCAAGAAGAACCCACGGCCCAGTAGTGCTCGTTGCTGATGTTCCAGCCGCCGGTGTAGTACCTCAACCCGCTGAGAGGATCCTTCCGCTGCGTCTGGGCCGCCGCGAGCACGAAGGACGCGTTCGCGCCGGCCGCCGCTGCAGATGATCCCATTAAATTTACGCACACCTTCCGACGCATCGAAAGATTCGGTACGTGCGATAGATGGAACGAAGGAAAGTATAAGATCATTCATTACCTGATGCATCGTCGGCGAACAAGGACGCGGAGACGAAGAAGAGTAGGACGAGAGGAGTCGCACGAGACGCCGCCATGATCATGGAATGGGCGAAGCGGTTGGTCAATACGGCGTCAATCTAGCTAGGGGTTTAAACGACGAGAATGGAGAATATGCCGGAACTATTGGGCATGAAATCCGGAGGGTATTTTGCTGGTTCGTGTGCTTGGAGATTTGGACACAAACAGAACAGAACAGGGGATGGAAGAAGAAGGGGAAGAAGAAGAGACCGGGCAGGCCTTCCTCTTGCCCAGTTACAACCTTGCGTTATTGGCAAGGAAAAGGTTGCAGTTTTACTTCTTGAGCAGCCGCGTAGCACGACGACTACTCTTCCGATTTGCCGCTCTCTGCCGTGAAATTCAGTCAACCAGCTGAAAGCTTAAGATCATATATAATGATACAGACAGATATAATGTATAATACATCTTTATATTATTTATAGATAAAACTAAGGTGATGATCGGTTCGGCTGAAAAGCTCATGGCTTATGGCTGAAAACACTGTAGTTGGCTGAAAAAAGCACTGTAGCTGACAAAGACTTATTTAGCATAATTAAATTTAAAAAAATTAAAAATATAAAAAATATGTTAGCCCATTACATATAATACAAACAAATACGGGAAAAAAGGAACCGGCAAAAAAGCTCAACAAAAACTCAAAAGTTCAGAAAAAGACGAAACTTATGAATAGTGAAAAATAAGCCAGAAGTCAGAAGCCGATACCGAGTTGATCAGGGCCTAAAGACAACATATATAATAATATAGATAGTAAAAAATATCTATAAAATTATACATTAAATAATAGATAGTATTTTTCTCTCTTGTTTTTTCTCTCTTCTATATTACTTAAAATACTATGTAGCATATATTTATATACAGCTACCATTGTACTTGTCCTGTCTGACACCAAATCATATGTTTGTATGCAGCTATCATTGTACTTGCCCTATGTCTGATACCAAATCATATGTTATATACTGCTACTATTGTACTTGCCCTATGTCTGATACCAAACGCGGTTCACGTCTGCGTGGAATGGATCTTCGTCTGCGGTGCCATGTGAACGGTCGAGAACGCATGGGCGTGCTTAATTAATTCAAGCTGTAAGGCCACGAAAAGTGCCAAAATCCATGCCCTGCAGCGATTGCCTTCCGGAATTTGTGATGCATGCATGCCTCGTTTGTTTGTTGTAGTGTGTGATTTAGCTGGGAAAGATACGGGTTTATTTTTTTATTGTGATTTTTAGTTTTTAGCTGAAATTTTTAAATTTTAGCTATTCACGATAGAAACTACTAAAAAAGAGATATCTGTATATGATTTTGGCTGGTTTAGATGATGGATTTTTAACGTATACTATAATTATCTTGTAGGTCTTATCTTAAAAAATACTATATTTAAAAGTTAAATACTATAGCAAAAGCCGAAAACTGATCACAAAAGCAAAAAAAAAAAAAGGACAGATCCTTTCCTCCTTGAAAATAGCCCGTGTTAGTGCATAATGTATTCTTCAGTGCTAAGGTAAGCTTCCAGTAAAATGTGCTATTTTAAACCTGGCGATGGTTCTTTTTTCCTTTAACGAAGGAGGTGTTGCCGTTAGTTAATAACCTATTAGAGTATGTAAATTCCTTACCATGTAAAGTAGATATTAAAGTGGATATGTCATCTCTATCCATAAGATCATTGTTACCTATTTTTACTCTAATCATTAGCATTATTTATATGTGCTAAAGTCAAATTTTTAGCTAAAAAATGTTCAACTTTTCTGACCAGCTTCCAATATTTACTTTGATGTCATACAATTTAGGCTTAGCACCTACTCCTCCCTCCATTGACATTGGTGCGTAGTATTTTTTTTCTCGCCTCTAGCATTGCTTAAGCACCTAGAAATATATGTGCTCTTAAGTACTAACACAATAACTTCTCCCAAAAAATACAAAGTTCTTCGAACAAAAAGTTTAGGTGGTGCTCTAAACAGCTGTAGGCTTATGGTCTCTTGGTTTTTTTAGTACTGTAGCGATTCAAAAGCATTGTAACGGATGTTTGTTTTTCTGAGTAATTAAATTTTTAAAAATCAAAAGGTTATAACATCATAAATAATGTAAAGGAATAAGGAAAAAAGACAAAAAAAACTAAACAAAATTAAAAAGTCGTTCTAAAAAGCTAGAAACAGTAGTGTTTAGAGAGGGTCCTAAGCGTAAAGGTGTATCAGTGGAGAGAATTGTACGATACGAAGAGTATCTCACACATAAAGTACGTACACGGAGAGCCAGCGCGGATGACCTATACCCTCTAGTTGTACCTAATTTCGTGTGGTCGGTCAACATCGGAGCAATTAAAATACTATATGTTACGTTTCCCGTCAAACTACACTAAACAATCGCAGATACCAATATACCATGAACCTTTTATGAAAGAAAATTAGTTGCTGACTTTCTGCTCTCCTACATCAACAGCCAATCACGTATGTACATAGCCATCTATGTATGCATGTATACAATTACATATTAAGCACCGATTCAAAATCGTTACGACGCATAACATTCGATGTGTCAGACTCAAATAGCAGCGATCCATGTGCGTTCACGCTACATGCATTGACTTTGCTACACTGTTCCACGTTAGTTCTCTACCGTGATGCTTCCTTAAGCCACATTTTATTATACTCCTAAATCACAGAAGAGAAAACGACAAATTAAAAAAAAAAGAGTGTCCATCGTGTTCACGACAACAAATGTTGCCTCTCTGCGATTCTGCTTGACCTGATCCGGGCCGCGTTGGCCGGCCGGCCGGCCATCTCCGCCTTCCGCCACCCGTTTGCTTCGGCCGCGCGCCGTCTGTCACGGACTCCACTTGGTAAGTTGGTAGTCCAACGCCCCGGCGTCGCGTCGGCACACGCCCGCGCACGCGAAAATCAGCGTCCGCGTCGCGAAAATCCTCGTCTGTTCGGCTCTCTCTCTCTCCCCCAACGAACGCACGAGCCGGCGGGCACGCGACCCGCGGATGCTTCCTGGGCCGCTCGCCGCACCCGTCTTAGTTGCACTGCAAGGCGCGGACGCGCAGCGATTGGACCTCATGGCCGCTGCTTCGGCCCATCCGTACACGGGTAGGCCGTCCTGATGCACTCGGGCATGGGCTGTGCTTCCGCGGGCCTCTACTCCACGCAGCTCGGCCGCATTCGTCCCTGCTAGGCCCCGCTATGCTAGGAACTTTAGCTGATCAATACGTTTGTACTCACACACGAAGTTGATAAAACAGAATAAAAACATAAGAATTTTATACTGCTGATAAACTGAATAGTTTTTTCACTTATATTAAACTGCTATTTAAAGGAAAATTCTAACCTAACTCTGGTTGTTAAGCCACACTTATTATACGCTACTACCTGTACAAACCCACGGACTTAGACCATGTTGCACGTAATGTTAACGGACAACGAAAAACACGTTCTCATGTGGACTGAGCACATGTCAAACGACTGGTACAGTGATTCCATGACCACACCTATTATAACTGCTACAATGATCTTTTGATCACATCTACTGTGATGGGTAACTCTATAACCACAATGAGTGTGCTGTATTATTCATCACGCTAGCTAGCCTTGGGCCTCACACGTCTGATTCTTGCTTCGGCACGGGCAAGGGCGACCTGGTGGGCTATAGGAACTCGTTGGCCCGTCGAGGTTGCGCAGAGTCCGACAGCCCGACTTGTGTTCGCTGCACAAGATCGTCTGTATAAGCAAGCGGCACGTGCATCTCTCACGGAAAGCAGCAGCAGCAGACGCAGCAAGTAGCAAGTTTCGTCCGTCCAAAATTCCATGCTATAAGCAAACACCGAGTAGCCGCCTCTTAGGGATGCATAGCTAAGCTCACTTTGTACTCGACGGGTGAACATGAGAGGATGCACTAGTGGCGAAATCAGGATTTAGTTACGTCTCAGATTCAGTGATAGAATGATCTAGATTATCTGAGTTAGACCATGAAAATATTACCTAGGCTGAACTGAATTACCCGAGCTGTACAATGGATATTTTTCTATACTCCGGACTAAAATCTACTCCTGCCCGAGGTGTGATTCCACCCCTAGATGCAAAGCTCTTATGGTAGTTAAAGTTCAGCTTGTACTCGCACCAACTTCGTTGAGAGTCAGATTTTTGTGATAATGCTGGTAAAGTAGACATTCCTGGCCGCCTAGATAAGCAATGTAACGCCCTTATTTACGATTTTTCGATAGATAATAATTCCTTTATCCATGTTATAGAATCAAGAGCAGTGAGCTAATTGTGATAGTGTTGTTAAGCCCTTATTTATGATTTGAATAGCTTTGTAGTTCCGTGGAGGCTGGATCAATTTTGACCGGAGATTAAGGCCATAAGACCGACAAAGAAAAAGAAAGGCAGTAGTAACATACGTGTCTTGCCCATGTACCATTGGTTTGTTTTGGAGACTTTTTTAAGTCGCCTGTTAGCCTGTCTCATAGGGAACGACTAAGGCCCTGTTTGTTTAGATTTCTGCTTCTGACTTTCGGTTTATTTTTTACTATTTATAAATTTCGTTTTTTTCTGAATTTTTGACTTTTTGTTAAGCTTTTTTGCCGATTCTTTTTACCCCGCATATGTTTGTATTATACGTAATGGGTAATATATTTTTATATTTTTTAAATTTAATTATGCTAAATAAACCTCTGTCAGCTACAGAAAAAGGAGCATCAGTTTGTTTTGTTTGACTTTGGTTAACCTTACTAAATTCTAGTCAGCTTCTTTAGATTTTGGTTAACTTTCATGGTGACGGAGAGGCCGTGGAAATTTAGCAAGAAATTTTGTTTGCTTTTGAGTCTTCTCGGCGAAACCACGTGTGGGGAAAAAAATCAAGAAGCCAGGTAAGGAGGAAGGAGGTTTGGTGATGGGAAGCATTTTTCGGCCGGGGGGGGTCTTAGCTGAGAAATCTGGACATATTTGGACCCCTAAACACCTGAAATTCCACTTTTGGCCTCCAAATCAAAAAAATTCCGTTTCTGGACCCCTCCCCACCGCGCGTTCACGAGCTGGTGCCACGTGTCCCAGACGCGCGGTCGGCGGCGCGGGCGCGCGGGCGGCGGGCGGACGCGCGGTCGGCGGCGTGGTCGCGCGCGGGCGGGCGGGCGGACGCGCGGTCGGCGGCGCGGTCGCGCGGGCGGGCGGCGCGGACGCGCGGTCGGGCGCGCGGTCGCGCGGGCGGGCGGCGCGGACGCGCGGTCGCGCGGGCGGGCGGCGCGGACGCGCGGTCGGGCGCGCGGTCGCGCGGTCGGTCGCGCGGGCGGGCGGCGCGGTCGCGCGGTCGGGCGGCGGTCGCGCGGTGGAGCGGGCGGTCGCGCGGCCGGCCGGGACACGTGGCGCCATCTCGCGAAACACGCGGTCGGAAGGGGTCCAGAAACGGAATTTTTTTGGTTTAGGGTCCAAAAATGGAATTTTTGGGTGTTTAGGGGTCCAAATATGTCCAGATTTCCTTAGCTGAGGCCATCTTTATCTATCGTTGATCCGATGAATCTCACACTAAAGTAATAGTGAATTAAATCAATAGTGAATGAGGAAGATCTCTCCTCCTGGATTTTCTCTGGTGATGGATTATTCTGAGGTGAGGCCAGTGCTCACTACTTGACCCAGTCTACATATATAAGCTTACTTCATTAACCATTTGTCTTACCACTGCTGCACAAGTTCCAGTGTTGGCCGTTGCAGTGCTAGCCTGCCTGGCCATACCAGCTGTCCAGCTTCACGCCACCAGTTGCAGATTTGGGACAGAGTTTCGTAGTTCAAACTGATTAGTACATACTCTATTGGTAATACGCAGCACCCAACTCATGCCAACGCAATACTACTACCGGCTGCTGCTGATGGCTTCGGCTGCTGGCGTATAGCACTAGCACAAGCGCCCATGCACACCGAATATCGATAAATCATCTCGAAAAAAATATCTGTTTATTCTATTTTGTTTATTCAAAAAAAAACATAAGCTGAAAAGAACAGACAATACCGCATTATTTAGCCTTTCAGTGCATTTTGAACAGCATGGGTTTCCCAAGACATCTTGCACTGGCAACACTGAAACATACATCACACCAGAGAACGTACACCCAATCTGAATCTTAAAACTCTTCCTAACATATTGTTACGTGATAAATAAAGTACACAATTACGTACAGCACACACAATGCTTCCTTCGGTTCCGCGGTTATACAAACACATAATTCACAAGTTACATTAGCAAACACTCGTACTGTACTGCAAGTCACTACCACCTTTTACTTTGGTACGATTAAACTACAAATTTAGATGACTTGTTCGCCCAATGAGTATATCGTTTCAGAAATTTCCTTGTGAATGGGTTGGTCTTCAGATCTTGTTGCTCTAGAGCGACACAGAGAGAGAGTGAGACAGAGAGAGAGAGAGAGAGTATGCTGCACTCTTCACAATTAACGTACTGTTTACATCTAGTTTCATCTTGAACCGCAATCTACCACGATTGCTCCGCGCCGCCATCACCTGTAACGTTTCTTTTTTACATGCATGAACAGAGGAGTCGATAAAAATAAATGTCACGAGCTTGTCAGGAAACGGTAAAGTACATAGTTTTCCACTACGATACCTTTTCTTCTTGGTCTTTTCACCAGAGGATGCTGGGTTGCTGTGCCAGTTCCGCTTGCGTTGGTTAATGAACCAATTATTGATCTGCTTCAGTTGTAACCCCGTTTCCTGCACCAGGCGAGCCTTGTCGTCTTCCTGAATTAGGAAAGAAATGTTCGTCATGAACCGCGATTAATACCAAAATTAAGCTTGCAAACAGTATTGGCATGGTGTCGCGTACAGTTGGGTATGGCCACTTGGAATGAGCTTGCCACCAAGCTTTCAATGTGGACGCAGTATCTCCAGGAAGTTTACCAGCTCTCCGTTTACGGAGAATCTCTTCCCTGATATCCACAAGCTTTTCTTTGTACCCCTAGAGGAAGCGAATTTTAGTTAGTCAACGACACAACCTGAATGATGAATGAAGCACTTCAAAGGATGCAAAGTTACCTGCTTAAGCTCGCTCTTCAGTTCAAGCCGTACACGTTCAACCAAGGATCGTTCACCCTCGGTCAGTATCAGGGGACCAAAGCCCATACCATCTGACCCCTCATTTCCATCAAACATGTTGGTCTCACTATCCACCTGGTTATCTTCATCATCAGACATAGTTGCTCCAGTGCCTTCACCAGGAGATGCCCCTGCAGGACCAATCCATACAAGCAAAACTCAGTTTTCCCTTGCACTGACGATTACCACCATATTATTCTACTAGCAATATAGAAGTCCCCAAAAATTCAGCTATGTAGCACATGAAGACTTAACCATCTTAGCGGACCTTTGGAACAAGTATTTTCTGTAAATACTCAACGTAAGACATAATTCCAAGCAAAATGTGAAGTCAAATCATTGCCTAAAACTCCATATAAATTGGTGAATCACTAGCTTATCCCACTCCAACTCAAACTCCTATCATCATTTCCCAGTGATAATCTCTTAAGCCTGAATCAAATAAAGTTAGATAGGCTCTTGGTGCATTTGTGCAACTAAACCTGTTCATGGGCAGCCCAGCCCAGTGGCCCGACCAAAGCCCGCCTGATTTTTCAGGCTGGGCCGGATCAGGATCGGGCCTCAATATGCAGCCCGAAGTGCTTTTCGGGTGGGGCTCGAGCTTTGATTTGAAAAACCAAAAAAGCCCGGTCCGACCCGACATATATGTGTATAGTGGTGTCGTTCTGATTCATATGGACCAATAAGTGTGCAGCCCAATAGCCAGCCGCCATATATATACACAGATTAGATCTTGAGGGCACCAAATCCCCAACCCATCCCATTCCCAACCAGTCTCCTCTCGGTCGCAGTCGCTCGGTCTCCTCCCCTCCCTCCCGTGTGTGTCAACCTCCCTCCTGGTCCTCCTCCCCGCGCTCTCCACAAATTTGCCTCCGCCTCCCTCCTGGTCATGTGCCTCCGCCTCCTTGCATGGGGAAGCAGCGGTGCAGCGCCTGTTTGATGGCAATCCGTGGGCGTGGGCAAAGAGTGTCCTTTCCATGGTGGTGAGACAACCGGCGCCAAGGCATCAAGATGTGCTGGCTCTCTCTTCTACTCAGAACTCTCTCGATCCATCTCTCTTTTTTTTATCCTTTTTCGTTGGGAACACGATTTGTGTGTGCAAGTGGTTGGAGCCTTGAATGCTACCCTTTGTATATGTAATCTGTAGTCTTTTTTAAGTTGTTGATGGCTTTGTCAATGCTTCGTTCCATGATTTTAATATTCTCCTGGTGATGTTTCTGTTAAATTCACCGATGCAACTCTGAAAACCTGTATACTCACGCTTCGGGCCACGTTTTTTGGCCAGGCCGGGCTTCAGGTTTATAGGATGCACACAAATCGGGCTTTGGGCCAGGCTTAGGCTTGGCTTTTGAAAGCGCAGCCTGAAACCCAACCAGACTGAGGTTTGAACAGGTCTATATGCAACCACCACTCTTGCTCATGTCAGCAAACAACACTCCTCCCCTCTTTCCAGTGCATGCTTAGCATGCCTGGGCATCCATGTGTCTCTCACCCAATTGCCCCTGAACGTGTTTGCCCTATGATAACCCAAGAAGTACCCAAGGCCACACACATGCCTTAGATTCTGATCAAAATTGACATGTGTAGAGCCCACAAACCAAACAACAATGAAAACATACCTAGGGTGTTAATTGTTAAGTAATAACCGATAGCTTATGGCTGCTCTGCTCGTAAGGTAGGCATCATTACTCCTAGGGTGGAGTTTACTTAATCCTAATCTTATAATAACACACATCATAAACTTTTTTGAACGCATATTTTAATCAGACTAATTCTTGGCAAAGTGATGGTTGAAAAGGCATCTAACATACCCTTGGTATGAATTCTGAAATAAATACTTTTTCAAAATGTTCTTTGCATTTATTTATTTATTTTTCAGTTTGTATTGGTGTTTCCATTTATAGAAGTACTGGTATTAATACTGAAACTACTTATAGCCATCGGCCTGCCTGAATACAAGTAATGAAATAACAAAAAGTAAGCAGTGCATGTTTGAAATTTTATGCCATCTTGCTGAATTGATACAAGCAGATAAAAGCTTTGATCTACCTGTTAGACTTTGTAAAGATTGTTCAAGCTCCCAGCAACCCATCACTGCTTCCATTGCATGAACACGTACATGCTGCTGAAGTTGTTCCTTGAATGAGCAAAGGAGCAACACATAATGTGTCTGCAATTAAGTGAAGTGTATTAGAATCCAAAAGCAGGACTGCACCCATGAAAAATAAGAATGCCAAGAACATACTCATTTCCTAGATAAAGAGTATCTTGTATCAGGAAACATAAAGTCATTGTAAAATAATCAGAGAGATTGTACCTTCATAAGGGTACTACAACAAAGACTGAATAAAAAACAATAACATCATCAATGCATGGGCTTGTTTTATCCAGTAAACAGCACGATGACAAAAGGTACTATCATTACATGAGATTAACACAGCACAAATCATATAATAGTGAATCATCAACCTTGGCAGGAAAGAGCAATTTCATGCAACAATATCTTGATTTTTTTATCACCTAAAAAACTAGAGCAATGGACCGCAATTATGTTTCCATCACTAATAGCTTTTGGTCAAAATTTAGACACCTTCCCGTTTGCATATTTCCATTGCAGGCCACTGAACCAACAATATAGCTAGCAAAAAGTATCAATTATCCTGAGATAAATAGATAATACAATTATTTCAAGCAAACAGGTCTTCTAACAATGAACATAAAGATTAAGTGCATATACAACACTATCTCTGTCATGATAGAAGTTCCAAAAGACTACATAAATAACCTTGGTGCAAACTGGCTTTCTAATGCAATAAGAATAAAAAAGTCCACTCTTCTACCTCTTTACGAAGCATATTGCGACCGTGTGAACCTTACACTGAGATATATGGTTTCAGTTTTGACATCCAATCAGCTATGCAGAGCAAAGGCGGAAAGTTACTATGACAGAAGCATAATGGAACAGAGAAGCGCATGTAGAACAGAGACGTGCACATGCGCAGCATCACATGACCCCCAAACCAGTGGCGGAGAGAGGGGGGGCCTGGCTCCCCCCAACCTTCTACTAATCCTCCATTATGTAGTTAATTACATGTGTTTAATTAGTGGTTTGGCCTCTCCCAATTTAGCCCAAATGTAAAGTATGTTTAAAGCCCAGTCATATGCAGCCCAATTAGGCCTAGTAGTTGAGGACTGACGCTTCATATTTGAGCCTTTGGCTCTTTGCCGGCTTGCCGCACGCTCTGTCTGTTCGTCTTCTTGCCGCACGCTCTGTCTGTTCGTCTCCGTGAAGGTCGGTCTGACCCTCTTCCGGCGCACTGAGAAGGCCAGAAGGGCGCGTGTGAGTCCTCACTTCGATCCCCTTTCGTTCCCAATACTGTGGGATTCGGTCACTACTTACTACTATCTGAATCAATTAGTACAAGAGTACAATTCGTGCGAAATTGGAATTCTCAGGATTCGAGTGTTTTCTGCTGTGAATGTGACTTGCAGTGTGCTTGAATGCGAGCGCGCCATCTGCAGAGAGGGTTTGGCCCTGGGAGTGGATCTCAGAGCCGGTTCATAGTTTCCCTTTACAATTTTAGATGATATGAAGAAGAGAAAGACAATTCATAGTCTTTTTAAGCCTGTTGGTTCAAGTGCTAATTGTATTGAAGCCACTAGAAGCATATGATCTTGCTGGTAGTCGTAGAGCTAAGTTTAAGTTAATAGAGATAATTTTCTTTGCATTGTAATTTGCGAAACATATTACTCTGATATGTGACTACGGGATCGGTAAATCCGGCATGGTTCATTGGTTCTACTCTACTTGTTGTCTGTCCATGTTGCCCCCCTATCCAATTCCTGGCTCTGCCCCTGCCCCAAACTCTCTATGCACGTCACAAATCCAGTACTGCACATGATCCAAACCTGTCCAATTTCACTCCGGTTTCCTCCGATCCCAATTCGCGACCCCGTAGCAAATCAGCCGCAGCACCCAGTCGCTCGCAAAGCATACAGGAACAGGTAGAGGCGTGAGTGCCAGACTCAAAAGAGCCATACATACCATGAAGAGGTCGAGCTCCTCGCCACCGGAGGGCCCGCCCGCGGCTGCGGCGGCGGCGGCGAGGGGAGGCGGGCGGGCGGCGATCTGCGCGTCGATGCGGGGGAGCTGGTCGACGGGGGTGGCGACGCGGAGGCAGGCGACGTGTGCCTCCAGCAGCCGCTCGTACAGTGGGTGGGCCGCGATGGCCACCTTCTCCCTCTCCCCGCCGCCGCCGCCGCCGCCGGAGGAGAAGCTAGGGTTCGGCGACGAGGCTGCCGCGTCCATCGCGAGCCCGTGGTCGGGGTAGTGGAACGCCATCGGTTCTCCGGCGCCGGGGGAGCGCAGCGCAACGACCTCGGCGGTTGGGGGTTTTGGTTGGTGGGGGTTGGGAAGGACGAGCGGAACGGATGACGGATGGGTTGGTGTCCTTTGTTTCCAAGAGAACTTGTCAAAGTGGAAGTACACGTATAATTGTATGCGTGATGTGTGGTGTACAGACGTACACTCCACCGTGTACACAGGGCAGTTGCGAGTAGTAGGAGCTACAGGAGGGGGATATGAGAGATATTTTCCTGATAGAATTACCACATTGGCCTTTCTTTTTCATTCAGATATAAATAATAAAACTATTCACACAAATGACACTGTAATTATTTTTAAAATTTATGCCACTACAGCCTTTTTTTCTCCAAATTTAGTTCTTAATCGTCTGTTTTTATAAATCTAGCCGCATCTCTAAGCTCGACAGCTGAGGCAGCAATGGCGAAGCCAAGAATTTTTTGATGGAGGTGCGAACTTAAGATGTATTTCAACACCACAAGAACGTTGTTATTACATATTGGTTTTCCTTAAAAGCAAAATTTCAAGTTTTATATTCAAAATTTGCCAAATTACTGTTGAAAATCTCTCTAAAAAATTATCATTTGGGATAAATACTCTTGTTATATGTAAACATATATTCTCTATAGAAAGAAGCTTAAGGGAGCTTAAATTAGCCATAAAAATGAGGATAGAGCTAAATAGATGATAAAATGAAGAAATGACTCAAGAGAACCTAAAAAGAAATATACATGTCTGTTATGATTTATTTCCTTGTAAGTTTGAGTATAGGATATCTTAATAGGCACTGGCATAGCAGTTGCCTGTTATGCCTTGATTTTTGACATTTGAATATTGTTTGCAGCAGCCTCAAATACAGTTTATAATTCAAGGAAGGAGCAGAAGTTAAATTCATTGATGACACGTAATGACTTGAACTAAATAATATACACAAGTACCATTTCATTGCATTGCAAATTTGAGTATATGAAAGTTAACACAAAAACTTACATGGTAGTTGCTTCTGCGATGGTTACAATGAAACAAAAAGAGTATGCAATTGATATGACAAAATTGATAATTTTGTAGAGGAACCACTGCATCGTCCACAACCTGTGGCCCTGCGTACTGAAAAAATCATTGTCAATTCTAGTGTTCGTACTAGAAATGGTGGAATACCTTTGGATGGAAAAATGGACCTAACAACTACTGTCAAGTTCGTTTCTATTGCATCCCTTCAACAAATATACCAATAATTTTATTGAAGAAAATTCGATAAGAGATAGCAGATTTGGTAAGATATATCTGACAAAGCTTCTTGATAGCAGGTTAATGTATACCTAGTGTATTAGAAGTGCATATACTAAGTATTTTGGCAAAAAATTTTGGGGGTACAGTTGTACCTCCATGCACCTTCATCAGCTCCGCTATTGTCCTTTGCCGTGCTACAAGAACTCGATAGGTGCTGTCGAGCCACTAGACCTCGGCATCACCTACTGAGCCATAATTGCTCGGTAGCATGACGCTGCCAAGCCCCTAAACTCTGTATGTAATTAGATTATATGATTAGAATTAATTAAATATGATTAGCACTAAGTATAAGCACTAGTTATGGTAGGTGTCCGCCAAGCTCTCCTAGCATGGTAGGTTGGATTTACAAAAATGGGTATTTGCTAAATTCGAGAAAAATAGTTACGGGGCCATATGTGAACAGTTAGTGCGAGGGATTGTTTGGTTGTCTATGTATGATCAGCAGAATTAGTTAAGTCAGGTGCGACTCGTGCAATAACCGAGGGAAGAAACCTTTTGTGAATGTGATCGGTTGGGCTTCAGCTTTTAGCTTCCAGCTTATTTTTCATTATTTATAAATTTCGTCTTTTTCTCAACTTTTGGCTTTTTGTTGAGCTTTTTTGCCGGTTCTTTTTTTCCGTATTTGTTTGTATTACATGTAATGGGCTAATATATTTTTTAATTTTTTAAATTTAATTATGCTAAATAAGGCTCTGTCAGCTACAATATTTTTTTCAACCATCTACAGTGTTTTGCAGCCATAATCCACCAAAAATAAGCCCAAATGATCACCACCAATATACTGCCATTTTATTGATCACGGGCCAAATTTTATGTCATTTTTGTTCGCGGAAAAGTTTGTCGGCTCCTTGTGCTCGTGCTCGTGTTCGTTCCCATTTTGGGGAATTGGGACGAAGTGAGGCAGGTGAGGCCGGCATTAGATTTTTGTTATATTTTCGGCCATCGGAAAGGGTGAAGTGCAATGTCCGTGATTGGTCTGTTCTTTTTTATTACAATTGATAATTTTTATATTTAAAATAAGTGTTTATATAAATAAATTAAATGTTAATAAATCGATAATTGATTAAAAAAACTGTCCCGTAAAGAATGGTACCAATTATATAACGCAATTGCGAGGAAGGAAAAAGGAAAGAAGGTTGACAGCGACGACAGCCGATCGGCTAATAGGACAGCAACAACCAGAGGGTCCACAGTTTGAAAAAATTGCAAGCTCTCAACTGGCCCAGAATAAACAAAGCCCACCACCCCCCGCCCGGGTCGGCATCCGAAACTCGGCCCATTGTAAATCTAAAAAAACCCGTCCCATCAACGTACCCTTGCATTAATGTCCACATTAAGTTCAGAGGCCATAACCAATTAATGGGCATCTATAGAACTTGTAGGCCCAACCAAATTTGTAATTTCCATTGAGTTAAAACCTTACCATTTTTATGTTGGATTGTGTGGGCCAAGTCCATATAATAAGAATAATTCCTATTAAATCTCAAAGGTCCACTCATGCAAAGGAGGCATGCATATGACCTTTAATACCATATTGCTAGTTCTAGGAGAGGAAGACCACCTTAAAAGGGATGGTGCACTCCTAGCCACTTGAGGCATGTGTGGGAGAGAACTAGAGGATAACACGCGCGCGCTCGCTCGCCTCGCCGGGCGGGGGGCGCGGGCGCACGGCACCTGCGTGAATGGTCCGCCAAAATCGGCTCCAGGTGATTGCGCAGACGCGGCTTCCTTTTGCTGTTTTATTTTGCTGTCTTGATCACGCGTCCTGGTCTTCTATAAATACGGAGTCGCCGCCTCCATACAGCATATGCGAAAATCAATCTAGGGTTTTGCCTCCTCCATCCATTGTGCTGCGCCGTCCCACGTAGTCTACTCCGTCCCGTCCGCCGGCGTGCACTGTCGTTCGGTAGAGCAGGTCTCCGGAACCGTCGCCTTCGAAGTCCTGCACTGGGAGAGGGCGAATAAGGTTTTTGGGAAGCGCTCTGCGCGACTGCTCGCTGTAGCTCTGGCTCGTCTTCCTCGTCGTTCGGCTTCGGCGAATCGTCATCGGCTTCGGCGAATCGTCATCGACTTCGTGTCATCCTCACCGTGCCTGCGGCGTCTACATCGGCAAACCGATCAGTGATGGTTCTGTTATTGTGCGTGCATGATGTTATGATTTATTTATGGAATAAATTGAACCTACATGTGCTTATATTTTCAACATTTTACTCTCTTAAAGAGAATTCCACTCTACTTCCAACCCACAGGAATCAGACCCACAAATCAAAGAGAGACAAGATTCTCCTCTCGATTACCAAATCTTCACAGCTAACATTTCATTTAGTTAAACAAAACAACATGAATAAATTCATCTAAATCCACTGCAGTGTGGGGATCAGTTTGAGCTGTAACTACCTTCAGCTCTGTAAAATATGAAAGCACTAGGTAAAACAATATGAAATGGAGTTAAATTAGTCGTTGTTTTAGCTACAACATGGCTTATCGCTCAGGACTATAGTGGTACTGAACCCTGTAATTCTAACAACTTATCAAATATGTGTCGTCCTCGCCTTGCATGACGCTGCCGTGCCCCATCGAGCCTGCTTCATCTATGTACGGTTGTTATTCGGTTAGCAAAGCTGCACTAATCTGGAGCGCTCAATGCACTGATCCATCAGCAATGTCCTGCGCAGGAAGGTTGAGATCTGGTAGCACGAAGCTGTCTTGTGGGGGCTGGGTAATTGACTGCTGATCAAGCTGTTGCTTTCCTTTCTGCTCCTTCGATGTGGTTTCGTTCTGCCGGTTGGATTGCTCTAGTCTTGTCTGCATAATGCCAACAAAGTTATGTTAGATGTGTCTATTTTTCCCGGTTCAATACTGCCGCCCCCCGGCGCGGGGGGGGGGGGGGGGGGGTTACTAGAAGCACCCTCACTAATCCGCGGTTACATGGCATTTAAGAACTCATCAAAAGAAATGCGAGAGCAATACAAAATAGTGGATCAAATAATTATTTTATTTATCACAAATACTAAGTATTAAACTGGTAAAGGTGAAGCCAGATATGACCTGCCTATTACAAATGAGAAGTTTTAATGGCTCATGAACTCGGGAGTCGGGATGCAGACCCCACCCACCACCACCACATTGCAGACCCCATCGGGCCTTTTTTTTGGGCTGCGGATTATGACTTTTGACTGCTTTTTGAAAGAGAATACAGAGTAAGAGAAACTCGCGTGCGGTTTTGATCAATATAAATGAAGTCGCTACAGTATATACTACAATCAACTTGTAGATCCTAACTTGAAAAAATATTTCGTTTGAAAGCTTATAATTGTAGAAAAACTGAAAAATAGCTTTTAGAAGAAAAAAAAGATGCCTGATGTCACTGGAACCCCAAAATCAACATGTACTGTAGGAAATAATCAGCATGAAGCACACCTTCACAGATCCAGAATGTTTGTCATTATGATGGGTGGAGCCAGCACTATTTCATGGCAGAAAAGATGAGGCAAAAACTACATTAAATTGAAGTCGCTCAGTTGGTTGCAACTACAGTTCAACTGAATCAAATGGGGTTAGGTGAGCAGGCAATTTTAACTGTTGTACCTAAAGGTTAGAAAACTTGCTTATTTTTAATGGTAGAGCATTGCATCCGCTGATCCACAAACATCAATAAAGAAGGTGAACACCGCATGATTATCATTTCTGGAATTTGTGGATTGCTCGGCGTGGAATTTAGTAGTTGGGAATGTTCTGTATAGGTTACAGGGAGTTAAATTAAACATAGATAAGGGCTACCAATATTGGTGAGGCCAGTTATCACATTTGGCCAAAATCTAAAACTGGACCCCTAGAAAAAAGATTGATTTCAGCAGGTAGATATTATTACTGTACTTTAAACATTGTCCTATTGAGTGTTCACTTAATGCTAGCTAAGGTTTGTATTTTCTTGCATGTACAATAAAAAAAAAACCAGCCAAGATCGGCTGACTTTCACATGGTTTCTAAGTTGCCTGCTGTAAAGCTAGTCAGCAACAAATTTTGGACCGTGCCAAAATAGTTACCACCATCAATTACAAGTAGGCAGCAGCAACTTTGTACCTTCATGTCGTTACTCATCAATTAGGATGCCCATGGACATGGATAGCTCAAATACAGCACCCATTTCCACTAGCTGGGACTATGATCGGCATGAATATAGGCAAGCAAAGCAACAGACTATGACAGGGATGGGTTTGGCCAAAACAAGGAATCCAAGCAGTTAATGAGGATGCTCCTTATTGCATTATACTAAATTGGTAACTTCGAAATGTGCGGTCCTGAATCCCTGTTGCGCAAAGGCCTCTTGGCATAAGAGGCAAGGATCTTGATTCTCTATTTTCAAAACTACATGAATTTTCTTTAGTAAATGCTGCCTCTAATGGGTTGCTGTTGGTTGGATCCAACATCTCTAGCCAGTCACATGCGGAATAAGTATCTGACCAGCCCATTGGCGTACAGACGAGACCCAAGATTTCTTCGGAGGTTTCACTAAAAACTAGAGAAATCTACATCTGACCAGCCTGTACACCGTATAGCATCTTAGGCGCGGATAGCCCGCAAACTAAAGCGCCTACAGAAAGATCAATGGGATTGTATGGACCACTACTTTTGGAGGCTTAAAAGGCTCCCTTGCTAGCAATATAAAACCTCTCAATTATCCTTTAAGTTAAAAACAAACAAGACAACTTTTTCATAAGCCATTCCGCCCGATAGATACCATTCGGTGGCCCACATACCTATTTGGGACAGAAAAGAAAAGGAGAAATGAATTAAGATTGCTGTTACCTCAAGCTTGTCATTTTCTTTCGACAGAGAGGTGCAAGCTGTCTGCAAAGCCCGCATCTCCTGCTCACAGCCAAAACAAATTCCAACAGAAGTTAGTAAATTTGGCAGTAGAATACTTAAAAAGAAAAGTATAACGTAAAGAATATGTTTATCACCTCACGGAGGCTCTCATTCTCCACCGCAAGAGACCGCACCAGCTGCTGGACCTCCGGTAGCCTCTGCATATCACCGCAGTAATAAAGTAACTAAGCAAAATTAAGCCACAAGGGCAAGAAATAGGCGCAGGCCCTCTGTGGTTTACTAGATTTTGAGCTTTTTGGTCACAGGGCCATCTTGATGATGAAGTAGATCTTTTTGGCTAGTACACCTTTGTGACTTTTGTCCTAAGACTCCACTTTTTTTAGTCACCCTCCCACCCTTTCAAAGGGCAGGCAGAGATGTAGCAGCTTCTGCTTTATTCTAAACTAGTACAAATATAGTTCAACCACCACTAGAACAGCCTTTCTTTTGCCTGGGTCACCCCGACTGGGTCGTGACTTTCGTTTGCCGAGACCAGTAAAGCGCGTACACAATCGTATACTTTTCTACTGCAGGACACCATAACAGTTTCGGAGTGTCTCGCGCGCCAATATGACTAGGCAGGGCAGCCTGTGGGTGAGAGGGGCCGGAACTCACCATTTTCTTCCGTGGTCGCTGACCGGTAGGCCGTGAAGGCGGGGCTGGGAAGTTCAAGTGCGGCCGTCCAATGGAGCCCACCTGCAGCGAGAGTAAGCGATTGTAAGTTCATAACCCATCAATGAACAACGCATAGTATGCAACAAATCACACTCCACGCTGGCAGGAACAAAGGCAGGCCACTGGGAGCCCACCCACAGCTTGCCAACATATCACGGATACAGAATCACACGCATTACAGAAAAAACACACAACATAAGCATGCTTAAAGAAACTGCTCCGATGGCCTCCTCCCTCCCTCCCAACAACGGGAGTTTTTATATTGGTTTATGCTTCTGTCTTTTGGTTGGAGAAACCAATGTAAATATCTGGTTTTTCAAAGTGATTTCCTACTACTCTCGTTTCCGTTTTACGTACATATCTCTCACACATTTTCTACGCCGCTCGTCTCCTTCATCTAAAATACATTTATTTTAGTAACTACTATTTATCTTTAACTGAAATCCATCCGCCACGGTCAAAAAAAACATCGACAGAAAATAATATGAACAGGCCCGAACATCCCATTCACCGGATCACCCATCACGCACCACATGTTGAGAGACACGACGAACCCTCGCCGCGAAGATTTCAATATCCTTTTTGCCCACCAATAATAGCCCGTTTTTAGTTATAGGCAAGAGAGACATCCGCATCCGCCTAGACGCAACGCCATAACGGAGCCTCACGTGTCCATTCGGCATCCGGGGCAGACCACCGCTTTTCCCTCGCTCCCACGGTGCATTACAGGTGGGCCCCGCGCACGGCCCCCCTTTCCGCAAAGAGAAAAACGCCGGAACCCTCTCCCCAACCGGACACCGGTCATCGACAGGTGGGACCCCGCCGTCCATGTCACGGACACCGACGCGCGCGGCCATACGGCGCGGCGGGTTTGCTCGTCTCCGACACGCCCGCGGCCGGCCGGTCAGCGCCGACGTGTCGCGCGCCGTCGCCGAGCCACCGCGATCCCACACACCCACCCCCGCCGCGCGCTGCGTTTTGGGTCCTCTAGTTTTAACTCCCGGCTTTTGACTCTGCCTGCACCCGAAGGGGCCCACACGCCCTGCACGCTCCCACCACACGACTACACGAGCAATTGCACCGGAGGATAAAGGACAGCGAAAATGACCAAACTGCCCCCCAGGAATCCAGAGCGTTTATACGAGGTTTAATGATCCCACGCTTCCGAAGGCTAGGGGTAGCTTGGGAAATGCCATGGGCACGGAGCAATGGAGGCCGCAACTCCGGCCGCACCCACCGGCTCCCGCGACTTCCTCGAATTGCCCCCTTTCCTTCCCACTAGGAGTCAACTACAAGCACACAGATACATCCCATACGCACTTTGGAAAAGGCTAATTTTGCAAGTCCAACGTAGGAATTCACAAAGCCGAGAAAGTTCATAAAACAATGCGGATCTGCAAAGAAGAAACGAGGATGGAAACTTGACGTCTGTAGCAGGCAAAAGGGGAAAAAATACAAATGGTGAGGTCATGAGATGGGATTATTAAAATTTGAGGGGGGGAGGTTGGGTTAAGGGGAGAAAGAAGCTGGGGAAAAGGCTGTGCTCAAATCAGGAAGGGAAGGGATTTTTGCTGACCAGTAGGGGCAGTTTTGTCACACGGAACAAAAAATTGGAAAAGCGAAAAAAAACTCAAAAAAGAGCACAGGGGTAGGAGAGAGATTCTGGGGTGGGGGAGGGAGAAGAACCCAAAGCGGCGGCGGCGGCAACGTGAGAGAGACGGGGAAATAGAGAAAGAGGGGTGTGTGTGTGTGTACGCACGAACCTTGGTCGCCGGCGCGGGGCCCGCGCGGCGGTGCCCCGGCGAGCAGAAGCCGCCGTCCTCGCCGCCGCTGGTGGACGCGCCGGAGCCGGAGCCGGAGCCGGAGCCGCCGCTGTAGTCCAGCGGCGAGACCGGGCTGGCCCGGGCCCACCTCCCCTTCCCCGCCGCCGCCGCCGCCACCGGCGACCGGCGGCGCGACCGCTTCCCCCGCGCCACGGCAGGCCAGATCAGCTCCCCCTCCCCCGACGTCGGCAGGGGCTTGCACCAGGGCGGCGTCCACCCGGCGAGGTCGGCCCCGCGGAGCGAGCAGATGATGTCGGCGGCGAGCGTGTCAGCGTCAGCAGCGGCCATCGGGTGGCAGCCCTGCCCAGCTCAGGAAGGAACCCTAACGGGGAGAGAGAGAGAGAGAGAGAGAGAGAGAGAGAGAGAGAGAGGAGGTGGAGGGGTGGGTGGGGAGGCAGGAAAGGGAAGGGAATGGGAGATGTGGGGGGGGCGTGGAGGCGAACCAAAGCCACGGCACGGCGTGGTGCCCGGCCTTTTAAATGGCGGAATAAAACCGCGGATTAAAATAACCCACACGACGCACACACACACATGTGACACGCCCTCCTCTCGCCCCCTACGAGACGGAGAGCTACCGCTCGCTCGCTGGCGTGGCGCCCCCCGCCCCGCCACGTCCGCGCACCCAACTTGCGCGCATGGGGAATGGAATTGGAGGCGGAAGAGCGGGGCAGCGTGTCAGTGAGAGGCTTCGGTTTCCGTGTATGGGGGGCTGCGCGGTGGGACCGGGAGCTTGCTACTGTAGATGTGCCTTCAGCTTGCTTCCTAGCCTCCTGCTGCTGCTGTAGCTACTGCGTCACGCACGCAAGCATGCAGCAGTAGTCGTGATTCGTGCGTGCATCGCCCTTTCTTGTTTTTTCTTTTAGCCTTTTTTCATCGGTCTCGGGCCCATCTGCCAGATATAGTGGACCAGAAAATTGTGAAAATTTAACGCGTCGAATAGATGATGTATTGCTTCCTTGATCTGAAGCGTCACAAACTCAATTCCTGCCAACAAGCTAGCCAGTGACTCGAGTCCTGTTCTAAGGGCATCTGTAGTGTATGAAAATAGAGTGTCTTAAGTTACTTTAAGGTCAACCTTATACATTACAAAGGTGACCTTAAGCAGGCTATAAGCAAAAAAGGCTTAAGGCTGGTCCTCAAGTTAAAGACATGGTCATAAGCATTAAAATATAATTTTTCTTTATCTACTAAGTGGGACTGTCTTAAGACCACTTGGGTTGTATACACTATGGAGTCAACCTTAAAATTTAGATAGAACTTACCTTAAGATCCATTGAATTATGTACACTACAGATTGTTGGATTAATTGGGATTGGCCCATTTTAATCTAGCAATTAATCAAATGAAATTCCTAGGCCCACAACTAATGCTAGGTAGAAAATTGTTTAGTCCCATATGGAGAATTGAATGGGAGTTACACCACTTTAAAAGGTGGAACGTGGTAACTCCCTTGTGGAATTGGAGAGAGCCAATACACGCGCGCGCGCGCGCTCGCTCGCTCGCCTCGCCACGCCGCGCCGCGCCGTGCGGTGCGGTGCGTGTGCGTACGTACGTACGCGCGCAGGCGTGTCGGGTGCGGGCGCGTTTTTCTTTATCTATTCGAAAATCGAATCGACTCGCAGTAACTAGCATTAACGAGTGGCTGGCAGTAACGGTGCAGTTACCAGTGGATTATGACTGCGGTTACTTCCGAGGTAATGGCTGCAGTTACTCTGGCCTCTTCGTTTTTGCTGTTACAAAAGACTCTCTACTCCATACGGGAAAGGAAGGGAGAACAGTATTCTGGTGGTTCTGTTTTTTTTTGTTGCTGCTCTCTGTCATCTCCAGTCCAGAATCTTGCGCGCACAAGTTTCTGGGCGAGTAGGCCTCCGGAACTTCGTCCGTTTGTGTACCTGCACGGGTAGGCGGGCGATCAAGTTTTTGGGGAGCGCATCAGCGCGACTACTCAATCTGCGACGTCTACTTCCTGGTGGTGAACCGTTCGCGGGACTGCACTGCGAACATCTTCCTGCATCAAGCTCCATCCTGCATCACGCCTTGATCGACTACATCGAATAGGCCATCATGTCGACTGATGGTAACGGCGCCTCCGGTGTCTCCGGCACTGGCCCCGCCCGAGGGTATAAATCTAAAACTTTTCTGCTGTATTTGTTTCTGTGGGCTATGAATATGTTATTAGATGTTTCTGTTAGCTTGTTCGTTAGCGAATATGAATACATCGTTGCTAGATCTCTCATGCATGTTTATGTCATGTTTTATATGCTGAATTTCTGGATTAAAATATGCCGAAAATTGACTAGATTTCCAACAATCCAAAAACTTGATAGGTCTTTTTCGGTAGTTGGCTTTGCTGCGTCGCTTAAGCCACACCCTCCGTTTGATGGTTCAAATTTTAAGAGATGGCGTGCACGCGCGATCCTGTGGTTTACTGCCATGGAATGTTTTCATGTTGCACAAGGAAAGCCCGCTGAGCCTCTGTCTGATGAGGATGAACGCAAGTTCAATGTAGCGGATAACTTTTTTCGAGGTGCACTTGTCAACATACTGGCAGATAACATTGTGGATGTGTACATGCATTTGCCTACGGGCAAAGATATGTGGAATGCACTTGAGGCCAAGTTCGGAGTTTCCGATGCTGGCAGTGAGCTGTATGTCATGGAGCAGTTCTATGACTACAAGATGGTCGATGACCGTTCTGTAGTAGAGCAAGCTTATGAGATTCAGGCGCTGGCAAAGGAGCTTGAGAACAATAAGTGCGAGTTACCGGACAAGTTTGTGGCTGGCGGTATTATCGCTAAGTTACCACCCTCTTGGTCGGATTTTGCTACTTCTCTAAAGCACAAGAGGCAAGAGTTCAGTGTTACTGATCTCATTGGCACTCTTGGTGTTGAAGAGAAGGCGAGGGCAAAAGATACTCGTGGCAAGAAAGTTGCTGCTGAGGGAGGTTCTACCGCCAATTTGGTGCAGAAGAAGAATCCTCAGGCTTTCCACAACAAAAAGAAAAATAAGCCTTTTGTCAAGCCCAAGGCTACTACTGAGTTTAAGAAGAAAGGCAAAGGAAAGGGCAGCTGCTTTGTGTGCGGTGATTCTGGCCATTGGGCTAAGGATTGTCCAGATCGCAAGGATAAGCAGAAGAAGTCTGCCAACATGGTTATTAGTGACGCTGGAGGAACATCGGGGTACGGTAATTATTTACCTACAGTTCTTTCTGTTTGTCAATCACCTGAGTGGTGGGTTGACACTGGTGCTAATATTCATGTTTGTGCTGATATTTCCTTGTTTTCATCTTATCAGGTCGGTCGAGGTTGCTCCTTGTTGATGGGGAACGGTTCGCATGCAGCTGTTCATGGTGTTGGTACGGTCGATCTGAAGTTTACTTCGGGAAAGACCGTGCAGTTGAAGAACGTGCAGCATGTCCCCTCCATAAAGAAGAATCTCGTTAGCGGATCTCTACTATGTAGAGATGGTTTTAGGCTTGCTTTTGAGTCCAATAAATGTGTCGTGTCTAAGTATGGAACATTTGTTGGTAAAGGCTATGAGAGCGGAGGTTTGTTCCGTTTTTCTTTGATGGATTCCTGTAATAAAATTGTGAACCATGTGTGTAATGATGATGATGAGTCTAATATTTGGCATTCACGACTTTGTCATGTTAATTTTGGGTGTATGACGCGCTTAGCTAATATGAGTTTAATCCCGAAATTCACTTTGGTCAAAGGTTCTAAGTGCCATGCGTGTGTTCAATCGAAACAACCTCGCAAGCCTCACAAGGCAGCAAAAGAGGCGAGGAATTTGGCACCGTTAGAACTCATTCATTCTGATTTATCCGAGATGAATGGCGTGTTGACTAAAGGTGGAAAGAAATACTTCATGACGCTTATAGATGATTGCACTAGATTTTGCTACGTGTACTTATTAAAAACAAAAGATGAAGCGTTGGATTACTTTAAGATCTATAAAGCTGAGGTAGAAAACCAACTTGAGAGGAAAATCAAGCGGGTAAGGTCTGATCGTGGGGGAGAGTATTTTTCAAATGAGTTTACTTTATTCTGCGAGGAACATGGAATTATTCATGAGAGGACGCCTCCCTATTCTCCCGAGTCAAACGGGGTTGCCGAAAGAAAGAATCGCACTCTAACTGATTTGGTTAACGCCATGTTAGACACTGCGGGACTTTCTAAGGAATGGTGGGGTGAGGCTATATTGACCGCGTGTCATGTCCTGAATAGAGTTCCTACAAAAAATAAAGAAGTAACACCATTCGAGGAATGGGAAAAGAAGAAGTTGACTCTTTCATACTTGCGCACCTGGGATGTTTGGCCAAAGTTAACGTGCCAATTGTCAAGAATCGCAAACTTAGACCAAAAATCGTAGATTGTGTATTTCTTGGTTATGCTATGCACAGCGTGGGTTATAGGTTCTTAATTATAAAAACTGGAGTACCTGATATGCGTGTTGGTACAATCATAGAGTCCAGAGACGCTACATTTTTTGAGAATGAATTTCCTATGAAATGTGATGTACCTAGCTCATCTAGTCAAGAACCTATAATTTCCCTTGATTCCTTTGTGCCGATAGAACATGTTGAGGAAACGCCTATGGAAAATCCTGAAGAGGATAACAATGAAGTTACTCGAAAGAGTAAGAGACAGAGGATTGCAAAGTCTTTTGGTGATGATTTCATTGTATATCTCGTGGATGACACTCCAAGAACCATGGAAGAGGCATATTCTTCTCCTGACGCTGACTATTGGAAGAAAGCAGTACGGAGTGAGATGGACTCTATTATGTCTAATGGAACTTGGGAGGTCGTTGACCGTCCTTATGGGTGTAAACCTGTAGGATGTAAATGGATTTTCAAGAAAAAGCTTAGGCCTGATGGTACAATTGAAAAGTACAAGGCAAGGCTTGTGGCCAAGGGTTATACCCAGAAAGAAGGCGATGACTTCTTTGATACTTATTCACCTGTTGCCCGACTGACCACAATTCGAGTACTACTTGCCCTGGCTGCCTCTCATGGTCTTCTCGTTCATCAAATGGACGTTAAGACAGCTTTCCTAAATGGAGAGTTGGAGGAGGAGATTTATATGGATCAGCCAGACGGGTTTGTGGTACAAGGTCAAGAAGGAAAGGTGTGCAAGTTGTTAAAGTCTTTGTATGGCCTAAAGCAAGCACCTAAGCAATGGCATGAGAAGTTCGACAAAATTTTGACATCTGCTGGCTTTGTTGTGAATGAAGCTGACAAATGTGTGTACTATCGCTATGGTGGGGGAGAAGGAGTGATCTTGTGCTTGTATGTTGATGACATACTGATTTTTGGGACCAACCTCAATGTGATTGAGGAGGTCAAGGACTTTCTGTCCAAGAATTTTGAGATGAAAGATTTGGGAGTGGCTGATGTGATTCTTAACATTAAGCTACTGAGAGAAGGTGATGGTGGGGTTACACTCGTGCAATCCCACTATGTGGATAAGGTCTTGAGTCGCTTTGGTTATAGTGACTGCAAACCTGCTTCTACTCCTTATGATCCTAGTGTGTTATTGAGGAAAAACCGAAGAATAACAAGGGATCAATTGAGATACTCCCAGATCATTGGCTCATTGATGTATTTAGCTAGTGCTACGAGGCCTGACATCTCGTTTGCTGTGAGCAAGCTAAGCCGGTTTGTTTCAAATCCGGGAGATGATCATTGGCGTGCTCTTGAGAGAGTGATGCGCTATCTAAAGGCAACTGTGAGCTATGGCATTCACTATGCTGGGTACCCAAAGGTACTGGAGGGATATAGTGATTCAAACTGGATCTCTGATGCTGATGAGATAAAAGCCACGAGTGGATATGTGTTCACACTTGGAGGTGGTGCTGTTTCCTGGAAGTCTTGCAAGCAGACCATCTTAACGAGGTCAACAATGGAAGCAGAACTCACAGCGTTAGATACCGCCACTGTTGAGGCTGAGTGGCTTCGTGAACTCCTTATGGATCTGCCGGTGGTTGAAAAACCGATACCGGCTATCCTGATGAACTGTGATAATCAGACTGTAATTATCAAGGTGAACAGTTCTAAGGACAACATGAAGTCATCTAGGCATGTTAAGAGGCGGTTGAAGTCTGTCAGAAAGCTGAAAAACTCCGGAGTTATAGCACTGGACTATGTCCAGACAGCTAAGAATCTGGCAGACCAATTTACAAAGGGTTTTATCACGTAATGTGATAGATAGTGCATCGAGTGAGATGGGCCTGAGACCCACATGAGTCATACCACAGTGGTAACCTGTTCTATGTGATCGGAGATCCCGTGAAGTAGGATGGTGAAACAAACTGTTGGTTGACTGGGAGGAGAGACCTTTACAGGGCTCATTTCTTCAGTGATGCGCTTCTCTCCTATTCTGTATGGCAGGTTGGTTTTTACCTTAATGTGATCCAGGTGGCTTTTTTAAAGCAGAGATGTCGGCCTACAGGACATCTTAGAAAGAACACACCTATATGAGTTCGACTGCTGGTCACAGTCTATGAGATTTGGGTGATCTCTAGATACTCATGAATAGGCATGGAGTATGACTTATACGCTCCAACCAGAGGGGATGCTTTAGGCAGCTTAGTACTAGTAAAGGAATTGGGTAAAGCTTGTTCGCACAAAACTGTCAATTCAAGGCATAGTCCATTGTTCAGTTGTGGATGAGTGTAACTCCTTTTCTAGGTGGATGTTCAACTTAACAGTCTCCATCGAAACACTGGTATATCAAACAACAGCAGAACTGAGAGCATTTCTCGTATGCCTTGAAATTTGGTGGGGATTGTTGGATTAATTGGGATTGACTCATTTTAATCTAGCAATTAATCAAATGAAATTCCTAGGCCCACAACTAATGCTAGGTAGAAAATTGTTTAGTCCCATATGGAGAATTGAATGGGAGTTACACCACTTTAAAAGGTGGAACGTGGTAACCCCCTTGTGTAATTGGAGAGAGCCAATACACGCGCGCGCTCGCTCGCTCGCTCGCCTCGCCACGCCACGCCGCGCCGCGCCGTGCGGTGCCGTGCGGTGCGGTGCGTGTGCGTGTGCGTGTGCGCGTGCAGGCGTGTCGGGTGCGGGCGCGTTTTTCTTTATCTATTCGAAAATCGAATCGACTCGCAGTAACTAGCATTAACGAGTGGCTGGCAGTAACGGTGCAGTTACCAGTGGATTATGACTGCGGTTACTTCCGAGGTAATGGCTGCAGTTACTCTGGCCTCTTCGTTTTTGCTGTTACAAAAGACTCTCTACTCCATACGGGAAAGGAAGGGAGAACAGTATTCTGGTGGTTCTGTTTTTTTTGTTGCTGCTCTCTGTCATCTCCAGTCCAGAATCTTGCGCGCACAAGTTTCTGGGCGAGTAGGCCTCCGGAACTTCGTCCGTTTGTGTACCTGCACGGGTAGGCGGGCGATCAAGTTTTTGGGGAGCGCATCAGCGCGACTACTCAATCTGCGACGTCTACTTCCTGGTGGTGAACCGTTCGCGGGACTGCACCGCGAACATCTTCCTGCATCAAGCTTCATCCTGCATCACGCCTTGATCGACTACATCGAATAGGCCATCATGTCGACTGATGGTAACGGCGCCTCCGGTGTCTCCGGCACTGGCCCCGCCCGAGGGTATAAATCTAAAACTTTTCTGCTGTATTTGTTTCTGTGCGCTATGAATATGTTATTAGATGTTTCTGTTAGCTTGCTCGTTAGCGAATATGAATACATCGTTGCTAGATCTCTCATGCATGTTTATGTCATGTTTTATATGCTGAATTTCTGGATTAAAATATGCCGAAAATTGATTAGATTTCCAACACAGATATCTAAGCAACGAAAAACCCGTCAGGCTAGCTAGAATTAGCGTTTATTATAATGCTGTGAAGGCGATGGTGAGTGCGTCGCAGAAAGGAACGACGAAGATGGGCACCCTCACCGGTGCTGCTGAGAGCGGTCCGTCTCGAGGTTTCTGACCCGTTCTTTCTCGACCGACCCCAAACTAGCACTGCTAGTGCTAGCTAGACTTGGGCGTTTATGCATGCAGTTGGTCGATCGACGTCTGAGTATGGATACTTCTCGTCTGATGTGCTAACGTTAACAATATATGTGTGGGTTCTTATGGCTTATATAATTGAACGAGTTCTTTCGTATAAATATGTGGAACAATTTATTCGTTATTTTTCTTAAAATAGTTTATCGAGACATAATTTTTAAAACGATTAATCAATATTTGATACAACATTTAGTTTATTCGTATAAATATTTATGTTAAAACTAAAAACTATCAACTGTATCTATAGATGACCAGCCGTAGCCGAAAAAGCTCACATAAAATTCTGCTTAGAATTCAGGAATTTTTTTTATCGAAATTGAACCGCCAATCGTGTTATTTTTGTACTTTGCTTTGGCTTTGGCTCTTAATGGATTATTTGCATCTGTTGCTGCAAGTGGGCACGCGCGCATGGACGTGGAAATTTCGCGATCCATCCGCACGCTGGCGCGCAAGACACGAGTCGTCAGATGGTCGGTTGAAAACGAGTGGCCGGTCACATGCCTTGGGCAGTTCGGTGCTCGCCATGGCTGAGTCATACACATACACTTGGGGTGTGTTTGGTTACCTGAATCTTCTTCGTCCTGGATAGGTGGATCCGTATAATCTAAGAAAGAGGCTGTTTGGTTGCCTGTATGAGCGGATATAGCCTGTATGAGCGGATGCAAAAATACGCCCTCATCCTGGATGGGTGGATACGCTCAAAATGAGCTTCACTAGCCATCCTGGATGAGTGGATGCAGTGTATCTTATGCGGTCCCACGTGTCAGCCTCTCAGGTTTGGTAGACTGCATCCGCTCATACAGGCAACCAAACAGCATCTCAGTTTTTTTGTATCCGCTCATACAGCCTCACCAAACATCTTCTTTTTCTGAAATACGATTCCACTCGGCCTGCATCCACTCATCCAGGATATACGATGCAACCTCCATTCACGAACCAAACACACCCTTGGGTAAGGAAGATGTTACATAGATACGCGCGCATGCATGGCGAAACTTCTTAGTATCTACTTCCTTTGAAACTACTAACAAGGCACCAAGCACGTACCAGCTGACACTCAAGAGCTAGCTGCTCAATTGGAGCATAGTCAAGCCGAGCTCGAGGATCAGCTTGACGTGGCTGCCTCGTTTCCTGTACATCTTTTCCGGCACAATAACTGACGCTGGAATTTCACTGAAATTCGACAGCAGTTGCTATTTGGGACAGATCAGGAATTCGGTGTAAATTCTTTCGGGGCAGCTCTATTTTCTACATATCCACGTGAAGCTGCTGCATTGCACAAGGGTGGTCTAGCCATGACTTTTGGAATATATTTGCTGCATCATAGCGCCTGGAAGCCCTTTTATACGGCCTGTTTATATGACTGTAATTGATGGGTTTTAATTATGTATATGATTTTTTTTTGTTAAAAATAAATACTAGTGATTTTTAGAATGAGAGGACGATCGAGTGGTAGGAAAGTAACGGAGAAATGCGTACGCTAGACTGGAGCAAGAGGAATGAGTTGCATGATGCGCTTGTGACCCTGCCTTATCCCCGTAGCGAGAGGAGTGAGTAAGCTATTTTAAAAAAATCAGATATTTATATTAGTTTTTTATTTCTCTAAATAGAAATTAGACTGGAAACAGAAAACAATACGGAAAGGAAATAACCTCGTACAAAAGCTAGCTCGCTTTTCTCGTGAAATCTCATGCAAAACATGTTCACTACACCCTCCGCTCATATGCGTGCTACTAGTGCCGATGGCTTTTCTGCTGATTAGCTAGCCTAACACGGAAGAATCCTAAAGCATCGATGCCGCGCTGACTGCTCGCTTCTCCGTTTGTGGTGAGTTTGGCATTGCCTGCCGTGGAGTGAGGTGTGCCATCATAGGGCATCAAATGGGTTTGTATATTATAGCTTTTCATTTTTACTGTAGTAACTAGTTTTTAAGTAATACGATTTTTTAATACAGTGTCTACCAGTCGATGGTAGTACATACTATACTGGGTTTAGCTATATCATCAAAAATAACATACGATTATTTCTCTCTTCGTAATCTTTTATAAACAGTCAAAATTCAAAAGGTATAAGTCACAGTAAAAAAAATATCTGTTTGTATTTTGGCTGTCTTTATTGAAAATGATGAATTATAACTCTCAAGGGGGGGAAAAGACAGAAAGGGATGAGTTGTATGGAACATAAAAGTTTTACGTGATATCCAAGAGAAATGAATAGCTAATGTCTTTCGTGCTTAAGCCAAGTGCGAGATATCACTTTTTTCGTCGCAGGTTAAGACTTAAGAGAAAGAAACTTGAACGATAAAAAAAAGAGAAAGAAACTTGATGATGATATACATGTCCTGTTTTTTTCAGCTCCTAAAAACTGCTTTTTGGTTTTTCTACAGTAACTAATTTTTAAATGGAGCATCTTTTCAAGATAGAATCTACTAATTAATTGTAGTACATATTGTACTTACTTCAATTGTATCAACAAAAATCGTATGTTAGTTTCTGTTACTCTATAATCTCTCGCACGAACAGCCCAAAAGTTATAAGCCGCAGCCAAAAGTCATAAGCTTCAGCTAAAAAGAGCAGCCCCATAGTCTTTGCAGAAGAGAAAGCAATTGAGTGTCATTGATCGTGTTTTTGGTACCGATAGAGCATATATGTCAGATTGTGGCCGATTAAGTAAGGGGATGTTTTAATCGGCTGGAGTTGATGACTTTTAATTGAAACTTTTGGCTTAAACAGAATAATAATGTCTAAAAGAAGTAGTTTTTGGAATAAAATTTGAAAAATAGCTTTTAGAAGACACGGACGCAGAGAAGGCGATGGAGGTCATCTGAGTATCTGACAGCTTTGAAAGTGGCTTGGAGAAACCGCTTTTTTGAAGCGGCATGAAGAAACCGTTTTTAGAAATTGAGGCGGTCATATCGGGTTTTGGTTTTTTTCAAGCAAAAGCTGAAAGTTAAAGTCGATTTGAATATCTCAAATTTCTTAAAAGAAAAATTACGATCCAATCTTGTACTATGATTAATCTTGTACTAGTACCTAAGTGGGTCGCGGCAATGTCAAATCTCAAGCAAGAGTTTTTGGTCTGGTACGTAGTGTCCCGGGCGTTGACGGGCTATGCACGTGCATTGAGAACGCCGCTTGAATTAGCACGTACAAATCCCAGTGTTTCTTAAAGTAATCGAAAGGCGCATGTCGTATTATCTTACCGCCTCGCCAATACGAGTGTTCAGATACGTAAACGCCAAAGTCAAACGCCGGTATAAGTTGCAGTAGTGTACAGTTATTTGCCAGTATGCTACACTACTTTGCTGGCATTTATGTAGCATGTCCTACCCTACAACACAAACTATAACACAAATCTTACATAGAGATGCTTTTTTAATATAATAAAGATATTCATGTCTCTATATTGTTATAGAGATGTTTTTTTAAGAGGCTTCATAAACACTTTCCTATTTATCACCGCTACGACATAGAAACAAATTATTAAAACACTTTTATATCCTTTGTGACATTTTATATAGCGTTGTATCGTATCTCAAGGGAATAAAGACATTATTTTATAGTGACATTAAATTCCTATTTATCGTCACTATGACGTAGAGACATATTATTAAAACATTTATATATCTTTTGTGATATTTTATAGAGACGTTTTATCGTGTCTCAAAGGGTTAGCATATCTATAAGGGAATAAATGTATTTTATAATGACGTTAAATTATGTTATTAGTATAGTATATCATAGAAAATAAAATCTAAAAGATTGGTACTTGAACTCACAACCTCATGGGAATAGTATTTCTTTTGGACATGTTGCACTAGCCACCTCAATCTCATCACTTCATGTGTTTAGTTATGCCTTGCAATATTTACATGTAAGTCATTTAACACATGTAAATCACTGAAAATACCTCCAGATAGTTAAAAAGCGTCTCAAAAAATGTCTCTAGAAAAATTAAAATTTTGAGGCGAATTAGAGACCAGCTTTACAATTCTGCATGTGGTTCGGAAACGTCTCAAAACAATCTCAATAATATAAAATTGTGCGGCGAGTTTAATGTGTCTCTAAAAAGTGTTTATAGGTTATGTAAATTTAATTTTAGAGATAAATTGAAAAACGTCTCTAAAAAATTCCTCTATATAGAGTTTTTCTTGTAGTGCTAGTAGCTGGCCATGGCCTACTAACACGGTGGTGATCATTTGGGCTTATTTTTGGTGGCTTATGGCTGAAAAGCACTGTAGTTGGCTGAAAAAACATTGTAGTGGACAGAGGCTTATTTAGCATAATTAAATTTAAAAAATATAAAAAATATGTTAGCCCATTACGTATAATACAAACAAATACGGAAAAAAAGAACCAGCAAAAAAGTTCAACAAAAAGCCAAAAATTCAGAAAAAGACGAAATTTATGAATAGTAAAAAATAAACTGGAAGCTAAAACCTGAAGCCGAACCGATCACACCCGTAAAATACTACCGAGTGATGGTATAAACAGGTACTACCGTACTAGCAATAAAAGTAGATGGAGTAATAAAAGGGTCAAAAGGGCGAGCAACTAACGGGTAAGAACAATAAGGCAGACGAGATAGGAAGCTGCGCTCATGGAAAGCTCAACTTTGCATTTCTTGACCACACAAAAAGTATCGAGAATTGAATCACAAAACTCGTTTCCTCTTAAGAAAAAACACACGAAAAGCTTGCAGCAAAATTGTTACCGGTAGTTTTTACTGTAGCTGTACTTGGCGGCGGCCCCCGGTCAGAAACTCAGAAAGCAACGCGGCCGGAGCACCGAGCACGTACATAATGTACCTGCCCGTTTCATCTTGTGCTGACCGTGTCGAGCCCTCACTGATTCGACCCTGGCCAGATTAGACAACTGAGCCGCTCGGCGTACGAAGGCGCCGTGCCAATAGCGTACGGAACGGCTCCTGACATGGGGGCCCCACGTGGCCGTGGTGCAGGTCCAGGCCTGCCCGTTCCTGTCAGCTGCTACCACCGTGTCCATGCGCTTTCGTTCGTACGTACGTACACTGCTTTTTCGTACGATGGTGCTGCACCTGCTAATCACTTCGATCGTTCGCAGCAATTGCCACAAAAGTACTGGTAAAGAGAGGAGAAGAGCTGCTGGGAACGGTAATACCAGCAGGGGTGCAGGGCTATCGGATGCAGTGTAAGAGCAAGTTTAATAAAGCTGATTGTGCTAGCTATAAGAGCAAGTTTAATAAGGCTGACTGTGCTAGCTATAAGGGAATCCATGTCAGCATAATCCTATGTGGAGGGAAGAGAAAAGGAGAGAGAGAGCCAAGCCGACTCCCATGCAAGAGTCAGGCTATAGCACAGGAAAAGAGGCGTTATCCATGCATGTACCAATAGGACTAACTGTTATACCCATGCATGTATTAAATGATCACACTATTAAATGATTGAGAGCTCTTGTGAAGACAACTTATAGCCAGCTTATTGTATAAGTTGGCTGCATCATTATCTTTTGATGACATGGAAATGTATTGGAGGTAGCAGCTATCTATACTATTAAACTTGCTCTAAGGGAATCTATATCAGCATAGTCCTATGTGAAGGGGAGAGAAAAGGAGAGAGAGAGCCAAGCCGACTCCCATGCAAGAGTCAGGCTATAGCACAGGAAAAAAGGCATTATCTATGCATGTACCCATAGAACTAATTGTTATACCCATGCATATATTTAATTATCAATACCCATGTATGTATTAAATGATTGAGAGCTCTTGTGGAGACAACTTATAGCCAGCTTATTGTATGAGTTGACTGCATCATTATCTTTTGATGACATGGAAATGTATTGGAGATAGCAACTATCTGTACTATTAAACTTGCTCTAAGGGCATGTTTGGGGAGCTGTAGATTCTGAGTAGCTAGTTGGTCTGAGTAGTTAGCTGGAGATTCTGAGTAGCTGGCTAGTCTGAGTAGCAGCTAGTCTAAGTAGCTAGCCTATTTGGCATCTTGGATTCTAGCCGTGCAGCTGGTATCCTGATAGATGTATTGACTGAAATACCCTTAGGTGAGTTAATGTCCTGATTATGTATTGATAGAAGAGATATCCATACTGCAAGTTTGATCAGTGTTTTTAGCCTCAAGTACAGTTGGAATTAGCAATTTGTATATTCAATGAAATGGGTGAAGTAGCCTTGGTGGCTCCTGGATTCTGTATTATATAAATTTGCACGTTCCAAAGGCTGATACGTTACTGCAGTCACAACACTTGTTCAGAAAGAAAATGGAATAATACTAATGAGAGCATATGACCGGTATTGCTTCAGAAACAAAATGAGTTTGTGCTACATATGTTGATCTTTGGTAGCCAAACCATGAGGAGGAGCACATGTTGATCTGTACTGTAAAATGAAATAATCCAAGTTGAGGCTTTAGAGGGTGTATGCTGTAATGCTCTGCAAGCTGTGCATTTTCTAGTTTCCCCAAGTATTTCGCATTGCTCGCTTTCAGTCAGTTCTACGGCTTCTACAATCTGCCATAGATATGTATTCAAGTTTCACCCTGTAGCACATGAACACAGAACATTGCAGGAAACACACAGAACATAAAAAGGCAACCAATCAAGAACTTAACAAGTTCTTCAATACCATCAATAAGCTCCTTGTGACAATTAACGTGAGGAAGAAGAGGAGGACGAGGGGCGAGCGGCGTGGCCAGTGTAGGTGACCTCCTGGCGGCAGCGAGGTGACCTCCTGGCGGCGCGGCAGGTGACGGTGACCTCCGGGCGGCGGGAGGGTGGCTTCCAGGTGGCGTGGCTGACGAGGGAGACCTCCACTCTCCAGGCGGCGGCGGCCGGCAAAGGAGACCTGTAGGCAGGGGCGGCTGCTGGCGAGGGAGACCTCCAGGAGGCGGCGGCCGACGAGGGAGATCTGCAGGCATCGCCGGCCCTCCTCGCGCGCTCGCCGTCTGGGCGAGGAGGGGGGCGGGGGAGGGGCGGCGGGGGCGGATCTGGGGAGGGGGGAGGGGGCCGGGGTGGGCGGCGGCGGGGAGGAGAGAGGCGTGGGGGAGGAGGGGTAGGAGGGGGGCGGCGGCGGGAGATCTGGGGAGGGGGCGCCGGTGGGGAGGGGTCCGGGGTGGGCGGCGGCGGGGTGGGGGGAGGAGAGAGGCGTGGGGAAGGAGGGGCGCGCGGAGGGTTCTGGGGAGGGGCGCGGGGGGGGGGGGGCGGAGGGGTATTTTTATTCAGTGGCATTTGCGGGTGAATATTTTGAACTTTAATGGCACTAGTCCACAGGATCTGTGAAAAGCTGGGCTATTGCAGCTTCTCGGTCTCAGTACAATTGTGGCTTCCCCAGATTTTCAGATTCTCAATAGCTGGCCCAAAAGCTGGACTATTTGGGAGAGTTTTTGGCTACTAGAAGTAGCTAGCTTGCCTAGAATCCGAAACAAACATGCCTTAAATCACCCTTGAATTGAAGCTTGAATTTGTTTTTTTTTTTGGCTTTTGGTTTTTAATTTTTTCTGAAAGTTAAAATAAATGGTAAAACTTCTTAAATTCGATTCTTCAAACGGTTTTTAGTATCCAAAATCGTATGAACAGTCCGTATCGGTATCTCCATAGTTCGCTATCGTCTCAAAATGTATAGATAAAAATAATCAAATTTGATCATGAATCTTCGCATTTTACACATGTTTTGAGGGTTATTTTTGTTGGAGCTATCTTTGCATCTGGGGTTCTAGATCTGAGGGAGAGAGAGAGGGAGAGAGAGAGGGAGAGAGAGAGGGGCAGTACTAACCGTCGGAAGCATGGGAGGAAGAACCGGCCATCGTCGGTGAAGTGGTCGGGGAGGATGAAGACGGTGGCGGCGGTGCAGAACCGGTGACAGAGATGGCGATGGTGGAGCTTCCCGTCGCTGCAGCGCCCCCCTCTTGGATCGGCTTAGGGTTTGTCGGTGGGTCTGGCGGCGGCACGGTGAACCTCGTCGTGCGTGCCGCCCCGGCCCCCACCTCTCTTTTATATGGCGCTGGCGACAGGGGCCCACCAGCCTATTGGGCTGGGCGCCCCCGATCAGGGCGCGAGCAAGGGGAGGGTATTTGGCCGTTGGGCCAAATGCCCTGCTGAGATCATTCTAACATTCTCCCCCTTGATCTCAATCTATACTTTATCTTTAATTACTTTTTGACTTTACACATTCCATCATAGATTAGTGCATAGAACATGTCTCATCGTCACGGTCAAACGCCGATAGATTCAACAGCTACAATACACCTCTCTGTTCTGAAATAGTTACTTTAAACTTTTGGGCCATCTTTTAGTCCAGGAATCATAGGCTTTCCCTTAAACCCATGCCGGCTACATGTTCTCTGAACACGTTGGGTGGTAAGCCTTTAGTAAGCGGATCCGCTAACATCTTTGCGGTACTTATGTGCTCAAGACTTATAATTTGATCCCGAACTTTATCTTTCACAACATAGTACTTTATGTCAATGTGTTTGGCAGCACCACTTGACTTATTGTTGTGGGCATACGTTACTGCGGGTTCATTATCGCAGTACAACTTAAGTGGTCTATTGATGTCGTCAACCACTTTTAAACCGGGTATGAACTTCTTTAGCCAGTTCACCTGCCCCGTAGCCTCATAACATGCTACAAACTCGGCATACATTGTGGACGATGTAGTGACGGTTTGTTTTGAGCTTTTCCACGATATAGCTCCTTTAGCGAGAGTGAACACATATCCGGGTGTAGACTTTCTATCATCTCCCGCAAAATCAGAATCCGTATACCCCACTATATGGAGTGAATCTGATCTTCTGTATGTCATCATGAGGCCTTTTGTTCCTTGCAAATAACGCAAGACTTTCTTTATCAATTTCCAATGTTCTATTCCAGGATTGCTCTGGAATCTGCCAAGTAACCCGGTAACTAATGTTAAGTCAGGGCGTGTGCACACTTGAGCATACTGTAAGCTTCCGACAGCTGAAGCATATGGAACCGCTTTCATTTGATCGAGCTCATACTGGTTCCTGGGGCATTGAAAATCCCCATATCTGTCGCCCTTGACTATAGGTGCAGGTGATGGACTACATTTATGCATACCAAATTTCTTTAAGACTTTCTCTATGTATGCATTTTGTGACAGTCCCAATACCCCTTTGTTTCTATCTCGGTGAATTTCGATCCCTAGAACGAATGAAGCTTCACCAAGGTCTTTCATATCGAAGTTTGAGGACAAAAACTTCTTTGTTTCCAGTAGTAGACTAACATCACTACTAGCTAGTAGGATATCATCCACATACAGGATTAGGAAGATGAACTTCCCATCTTTAAACTTTGCATAAACGCAGTTGTCCTCAACATTCTCTTTAAACCCAAATTTTCTTATTGTACTGTCAAACTTCAAGTACCACTGTCTTGAAGCCTGCTTTAACCCATAAATTGATTTCTTTAGGCGGCATCCCATTCTTTCATTTCCTTCCACGACAAAACCTTTCGGTTGTGCCATGTAAACATTTTCCTCCAAATCCCCATTAAGAAATGCCGTCTTTACATCCATCTGATGTAACTCTAAATCATAATGTGCTACTAATGCCATTATGATTCTGAAGGTATCTTTACATGAGACTGGAGAGAATGTCTCATTGTAATCAATCCCTTCTCTTTGCGTAAAGCCTTTCGCCACAAGTCGCGCTTTGTATCTTTCTATATTCCCTTGAGAGTCAAGCTTTGTCTTGTAGACCCATTTACAGCCTACTGTTTTGGCTCCTTTAGGAATAATTTCCAAGTCCCAGACTTTATTAGTCTTCATGGACCTCATTTCCTCTTCCATGGCATCAAGCCATTTTGAGGAATTTTCGCTTCTCATGGCTTCTTCAAATGAGGTGGGATCATCCTCCATTTGAAATTCCTCTGTATGATAAATCTGATAATCATCAGAAATAGCTGATCTTCTTACTCTTTGGGACCTCCTCGGGGCCTCCTCATTTGGTACATCTACTGTTTGAGGCTGCTGTTGCTCCCCCTCATCTGTGGCAATTGGTTCTATATGATCCTGAAGAACTGGTTCTTCATTCTCATTCATTGTTGCCACAGGAGGAACAATAGCAGATGCTGGCACCACAGTGTCTTGCACCGTCGGTGCAGCGACAGCAGGTAGTGTGAAGAATGGCTCTTGAATCATCGGAGTGGGCGCATACACCCGCTTCTCTTCAAGGTCAATTTCTCGAGCTACCATGCTCCCCCTCATCATTTCATCCTCTAAGAAGACAGCGTGTCTCGTTTCTACAAACTTTGTATATCTGTCTGGACAGTAGAAACGATAACCTTTTGACTTTTCAGGGTAGCCAATGAAATGGCAACTTACTGTTTTGGGATCAAGTTTCCCAAGGTTTGGGTTAAATACTTTAGCCTCAGCAGGACTCCCCCACACACGTAAGTGGTTTAGTGAGGGAACTCTTCCTGTCCACAACTCGTACGGTGTTTTGGGCACCGACTTACTAGGCACTCTGTTGAGAATATGAATGGCGGTTTTCAACGTCTCCATACATAAGCTCAATGGGAGTGTGGAGTAGCTCATCATACTTCGCACCATATCCATCAGGGTACGGTTGCGTCTTTCAGCTACTCCATTTTGCTGAGGTTCGCCCGGCATAGAATACTGGGCCACTATTCCATTTTCCTGTAAAAACCTCGCAAAAGGTTCAGGAACTTGTCCATATGGGGTATGTCGACCGTAGTACTCCCCCCCACGATCAGATCGGACTATCTTAATCTTTAAATCGTGTTGGTTTTCAATTTCAGCCTTAAATATCTTGAATTTATCCAAGGCTTCATTTATTTCTTTGATTGGATAAATATATCCATAACGGGAGTAATCATCTGTGAATGTTATGAACGAGTCATATCCATCCACACTTTTCACAGGAAAAGGACCACAAATATCTGTGTGAATAATTTGTAGAACTCCTGTGCTTCTTTTAGCGTCTTTCTTTATTTTCTTTACATATTTTCCTTTAATGCATTCTCTGCATTGTTCTAAGTCTGAGAACTCTAATAGAGGAAGAATATCATTCTTTACTAGTCTTTCTATTCTCCCCCTCGAAATATGGCCTAAACGACAGTGCCATAATTTCGACGACTCATCTAGAGTTCTCTTTCGTTTTCTGTTTACATTCGTAGACGAGGATTCAATCACTTTCTCGCACGCAACGTTCTCATTATCGCATACGACATTCACATCATCACATAATGACAACAAATAAAGCTCGTTCTGTAAAATGGCAAGACCAACACATTCTTTATTAAACATTATTTCACACTTGCCATTTCCAAAATTGCAATCAATTCTTTTTCTTGTTATCCCTCACATAGTTCACAGAACCACCATGTGAGGATTTGATTCTTTCTTCCTCTTGCACGCACATAGCTATGCACTTTTCCAAATCCCATTTCTCGGGCTGCATATTATAGTTGACAACAAAAGTGTCAAACTCTTTTGGCAAAGAAGCAAAAAACAAATGAATAAGGAACTCATCCTTGAGAGCCAAATCCATCGGTTTAAGTTTAGATGCCAAGTTGCTCATTCTAAATGTGCTCTCTTATGCCACTGCCACAACCAGAGTACCTTTCTGTCACAAGCTGCTTAATCAGCTGTGTAGTATAAGTCTTTGAAGAGCCAGTAAACTGACTCTTTATTTTCTCAAGGTACTCTGTGACAGTGTCACACTCTGCGATTGAGCCCACAATTGCAGGCTTAATCGTGTTCTTTATCACAGCCAAATATTTCTTGTTGGCAGTGACCCACTTTTTATGATCAAGATCATATGATATTTTTATGGGAGCATAGTCCCTCTGTCTGGTCTGCCAAACAGCATCAACCTCATTTTCATCCCTCACCGGTGCCACAGGCTCTGTGGGACACGGTGTGGCGACACAATTCATATACAATGAGAACAATTAAACATAATAACAACAACTGCATGCCTTGGTTTCAACGTTGGTTAAAATTAAAACATACAGTTGTTTACACATTAAATCTACATCACCGTTGGGTAGAAATAGAAATAATGCATAAAATCATCAATTGAAACTATAATACTGTTAACAGCAAAATTATATGCCTTATTTCCAACATTGGTCAAAATACGACATACAATTTGAATCAATTTTATCTATGCATTAAATCTATATCACCGTTGGGCAGAAATAGAAATAATGCATAAAACATCAATTAAAAATTTATAATACTGTTATTATCAACGTTGGTCAGAAAATAACAATATCATAAATCTCTGGAAATTATCTCTATTTTTCAAAATTAAATTCTCCCGTTGGTTCGAATTCAATAATGAAAACAATTAACATTAACTTTTGCAGCGGAAACAATAAATTATCTATTTTTCAGAAGCATCTTCTATACTTTTCTATTCTGTCAAAAATATCCCGTTGGTTCAATTTTTGACAGATTCAATTTAGCAAAATTAGCCAAATTAACAATTAAGGTGCTACTGAAAAAAAAATATAACATGAAATTATTCTAAAATAATTCACATTCAGAAGCTCCATTACTGTACTCATCAATCTCTGGAAAAATTAACACGTTGGTGCAAAAATTTCCAGAAATTTTGGTTCACTTTTCAATTAAATTCACTCAATATTGCTTCTGTAAATCAATAAAACTCATTTTCGGGAGTTACTGTGCAAATTGCCAAAATGGCCCACGGCGGCCCAACCGGCCACCGCGATCGCGGCCTCTTTCTCCCACGCGGGCCCAAAAGCACTTCGGCCCATCATACCCCCCGCCCGATCACGGCCGCCCTTCAGGATCGGACGGCTCGGAGGGATTTCCGCCCGGACAAAAAAAAAACACGGCGCCGGCTTCCCCAAAACCCTAACCCATTTCCCCACCGAAAAAACCGGATCGGGAGGGAGCTGAGGCGGCGCGGGGCGGAGCGGCAGGCGGGTGCTCGCGCGGGACGGCGGCAACGGCGCGGCGGCCGGCGGCCCAGAGCGCGGGAGGCGGCAGTGCACGGCGCGCTGGGCTGCTGCGCGGCGGCGGCGGCCGGCCGGCCCCAAGCGGCGGCCCGAGCCGGCGGCAAGGCGGCGCCCGCGCGGAGGCGCGGCGCACGGCGGGCTACTCGGAGCGGAGCGGTGGCGGCTCCCGGCGGTCTCCGACAGGAAAGCCCGACCCCCCCTTTCCTTTTTTTTTTTTGTTTGTTTGCCGATCCATCATTTGGGGATTCCATTAGGGTTCGGGATCAAGGGACTCTTCCCGCTCTGATACCATTGTTGGAGCTATCTTTGCATCTGGGGTTCTAGATCTGAGGGAGAGAGAGAGGGAGAGAGAGAGGGAGAGAGAGAGGGGCAGTACTAACCGTCGGAAGCATGGGAGGAAGAACCGGCCATCGTCGGTGAAGTGGTCGGGGAGGATGAAGACGGTGGCGGCGGTGCAGAACCGGTGACAGAGATGGCGATGGTGGAGCTTCCCGTCGCTGCAGCGCCCCCCTCTTGGATCGGCTTAGGGTTTGTCGGTGGGTCTGGCGGCGGCACGGTGAACCTCGTCGTGCGTGCCGCCCCGGCCCCCACCTCTCTTTTATATGGCGCTGGGGACAGGGGCCCACCAGCCTATTGGGCTGGGCGCCCCCGATCAGGGCGCGAGCAAGGGGAGGGTATTTGGCCGTTGGGCCAAATGCCCTGCTGAGATCATTCTAACAATTTTTACCCTCGGATTTTACACATGATATATTTACCCATTCGAGGAGCGGTAGGTTTGGTCACACTTGGGAGCATATCAGCATACATAGCTCACCTGTAACCTTGTGGCTAGCAGATGCAAATGCAATGATGCGTGGTACGAGTACGCCACAGGCACGACTGGAATTGAAGTTCGGTTGGTGGCGCTCACAAGGACGCGCACCGTCCGTGCGATCCCAAGTAAATGCATGCGTACGTGCGCTGGCCTCTGGTTCCATCCCATGCCGCCGTCTCGTCTCGTCGGTCTCCTCTGGTCGCGCCGCGCCGCGCCGCGCGGGGACCGGCCGGCCGGCCGGCACGCGAATCCCTCCCGCGATTACGCACGCGGTTCCAGTTCACTGTTCGCCGTGCTTAACTGCACTTGCTGCCCTCCACGGCTCCACGGCAACCGTGAAACGGTGACTCCTTCCTTCACATCTCCTCCTAATTCACGCATTAACTAGACGTGGAGTACAGTGACTACTAGCATGTACGGCTTCGCAAACAGTCTCTCTACATTAGGCACATAACCTCGCTTAGGTTCTATTTGGCATTAAACTCCGTTGGTAGAAGCTATTTTAGATATTTTTGGTGTTTAGCTAGCTGCTTTTTTTATTAAAGTAAATTACAACACAAAGGTATTGCTCTGTTTCAAATAACTAAATAAATTAGTGGAAATGCGGAAGGAACTACAGTCGGATTTCAGAAATTGTCTAACTTTAATCCAATTTATCGATCAAGCTGTTGAATTATCCGCAATCACTTTTCCGTAACAACTTTAAAAAAGGAGTTCTTTATATATACGACGCTGCTAAGTTGTTAGTTTTGAAATATACCACTATAAAGTTCAGTTCCAACTTTAATATATATCACTATTAACTTGTGGAAATTGAAAATATACCATTATAAACCTTTTAAGACCATACACCCCTCCTCATTTCTTCCCCTCCTCGGCTCGATGGTATGCTGCTTGTCTTGCAATTCTTCTCCATAGAGTCCCTCGAGATAGCCAGCAATCCCTTCTACACATAGGCACCGACGGGCCCTACATGCTCAACATCAAAGCGACCAGTAGCAACCGGGTCAACGTCTCCACCGGCATTGTCGGTACCACCATTGGCATCATGTTTGTTGGAAAATAATCTTGTTTCCTTTGTTGCTAGTAGTATCTGACTTGGTTTGACGTGTACGAGTTGTGTCTATATACAAGTATACGAGTAGAGGATAGAATAAGAAAACGAGTCAGTGGTAGAGTCTGTTTTGTAGTCAGTATATTGAGTATAAGTTGCAAAGCAATGTAAACGAGAAAGAAGTGAACAAGAGCAGTCATTTGTGATCAAGAAGTTGAGGGAGAGAAAAAGAAGAGAAAAGCGGAAGTGCTTTGGCAACCGGGAAAACAATCTATGTTTACATGCTTTATTGAGTGCTTGAAATCATCGAGAACCAAGGGTGCTCGAAGGTAATGAGTACAGGAGTACTCGAAGAGGCAGCAAAGTGGTCGTGGTCGAAGGCGCTGGTGTTTGCAGTCAAAGTATCAAGTACTCATAACTCGGTTATGAGTACGTGCAAAGCGCAATGGGAGCGTGGTCGAAGGTTGCGTGGTCAAAGCTAACAGTGGTATCAGCACATCACGGGGACCAGCAGGTCTCACTGAAGGAGAAGGATGATGCATCCCTGTGGGAGACAGCAAAAGAAAATCTTCGAGCAAGGAAAAACTTCGCTGTATGCGGCGTGGAAAAGCAGCAGTCCAGGCAGGCCCCGCATGCATGTGTCAGGCACAATAAGTAGTGGCTCGAGAGCACTTGCAGGCACGCATGTTCACATGCGTGTAGTTGGGGCAAATCACAATGGCTCGGGACCACAAGGCGACAAGTCCCACAGGCACGCAAAAGGAAGAGGAAGGTCCCACGAGCATGCAGCAGTCCCACGCTCGAGAGGAAGATGTCACCCGCAACGCTAGTGGAGGAAGAGCGGGTAGGTGTGGATGCCAGTGCGGCAACAGTGGGAGACGAAGAGAGTGGAAGGCTCGGGTAACGGCAAATCCAAGACCGCTATGGGAGCAGGTGCTCCAACCCAGACAATCGTGCAAAGGAGGATGAGCTCAGTCCAAGTGTGAGACACGGCAAACGTTAGTTTGTGCAAGGTTCATGATGGAGCAAGCGCATGCTGTAGGATGGTGTCCACCTAGGAAGGAATGACGCACGGAAATGCAAGAAAAGGATGGGAGATGAGAGAAGATCGACATAATCAAGTTATAAAAGATAAAAGAGAAGATCGGTGTGATCAATGTGAAGAAACAAGATTAAGGGGGTGATTGTTGCAAATAATCTTATTTCCTTTGTTCCTACTAGTATCCGAGTCAGTTAGACGTGTACAAGTTGTGTCCGTATACAAGTATACAGGTAGAGGATGGAGTAAGAAAACGAGTCGGTGGTAGAATTTGTTTTGTAGTCAATATGTTGATTATAAGTAGAAGAGCAATTTAAACGATAAAGAAGCGAACAAGAGTGATCAGTTGTGATCGAGAAGTTGAGGGAGAGAAAAGGAAGAGAAAAACAGAAATGCTTTGGCTCCCAGGAAAACAATATGTGTTCGCGTGCTTTATTGAGTGCTCGAAATCCTCGAGAACCAAGAGTGCTCGAAAGTAACGAGTACAGGAGTACTCAAGAGGTGGCAAAAGTGGTCGTGGTTGAAGGCATTGGACTTTGTAGTCGAAGTATTGAGTACTCATAACTTGGTTACAAGGACGTGCAAAGCGTAATGGGAGCATGGTAGTAAATCTTATCAAGGAAAAGCTACAAACACGTACACAATAGAGAAGGCGTGATCGTTATGAGGACGTACTAGTCGTAACAAGGCTACAAGTACGAGCTGATCGGGAAGACACAGTCATAAAGTCGGAGTAGTCGTTACTCGGTTACGAGTACATACACAGCAGCAAGGAGGCTACGAGTACGAGCTAGTCGAGAAGACGCAGTCATAAGCCAGAGTGGTCATTACTCGGTTACAAGTACGTGCACAGCAGTAAGGAGTCATCATAACCAGCTGTGTGGTCGTAAACCACAATGAAATTGTAAACAAGCTACAACTACTAAGATCCAAGCTTCAACGTGATGTAAACATCAACTAGGCTAACAGTGTTGCGCACCTACCAGCGACTTGCGTTTACTCCGTCGAGAGGTATTGCTACCGTTCGATCTGTTCGGCTCAAGCCGTGGCGTCCGCACCACCCGCGCTCAGTGCTAGCAAGAAGACGATGAAAGGGGAGCCAATTCGGCCCTAGGTGCCTGTTGGTGGCTCGGCTGACGCAAGCTTGGCTGTTGCTGCGTCTCTTGTAAGAAGGAAGAGGAGGGATGATACATATGAGATTGAGGCTACGAGCATGTGCATGGATTTGAAGAGTAGTTCTTTCTCTTTCTTTCCTTCTCTTGTTATTGATCAATTTGTTCGGAGGAGTAAGGAGGGAAAAGGAGGAGGACGAGTATTACAGTCTTAAAAAGTTTATAATGGCATGGTTTCAAATTCTGTAAATTAGCATTGGTATATCTTGAAGGCAAAGTTTTATGGTGTATATTTCAAAATCGACACTTAATAATGGCTTATATTTAAACAGGAAAAAGTCCATATAATACTCTGAACTTTACTTCAAATAACACCCTACTATGAAACCGGATATTTGACCTCACCGAACTTTGCAATCCAATTCAAATAACACCCTAGCCTGGTTTCGGATGATGGTATTACCCGCGTAACACGATGAGCTGAAAGTTTTACCATATATGATGACACACTGGTCAAATTTAGATAAATGATCGGTGGGCCCATAGGATCTTCTCTTCCAGATCGAAATAGAGAGGGAGGGAACTACAGGGGGCGGTAGCCATGAAAGCACCACTGGGAGTTGGTGGGAGAGAAACCCTTGTGGACCCCACATGTCATTGACCCAATTTGGACAACGTGTCATTCTACGTAGCAAAACTGCACACTTCATCGAGCCACGTAGTCAATACTACCTTGCGAAATTAGGTCACGGTGTTATTTGAACTGGATTGTAAAGTTAAGGGGGTTAAATATCTAACTTCAGAGCTTGAGATACTGGACGAATATCTAAGCAAAGCTTATAGTGTTATATGGAGTTATTTCTATTTATTAAATAACCCTTAAAAATGAGGACCCCACCACACCGACGTGACCCTTAGTCATTTCGAAAACCAATAAAAGAAAGAAAAAAACAATGAAAATGCTTGAGACGTGGGCTAGTCGCTACATGACCCATGGGCCGAAGGCCGAAAACGGATAGGTTCGACGACGAAAGCATTGCGTCCGTAGGCCGGAGCCCAACACAACGGTGTAGAATCTAGGGAATCGTGGAGATGGGAGGCGCCGAGGTGGTGGATTGTGGGCCTTCCCGCCCAGAATCTAATGCACTGTGATGTGAAGCGATTTAATTAGATGGCGTGATGGCCGTGCATACGTGGTACGCGCGCCCGTGCTCACTGACGCGATGTTTGGCGGTGACACGATCGATGGCTGGCGCTGTTGCATTCGTACCCGTGATCCTGACTACGCATGTCGCTGTACGTGTAAGCAACTCATACGTACATGGGTGTGTTTGGTTCGTGGATGGAGGTTGCATCGTATATCCTGGATGAGTGGATGCAGGTTGAGTGGAATCGTATTTCAGAAAAAGAAGATGTTTGGTGAGGCTGTATGAGCGGATACAAAAAAATTGAGATGCTGTTTGGTTGCCTGTATGAGCGGATGCAGTCTACCAAACCTGAGAGGCTGACACGTGGGACCGCATAAGATACACTGCATCCACTCATCCAGGATGGCTAGTGAAGCTCATTTTGAGCGTATCCACCCATCCAGGATGAGGGCGTATTTTTGCATCCGCTCATACAGGCTGTATCCGCTCATACAGGCAACCAAACAGGCTTTTTCTCAGATTATACGGATCCACTTATCCAGGACGAAGGAGATTCAGGCAACCAAACACACCCAAAGTCTCCGGCTCAATCAGCCATGTCCGAGCAGGCAAACGCACGAACGTGGCGCTTCACTCGCGTCATCCGCTGGCGCTGCGTAGCGCATACATATGTATGTACGTACGTACGTATATACATACACGCACACGTACTTGAGTACCAGTATAGGACAAAGTATCACACGATCGTACCATCATAACCGTTGTCACATATGGACCGACGGCTTAGATCACTTACTAGTTTGCGTATATGAAAGTCCACGCAACGGCTGGCCTGTTCTTTTTTTTTTGTGGTTTTATGGTTTTGACTATGCCTGATTAATCTAATAAATAGTGATAGTTAAAAGAATTCAAAACTAAAAAGTGCTTAAAAACCAAAAAAATATATCGATCAACTATTGCCAAATGCCAGGTCACTAGGCTATTGCCAGGGCGGACCAAATTATTAGGCCTAGTGTCACTGGCACCCAGCCAGGCAGTGACCAGCCTCCAAAGAACAGGAGAAATTAGCGCCAGCAGCCACCCTTGCCTGCTATCTCATGCGTGGTGCCACCTAGTCCTTATTGTGCCTCGCGTCCTCGCCGACCGAAGGAAACTTAGGTCTACGCAATCAGTATGTACTTTACTATAAATTTATCTCAATTCTTCCTGTTTGTTTCAAGAACAAAGGCTATATTTGTGAGTTAGGGTTTCAATGTGATGATTGTTGATTATTTTTATTGAATTGTAGGGTTAAGAATTAGGGTTTTGATTTTGTTTTTGGAATATCGGCTTAGCTCGTTGCAAAATCGAAGGCAAAATTAAAGTATTTGATGACAATGTCAAGTAAGTCATTGGACATGTTTTTCCTAATATATTGTTCTTGAACAGTTGAATATACAAATATCTAATTAACCTTTCCAATTCATTGGTGATGATTTCAATGAAATATTCTTATTTTCTATATGGAGAAACAAAAAATGACTAAAATTACCAATGATGTTGTGTTTTGTCGGTTTATAAACTTAAAAGAATGTAAATATTAAAAGGTAATGCATTAACTTATATTTGACCATTTTACTATTTTTTTACTTGAAAACTTTAAGTCATTTTGTATCTTTTAGCAGGTCATTGAGGTCGGATAATATATTTTACTAATGCCGATCAACTTTTGTCTGTGGTTATGTTAAAGTATTGATGCTAAAAATTGTTGTACGCATTACTATTTAGTACAAATATTGTTTGAAAATTATATATTGTCATATGTATGGTGAAATGGTGAATCTCGGACATTTTTGTTTTAGTTCCGTCCTTGACTGTGGCTTATAATTTTTAGCTGTGACTCGTTAATCTAATAAATAATGATTATTGAAAGATATCGAAACCAAAACCAAAAGGACACTGAAAAACAGGGGGAAAAAAATCGATCAACCATTGCCAAATGCCAGGTCACATGCCAATACATCCTCTTAATTTGGTCCTGGCCGACCAATCTTGCATGCACCACACGCTAGCTGCATCGCAATGTTTGACATGCATGTTGTTATTCTGACTCGGAGAAACCTGGCCATTGCTAGTTTGCTACATGCTAAATAAAGTTCATGGTCCATGCGTGCAGCTAGGTCAATTGCATGTGCAAGCCATGGGCTGGCTCTGTGTGTGTATTCGGACTTGTCAGTCGAGACGTATTCACGCCCACGATTCATCAGTGAAGCTAGCAGAAAAGTCGTCCTCCAATCATTCAGGTTAATTTGGTCAAAGCACAGGGTACCTGGGGGCGGATCGGGATGAAAATTGAGTAATGGCACAAATAACTTTGGACTTCGATTTTTTAGACTAATTTTTAGTGTAATAGGCGCACTTTTGTTGGACTAATAGGATGATGAAAATTTATCTGATATAGATATTGATTAAAAATTAAGTAAGGTCTGCACCCTCGCTGGGCTTTACGGGATCCGGCCCTGTTACTGATCACCTGATTATCCCTACGTGCACTGATGATGCCACTGTTCTTATCGGAGTCTAAAAACAAGTATACTATCATCGTTATATGTCTAGAGACAAAGTTAGATTTGGCATTATTACGTATGTATATACAAAACTAGCGGTATGATATTTCTGTCATCCGATGGGCGAGCAGCAGCGCCGGTGAGGCGACACGTGGCGAGGCCGGCGGCGGCAGGGGCTTGCCGCCCCGCCAACAGACGGCAGACAGCCTGCCACCCGGTGGGAGGAGCCTACCATCCGGTGAAGGGGCAGCAGATGATTAAGCCAGCTGATTAGCTGGCTTAATTACTCACCCTAATTTTTTTATGTTTAGTCTTTGTTTGAACTTTTAAATATATCAAATGAGCTCAAAAAATTACTAAAATTTATGTACAGTCTCCTGACATAACGTACCTCATAGTGTAATTTTTGAGTAATTTTATCCATTGTGAATGTTGCTTAAAAATTCATACAATTTTAATATTTTTATGAATTTTTACATATAGCAAACGAGCTTAAAAAATTACGAAATCTTATGTGAAGCCTTCCGACATAGTCATATTTATTGTATATTATTTTGAAAATTTTATGTGGTTCAAATTTATCACGTTTATTCGGGTTAATTTATACATAAATCCATGATTATTGTTTTGATATTTGTACGAATTTTTATCTTATGGCTTATGGTTTACGATTTACTTACAACAAGTAAATGTAATGTTTTTTTGTCATTTTTTTAAAATAGTTTATTAAAATAATCTTTTAAAAATAATTTATTGTTATTTAATTTGTTCACATAATTATTTGTGTTAGAATTAAAAGTCACGAGACTTCAAAAAAACCCACCTTAGGGCCTGTTTGGAACAGAGGAATTTCACAGGAATTTTGCAGGAAACAGTTCAATTCCCGCAGGAATCGGGAAAAATTCCCGCATTCCAAACAGGGCCTTAATGGAGGAAAAGCACCGACAAAGTGGGCCTTTTCTGACGCTTGCTGAGTCTCCGTAGCAGCTGGATCCGTACGAAATGGACGCCCACTCAACTGGCTGATCAGAGGACGATAGCTACGTGAAATGGACGACAGATGGATGAAACATCTCTCATGGAAGAGAACCACCATTCAATGTTGAATTGATCCGTAAGTTAACCCCTTGGCTCCTTCACTCCGTTTAAGCGTATCCGCCGTTTATTTTTCTCGTCTAGTGTTGCGGTTTCTATCTTGAGTCTTAACTATCCGTGTGTTTTTGCTGATTAAAGGAACGGAGATATTTTCTGTAAAATTACTATAAAATTCCTGCTTTCTATACATGTATATAGAGATGGCAATGGTACCCGATACCTGAATACCCGACGGATTTTACCCGATAAAGAGACGGGTATGGAAAATTTTATGTACCCATGTGTACGTTATTGGGCGAAATCCTCTACCCGCCGGGTAGGCGGATGCGGGTGTGGGTATATACTACCCATACCTGCCTACCCGCGGGTAATGAATACCCGCATTAGACAACTAGGCATCCCACTCAAATGTTAATTTTATTATCTACTTGTTGTTGATTGTGTATTTGTTTGTCATATGTTGATATGGTCATGTCAAGTATGTTTATGTGATATACTAATTTTGATCATTAGACGCTTTTGTGCTTGGCATGTATGATTAATGAATGTCTAAATTGATGATATTCTTATGTGTTGAACCGGGTATGTTTACGGGTACGGGTTACCCGTCGGGTAGTAATACCCGCGCGGGTACGGGTATGGGTAAATTTTCCTACCCGCGTGCGGATACGAGTAACCCGACGGGTAAATTTACACCTAGCAGGTACAGGTATGGAATGGCAATACCTGATAGGTATTTACCTGTTGCCATCTCTACGTGTATGTCGCAGATTAAGTTCAGACTGACGAGTCCAAACTTGTAGTACATCCCCGGCATGTGGCAAATAGTTGGCCAGCACAGTGTTCACTCACTCACTGACGGGGTCGTATTGGAGGGAGGCAGGGAATCATGGAGGTGCACGAAAATTGAAGTTGGTGTGCCTTTCTCTGCTGCACATGTACCACAACAGCAGCAACGCTCCTCTCTCTCTCTCTCGCGAGCGCGATGAATGGATGATCTGTGTGATCGAACGCGGCTTCCCTGCTTTCTTCTTCCAATCTTCTTTATGTTTCTGTCGATATGGTCAAGATCTAGAGCATAGAAAAATATAAAAGAGACAGGAAAAATATTCTGAATCTGTGCCACGTCAACAAAAACATAAGAGAATCAGAAAGATAAAGGTGGTGATCGGTCCGGCTGAAAGCCTCATGGCTTATGGCTGAAAACACTGTAGCTGGCTGAAAAAAACACTGTAGCTGACAGAGGCTTATTTACCATAATTAAATTTAAAAAAATTTAAAAATAGAAAAAACATATTAGCCCATCACGTATAATGTAAACAAATACGAGGAAAAAAAGAACCGGTAAAAAAACTCAAAAAAGCCAAAAGTTCAGAAAAAGACGAAATTTATGAATAGTGCAAAAATAAGCTAAAGTCAGAAGCTGAAGCCATATTGATCAGGGCCAAAATCAGGGAAGCTGCGTTCCTGTGTGATCACCGCCAAAGCTGCAGTGCCTTTTGGCAACTGCCACATTGATTGAACACCACCAATCTCCCCCCCTGTTGTCCGTGCACCACCAACTCCCTTTCCTCTCTCACACCCTCTCTAGATAGTCGCCATTTCTCCTGGCTCCATTTCCCTCTCACTGATCCTCTCCTGATCAAGTAAGTGGTCACACAAGAATCAAGCAAAAACTAGTATAAACTGCGCAAGCAAATTAGACACTGGAGGAGGACCAAGGGGCAGAGAGAAGGGGAGGAGAAAAGAATACAACTCTGCTACTATATCTGCTACTATCTCCCAGACTTGCATGGTATCTTGTCAGAGGGGCACAGACTTTTGTGCTTCTCTTCTCTCCAGGCAAAGAGTAGTGGAGGAGAGAGGAGGGAGAGAGTGATGAAGTCAATGCCACCTCCATTGCCACTTCTTGGATCCTTCATCTTCTTCTTGCTGCTGTTGTGCTGCCCATCGGCGGCCAATGCAAGGACCCCGCGGCCCATGGCTTCTTCCCCTTCTCCTGGGCGTTCGCCTGAGCCCACGCGGGCTCCGCTCACCACCAGCAGCAACATCACCTCCTCAAACGGCAGCGTTGCCATGGCTCCTGCGGCTGCAGCACCTTCTCCCATGGGTAGGTTGGCGGGTAGTACAGTCGGGTCATAGCTGGTGTTTTTTTTTTCTGGGTTTTCAATGTGTTCTTGCAGTGTGTTTCTTGGTTCTTGATCCTGGTTCTGTGCCACGGCATTGCTGAATTGTGTGCTCAGTGTTCTCTTGCAGAATTTCAAATCTGGTGGAAATTGCCCCTCGTTTCTTCCCTTTTCAGAAATCTCGGTGCTGATTTGGTGGGAATGCCATGTTCTTTCTTTTGGGATGGTGGGGGAAAAGTGCGTCCTGGGATAATAGTATCTTCAAATTTTGAAAAAAAACTCCGGCAGCTTCAATGTTATTTCGGGAATTTTAATAGTACGAATTTAATTGGAACAATCCGTTCTTTCTTTTGGAATGGTGAAAAATGTTGCATTTTAGGGTCTTAATAACTTGTCCAAAATGTTTGCCACCGTGTTGCAGAGGCCACAGTGGAGGAGAGGCACCACCATTTTCGCAGGGAGCTTATCGTTGCCATCGTCCTCTCCTCCATTGCCGGCGTGACTATTGTCCTCGCCGCGTTATATGCCTGCATCTTGTGGCGGCGATCTCGCCGAACCCCGGACTTCAAGGGCACCCAGAGCTCAGGTCTTCAACATTCTTTTGCTCTGGCCTAATTGGTTCTTGCAATCCTTGTTCACTTGTCCATGTAAGTTACCTAGCAATTGACCTACTTGCATTGTTCAGATACTGCGAGGATCGCATTGGTGCCAATCTTGAACAAGTTCAACTCGTTCAAGACTAGCAAGAAAGGGCTTGTGGCGATGATGGACTATGCCTCGCTGGAGGCGGCGACGGGGAAGTTCAGTGAGAGCAATGTGCTCAGAGTCGGCGGGTTCGGGTGTGTGTATAAGGCCAATTTTGATGGAGGAGTTGTCTCTGCGGTGAAAAGGCTGGGCTGCGGGGGACAGGAGTGCAAGAAGGAATTTGAGGTGATGATTGTGTGTGTCAATGGTTGTTCTCCGATGGTTGTTCTTGGTCAGGGTGTGATCTTGCTGAAAATGCTTTGATCGTTGTTGAATTGGCAGAATGAGCTAGATTTGCTTGGGGGGATTCAACATCCGAACATAGTATCCCTTCTGGGCTTCTGCATTCATGAGGAGAACCGCTTCATTGTTTATGAGCTGTTGGAGAATGGATCATTGGAAACACAACTTCATGGTACTACCAATTTTTATTGTTGGTTTTGTTATGTAATTATGTCTATCTTGGATTGTGATGTTGGATAAATAAGAAGTGTTGATTAGATTTCATCTCTGTGGTTGTATGTAGGGCCATCACATGGATCAGCTCTAAGCTGGCACATTCGGATGAAGATCGCCCTCGACACAGCAAGGTTCCCCATCTTGCGTTTTCCTGCACTTTGTATGATTAACAATATTATATGCATATGGCCTGTTCTTATAACATGCATCTGTAAAATTAAATTGACCAGGGGATTAGAGTATCTTCATGAAAACTGCAACCCACCAGTTATCCATAGGGATCTGAAGTCGTCTAACATACTTTTAGATTCAAACTTCAATACTAAGGTATGCCTGCTTATTTTACTTCTGGTCAATTAAAATATTACTATTGACCATAACTCATATCACTGAAAGAAAAAAAATTTCAGTTCATTGATCCTTTGTTGGTGTGCAGATATCAGATTTTGGCCTTGCAGTGACCAGTGGGAATCACAGCAAAGGGAATCTGAAGCTTTCCGAGACTTTGGGCTATGTAGCACCTGAGTACTTATTAGATGGTATGCCCTCCTTTTTCTTTACCCCAGTTAGACTAACCATTATTCGCAACTATAACGTTCTACTTTTATTATGTGTAAATACGTTGAATTCAGGGAAGTTGACTGAGAAGAGCGATGTATATGCGTTTGGAGTGGTACTTCTTGAGCTTCTGTTGGGAAGGAAGCCTGTTGAGAAGATGGCACCATCTCAGTGCCAGTCAATTGTTACATGGGTACACAATATTCTGATACTTAACATTCTGAATCGTCATAATCAATTCAACTAAACAATGGAGCAATTCATTCTGTCAGTATAGTTAGAATAATTTCAGTTTTCACCGCCTGAATCCAGGCAGCTAAGTTGCATTTGTCTAATCCATTGACATCTGACATATTTGTAATCAAATGCAGGCCATGCCCCAGCTAACTGACAGATCGAAGCTCTCTACCATAATTGACCCCATGATCAAGAACACAATGGATCCAAAGCACTTGTACCAAGTACTTCTCATTATCAAAATTATCTCATAATCGTTTCTTTCATTTACACCTGTCTTTTCAACTAATTAGATTGTTGTGTTTTGCTGCTTTGCAGGTTGCTGCAGTGGCTGTGCTCTGCGTGCAGCCAGAACCGAGTTACAGGCCACTAATCACAGATGTACTCCACTCTCTGATTCCCCTGGTGCCGATGGAGCTTGGAGGGACACTGAGGATTGCCCCGGAATCGCCTTGCGCAACTCAAAAATATTCTCCCTGTTGAGAAAGAAAAAGGAGAGATATGATTGGAATGCGGTGATTCAGTGGGTTCATATGATCCAAATGGTTCAGATAACTTGTGAGGTTGAGTGCAGGTCATTGTTTCTTGCTCCAATTGCCTTCCCTGGTGCTTGTCTGAGGATGTGTGCCCCAACCTTGTGACCTACTACTTGTTGGTTGAATTGATAGAGTTTTGGAGTTTGCGGAGAAGAGGATTGCGTATCTTCCTGGCTGTATACAGAATTAAACAGAAGTATCTTTTCTTTTCTTTTCTTCTTCTTTGGATCTGAAAACGGCTGTATATAAAGATTTTCACACACTGTAACCCAATATCATTGAAGAAATATTTGCTCCAATCAGTGTGCCACAACGTGTCATTTTATATAGTATGCAATTCATATGCATGTTTGATACTTTGAGCTCAATAACTAGGTTGAGTTAGCGTTCGAAGAATGAACCATGGCGTCAGTTGCGTGTCTCGAAAGAGTCACACACTGTAACCCAATAACATTGAAGAAATATTTGCTCCAGTCAGTGTACCACATCGTGTCATTTTATATAGTATGTATTATGTAATTCATATGCCTGTTTGATACTTTGAGCTCAATAACTATGTTGAGTTAGCGTATGAAGAATGAACCATGGCGTCAGTTGCGTGGCTCGAAAGAGTCACACACTGTAACCCAATAACATTGAAGAAATATTTGCCCCAGTCAGTGTGTCATTTTATATAGTATGTAATTCATATGCCTGTTTGATACTTTGAGCTCAACAACTATGCTGAGTTAGCGTATGAAGAATGAACCATGGCGTCAGTTGCGTGGCTCGAAAGAGTGTATTTTTCACCCTCGTACGTGCTTTTCTTTGCAGTAACCTACCATCAAATAACTGTGCAAGGCTCATTCTGTTCAACTTGCAATGTTGATATATCTATTTGCAGTGGTACTCTCTGGGTTATATTCTCATTTCTCAGTGCAATTTAGGTGCTTTTAACTGGTGAATTCCAATGTTCAACGAGACTATCGTCTTTCAGACAGGGACTTGTTGGGAGCTTTGTTGCCACTGAGTTACAGGATTGTACAAATCCAGATTGGTAGGTGTAGTGATCTCTAGTGATTGCACTTTGTGAATAGCAGTATAGCAGGTATCCGGAGAACTTATCCAGCCTGTTCACGATTATTGAAAATGTACTTCTCAGCATGGATAAAAGGAGCTACGCGTACGAACAAAGCTACCAGGTTTTTGTAAACACTGGCTGACAGGTTGGTCCCACCGCAAGCGGTAAATTTAGGGCGAGTATTTCTGCATGGTTTCCTCGGGTAATAGGTTCGCCACATATATCTAGCGTATATCATGGACCCCTTCGCAACACCTAGACGACACGTGAAGGCCCCAATGGTTGTAGTAGACCCTCCCCACAAAAAATAAATTTAATATCACAGTGGATACATAGCCCACATATCAGATATTAAACTGATAAAAACAGATACTACACTTGCGAACGGGCCTCTAGCCTAGCGGTTAAAGCGCCACAGTAGCACCCCCAGGTCCTGGGTTCAACTCTCAGTGGGAGCGAATTTCAGGCTGGGGGAAAAAATCCCCTCGCCTGCTACCACACCAAAGCACAGGACTAAGGACCTGCTCAGGTCGTTGGCGTTGATCCGAAGGATCCGCCTGGTCGTCTCACAAAAACGGGCAATGGTGCCGCTGTGTAAGAGTGGATCAGGGGTTTAGATGTTTTCTCGATCTGCGTGAGAAGATCTTCTCCTTATAATGCCCGGGGGGACGTCTTTCCCCCCACAGATCGAGTTTTTTTTATTATATCATGGACCCCTGGTGCTGTGGGCAACCAAGCTTTTTGAGAATCTTACAAGGTTAGTTGAGTTTCTGGGAAACAATGGCAACAGGAGCAGCCACCAACCATGTGCATATTCGGTAGGAAATTAAGACCATGTCATATGGTTGCATTGTGATTCGGTAGGAAATTAAGACCATGTCATATGGTTGCATTGTGATAGGCTGCGAGAAAAAGCGTCATGTAGCAACTTCTGTGCAATGGCATTAGGGGCATGTCTGTCTATGTGTTTATTCTTTTAGACCGTGGTTTATGGTTTTTAGCTTGTTTATAAAAAAGAGTACGGTCTAACAGAAACTCGTGGGCGATTTTGGTTGATATAAATGAAGTTGCTATAGTACTACAATCAACTTGTAGACCCCGTCTTGAAAAGACACACCGTTTAAAAACTAGTTAATGTAGAAAAACCGAAAATTACTTTTATAAACTGAAAAAAGCTCTATATGGGTAGAGTCACATTAGGTAGTTGGAGATTACACATTCATACTAGCTTTAGCAGCAACAACAAGTTTTTTGTCCCAAAAAGTTGAGGTAGACTAGAAATAAAATATCTTTAAGGTCGAAGAAATAAGAGTCATGTAATAAAATCTACAAGGTTAAAATCTTAAGCCTACATTCCGCTATCTGAGCAGAGAGTCTAAAACACTGCCCTTAAATGTGTTCCTATCCAAAACTAATTATTTGAATATATTTCAATCTCCTAAGTTTCTTTTAACTGCTTTCTCTCATGTCAGTCTTAGTCGATTTCTGTCTCTTCTTGTGTTTTCGGTACATCTTAAAATTTCATTATGTATTGGTGCATCAAGAGGTATCCATTAAAGATGTTCAAATTATCTCAAACGACGTTGAATAAGTTTTTTTAATTGGTATTACTCTTATTTTATTATGTGTATCGCCATTACAGATTCGATTCCATCTTGTGTAGCTTCTTATACTCCTGTCTCTTCTAGTGTAGCTTCTCTTCAATTGTAGCTTTAGCAAGTAGTAGAATAATTAATGCAACGCTACTGCTGTCTTCTTAGGCCCCGTTTGGCACAGCTCCACCACCAGCTCCTTGGAGCTGTTTGGACCTGTTTGAAGCTGTTTTGTGCCAAACGGGGTAAAGCAAAATAGCTCCACCCAAGGAGCTCCTTAAAATCTGCTGAGACAAAAATAGCTCCACCCAAGGAGCTGAAAAAAGTAGCTTCACTTGGCTCCACTTGTGAAGCCAAAAAAAAATAGCTCCACTTGTGAAGAGGAGCCCTGCCAAACAGGGCCTTATACTGATACATTCTTCCTGCATGTCTACTGTTATTTGACTTGATGTTCTGTCCTGCAAGCCCTCTGGTTGCTTTGTTGAGGCTCTTTACTGTTCAGCATTAATTGCTAAGCATGCATGTCTTGTTGGTGTCTTTCGAGTGCACAATCGGTGCCTGCCAAAATTATTTGATCAGCTAGTTCCAGCAGTCTAACCGGGATTCAGCAGCGCCTCAACCGCTGGAGTCTTGCGGTCTGGCCGGTGTGAGAACCCGGTCAGGCAGGGTTGACTGTTTTGTTTCGGCCAGGGTTTTGTTTTCGTGTAAATCGCAGAATAGGTTTTGGCGAATAAAGTCTAGGATTATATATTGTATGAGATATATTATTGCAACATGGGTTAAGTTATGAAAAAACTTATGCTCAAAAATAATTTCTTTATATTTAGACGTGCAGGATCGTTTGGAGTCAATCGTGATCATGGAGAGGATTAGAGCTATGCTTAAAACGATTAAGAATGCTGGATGAGACACTGCGTTCAAACATAACACAAGAAAGATGAAAAATATTGAAAGGAGGGTCGAACGGTGAGGTTGCACCATATAGCATGGTGAGTCCAAATGAAGCATGGTCCGGTGGAACTAGAATGTGACTGACTTACCAACGTGTGGCAAGCCAATAGTGCAGTTACACGTGGCAAGTATGAGAGATTGCTTGCAATGGATAGAGAAGACCAGGTGAATGGAAGGATATTTTGGTAGTTTGATCAAAATTCTCGAAACGGCTTTGGAAGAAAACCGCAACGTGTGAGTGACGCTTGGAAGGCGGGTTGGGTCATAGAGAAGCTGGTTTGATCAAAATGAGTCAATACTAAGGACTTGGCAGATTCGGTTGTGTAATGAATGCGTTAAAACTTATGTGTGTGTGGAGTTATTGGGTTTCTCCATTGTGCTAAGTCAATAGTATCTATTAAGGGTTAGATATGGTTAACTAGCCCATCTATTTAAGAGGTTAGGATAGAGACTTGTGGTTAGCCCATTTATCTCAAATGTTCATGTGTTAGCGTTAGGGTTTAAAAGAAGAGTACTTGTAGTGTGCTTTCTGTCCTCCAAGGTGAAGTGGCTGTAAAACTTTTCTCTTCAAGAAGCAATAAATTAATCTTTGTTCATCTCCATGAATATCTCCTATATTGATTGATTTGCTCTTGTCTTAGTTGGTTTCCCATTCTTAATCTTGCTGTGCTAAGGACGTATAAGAGATAAAATAACTTTTAGAAATCAATTTCTACCCATCTAGACACTTTGATAGCAAGTTCACAAAGTTTATCGGTTTTACTTGATTTTGGCCTCAATGAGTGATTTCGTGATCCAAGTGTTTTTGGCTTGTTTTCTTTGATGTTCTTGCTTATTGTGATATGTAGTAATACATTTAGAATCATTCTGGTCATTCTTTGCTTACGAATAAGTCATATTCACTGTATTCGTATTTTGCTTGGTTTTGTTGTATACTTGTTTAAATATGAAAAATGTCTAAATTTTGATATGGATTTTTGTGATCAATGGGTGGAATAGGTTTCTGAAACTTTAAATAAGGTGTGTACAAAATCGCACAACATTTGGATCATCGGATCAAAGTTACGTGGATTTTTCTATTCGCATCAGTGCTAAAATTACTGTTTACCCGCGTGAAATCACTATTCCAGCGGTCAGACCGCCAATTCACCCTAGTCAGACTGGCTTAACAGCAGTTGAACCTCTAGGGTTTGGCTATTTTTCAGTTTTTAATTCCTTTGTCAATTTGCTCTGGGATTTTGGTTATTGATTCAATTCTCAGTACCTTTATAGTCATTTAAGAAGAGGATATAGAATACTTAGAATTTTTTTAGATAACACCATTCACTCTCTGTTGCCTTTCAGTTCTACGCTATGTTCTTTTGTGCCATGATGGTTTTCTCATGTGTTCTACCTTGTACTTGCTTATCTAGCTGAAAACAAAATTAACATCCAATCCCTGAGATATCCCACATTTAAGCGTATGCTTATAAGCAAAACAGTTGGTACATAGGCCTTGATCTTTTAAGCTTTTGGCTTCTTTAAAAGTCAAAATAAATGGAGTGACTTCTTGAAGCGAATTCTTCAAACTGTTTTCCTAGTTCAAAACTATGTGCATCGTTTGCATCGATGTCTCCAATTCTCCATCATCCGCTACCGTTTTAAAAAAATACAATTAAAAGCTATTAGCAGTAGTCAAAATCCATCAACCGTGACTTTTCTTGATCGGGGAGGGACGCACGATTCATTTAATTCTTACAAGGATCGCATCTTCACGCGCATTCGCCAGCTTAGCACGCATGCGTGTACACTTGCAAAGTTGCAATCCTATCTCTGCTTAGTTAGCTTTGGTGGTGATCATTTGGGCTTTTTTGGTGGCTTATGGCTGAAAAGCACTGTAGCTGGCTGAAAAACACTGTAGCTGACAGAGGCTTATTTAGCATAATTAAATTTAAAAAAATTAAAAAATATGTTAGCCCATTACGTATAATACAAACACAAACGGGAAAAAAGAACCGGCAAAAAAGCTCAACAAAAAGCTAAAATTTCAGAAAAAGACGAAATTTATGAATAATGAAAAATAAGTCAGAAGCTGAAGCCCAAATGATCACAGCCGAAGAAGATCAAATTCTGTACCTGCTCGAGTTGATCTCACGTTGTACGTTTCGTTCTTCACTCCAGTACATGCATTTGATTGAGGATTGCAAGCTTCAGTTAACTTTTTTTTTAAGGGAGAGAGAGAGAGCAAACTTAAGTTAGCTAGTAAGTACACTGATTGAGGATTTTGTGTCGCTTTTTTTTTGAAATGGCCCGCAAGCAGTAAGGTTCACGGTCAGGTTTATATGGGCCTAAACTACTAGGCACTTAGCCTAATCAGGCCCATTAAAAACGGGCTGGGCCGTACGGCTATGGCATTCTCGGCGCAATGCTTGGTCCGTATCCATATCCGTACGGACCGTATCTACAGAACCTTCCTGAGACTGACTCCTGGGCCGGTGTCCGTATCTATACATACGCACTAGCACGGTCCACTCGCCACTGTTTCTTCCTCGCCGGATACCAACCAAAGCCGCCTCGCGCCGCGCCTCCTCGCGTTCCGCCGCCACCGTCGAGCGCGTCGCCGCCGGCCATGTCGGTGAGTGCCCTCCGAATCCTAGTCTCCGACCCCCGCTTTCCTCCTCCCTCCTCCTCACCCAAAACCCTAGCTTTTTTTTTTTTGATTCGGTTCCCTGTCTGATCCGCGTGGTTCGCTCGATCGCCTCTTCCTCCTCAGATCTTCGAGTACAACGGGAGCGCTGTGGTGGCGATGGTGGGGAAGAACTGCTTCGCTATCGCCAGCGACCGGCGCCTCGGCGTGCAGCTGCAGACCGTCGCCACCGACTTCCAGAGGGTGTTCAAGGTCCACGACAAGCTCTACATCGGCCTCTCCGGCCTCGCCACCGACGTCCAGACGCTGTGGGTATCGAGGGTTCTCGGTTGATTTGGTTGCTTGGTTGGTCGCGCCTGATTCGGAGGCTTTAATCAGTTTAGGGTTTGGGTTTGACGTGTGTGTAGGTACCAGCGGCTGGTGTTTAGGCACAAGTTGTACCAGCTGCGGGAGGAGAGGGACATGAAGCCCCAGACCTTTGCGAGCCTCGTCTCTGCCCTCCTCTATGAGAAAAGGTGATGAATTTCACTAGCTTGATTTGCAGGCATGTTGCAGCGGTGATGGTGTTTGAGTATTGGTTCATGTGAAAAGATGAAGCATTGAATAGGAAGTCAATTCGGGCTTACTGGATTGTGCCGATCCTGTGGGAACTCAAGCACGTTATTGTGCCCGTTCTATTGATTAATCTTGACATGTATTCCAGATAAGAAATTGAGAACAGCCGGTGCTGCAGATAGGCTGTTAATAGAAATGTCTTCCTCTGAAAGTTTTTTTACATGTAACAGTAGGGGAGGCCCCTATGGTGTATTAATAGAAAAAAGGTTTATGTACATAGAAAGAAAAAATAATATACACCACAAGGGCTAAGAAATTAAACTATTGAATCAAGCCACTCAAAAAGAATGTCTTTATGTTGATCCTTTACTCGGTGCACCTGCAGAGCTAGTTCTTCATTGAAATGCAATTTCCAGCATGCAATGTTCGGATTGATGTTTTCGAACACTACCATTTCTTTGCTTCCAAATGTGCCAAGCCGCAATGATAAAAATTTACTTGTAAAAGATCGAGTTAAATGTTACTCTTGTTCTTTCTACCTTTAGCTGAACATTGTCCTCTGATCTGTAGGACGATAAGCCGAGATATTAGCTTTATTTTGCTGTAAGAAATGCCAAAGCAACTGTGCAATTCTTGTTTCTGGTTGTTATGTGTCATTTTTTCGTCATGTACTCATATCTGACTCATGAATACTATCTTTGAATAATTGACGAGTAGGATGTTTTTGTAAATACAGGATTGCTGTTATTGTTACTTGACAGATCCTTTTATCTTAAATTGTTTCTCTCTCCATTTGCTGAATATGGATCTGGCTAATGGAGCTATTTCATGGTATATAGGTTTGGGCCATATTTATGCCAACCAGTTATTGCTGGGCTAGGAGATAACGATGAGGCATTTATATGTACCATGGATTGCCTTGGTGCCAAGTATGTATCAATTCTTCCTGTTGTCTTTCTTGGACACTTTTACTCACTAGTGCTATCTTCTTATCTAAAGTCCAATTGATCTGAACAGAACATCACCTTACGCGGTGTTTTTTTTTAATATACTTCCAACTTGCCAAGTATCGTACCTATCCCTTTTGTTCATGTGTAGGAGTAAAGAATCTCACACTTTTGGCTTAGTCAGCATTTTCAGATTTAATTTTCTTGGGTTAAGTGAGTATATTTGCCATTTTCTTTCTTCTGCTCCCTTTTTCCTTTTGTGTAACAGCTATGTTTTTGGCTATAGTATTTCAGTTACATTTTACATTAAGAACTGAACAAACTGCCATGATAAGGGGTGGGATGTGCGGAAAGCACTCCCCCCTCTTTCTTCAGGGACAGCATGAATATATATGTCCCATCGTGAAGTTCATAAAACCCTAATTTCATAAAACCAAAATTAGGGTATAAAAAGTACTACAAACAAATATATATTGGCCTATTATAACATAGGTGAGGACGGTTCCACTTGATTTTAGGGTTCACGGGGAGTCCCAGAAAGTCGTATTTTTAATTTATATTATACAGCATGGCCATATTCCATTCCTGACTGTACCTTTGTGTAATCACACCCGTTCATGTTAAGTCTCTTGATAACATGATAACGTTGTTGGTTGCCTGTTCTTTCCTGTGCATCCTATGCTGACTTCCTGTCTGACCATTACGTCTCTAACAGGTAATCTGATTAAAAGTATTTCCTTTATGCAGGGAACTAGCAAAAGATTTTGTGGTGTCCGGTACTGCTTCAGAATCACTATATGGTGCTTGCGAGTCCATGTATAAGCCAAACATGGTTAGTTTCTTTAAATGAGAACTTTGCCGAACATAATATGTGATAACATCACACTAATTTTTTATGTAGTTACTGATGGGGTTATTGAGATCTTTTTTTTATTACTCATCATAGTTATAGGAAATTTAGTTTTCATGGATCCAACTGTTGCTGTTCAAAAGTAATTTCACATTTCATGATCACATTCATGGTTGTCACGGCGGAGTCGGCGACCACGGCGAGTGAGGGGCGCTTGGACGGCTAGGCGACGCTTAGACGACGCCGCGGCGACGCCTAGGCGAGCGCCATATCTAGCAGTGTATGCATCGTATGCATCGCAGTGTAGTCTCCTATCTCTCGGTAACGTATATGATGCCTAACGAAGTCTCCCGTCTCTCATACCCCCTCATACTCGTCTCTCTCTCCGTCTCTCCCGACCTCCTCTCTCTCTCCCATCTCTCCCATGCCGCATCCTCTCCCCGCCGCCTTCTCCCCTCGCCTCCTCCTCCCATCGCCTCCAGCTCCTCGCGCCCGATCTCCTAACCCTAGCCGCCACCTCCCCCGTCCGCCGCATCCTCTCCCCGCCGCCTTCTCCACCCACCGCCTCCAACTCCCCGTCCCCGATCTCCTAACCCTAGCCGCCGTCAGCCAGTCCTCCCGACTGCTCTTCGGCTCCCGCTCTCTCCCCGCCGCCTCCCCTCCCAACGCCGCTGGAGATCGACGTCGGCGGCGGAAGCAGGCTGGAGATCGACGCTGGCGGCTTGAGCAGGCCAACGATCGGCGTCAACAGCAGGAGCAGGCGAGGCGACCAGTCTCGACGTCCCCCTCCGGCCGCCGGGACGACTTGGCGTCGCCTAGGCGACGCCGTGACAACCATGATCACATTTATACCTGAACTTTTAGATACCGTCATTAAACTTGGGCAATTAAGTTGTTGCGTTGTGAAGATGAGAGGGAAGTGTGCCATTCACATAAAGATTTGCTTTCTACAGTGTATAATACTTAAATTGATATGTGTTGTACTGTAAGATGACAATTTTGTATTACATTTTTCTTTGGTAAAGGAACCTGAAGAATTATTTGAGACAATCTCGCAAGCATTGCTGGCTTCTGTTGATCGTGATTGCCTGAGTGGCTGGGGAGGTCATGTTCTCCTTGTGTAAGTTTCACATGCCTTTCAAGCTTTTACATAATGTACCATATATGCATGTGCAGTCGACTTTTCTACTGATTGACAAGACTTGCGCAATTCACTAATTGGATACATGTTGCTCAAAAGTGCACCCCGAAAAAATACTTATCCAGTGATCAAATGGCATTGTTTGATATGTGAAATCAGATGATATTATTCAGATGAGACAGTTTTACCCCTTAGTCATAACTCCGTAAGTAGTTGTTTTGAGGCAGCATGCATACAAATCAGAGTTCAGTTGAAGATGCTTGTTTTTCATGCCTTTGGAGTCTTATCATATTCTGAACTTGTTTTCCTGGTTGCAGGACACCCACAGAAGTTCAGGAGAGAGTGCTCAAGGGAAGGATGGACTGAGCTCTAACCTGCAGTCTCTAGATCACGTAGGATATTGTTTCTTCAATCAACCTATCCTGTACTACGTACAGAATTCGGAAAACCTGTGTGGTCTATTTACACTTCTCAAAGAACATGGAGCATGAAAGATATGGTTGTTGCATTCATCTTAAAATGCTTAAGACGTCTACCTCTGTTTTCGATCACACAGCTTGGACTTGAACGTGCACTGATATGAAAGCCATCTTTGGCTAATTTGCCTGACTGATTGCATGAAACATGCATGATTGTTGGTTCCATAAGCCATCTTTGGCTAATTTGCCTGAGAGATTGCATGAAAGATACATGATTGTTGGTTTCATCTTTCCATGCTTCAGACACTACTTTCTTCTGTTTTCGAATTCCCCACAGCTTGAACATGCACCGACACGAGAGCCTATGTGCCTGTGTGAGTACTTTATTACAGCATACCATGGATTTATTTCATTTCTTACTAACCAAATGTCCGTGTGTTGTAACGGATATTAAATAATTAATAACATAAATAAGTTTCAAAAGAAATTTAATATATTACATTTAATTGCAATCTATAACATATCTAGGACAAGCTCACAAGATTATGGAGGAAAATTTCTGAATAGATTACGATAATCAGGATCAGATGAAACTATTTATTTCATATTCAATGGTAACTTTGGTAAAAGCATACGAAAAATAGAGGTTTTTTATATACCATGGAAGTTGTCAGATTTGGCATGCTAATCTCTGTATAACTTGTACATGTCACATAAAAACTGTGCATGATTCCCTTTTGAGTTCTTTAGCTCCCAGAGGTCCTCATTTGTAAGAAAGGAATATCATATGGTGAATTAATAATAAACCCCCACAACTTGAACTATGCAGATAAGAGTATCAAGGTAACAAACCTGTAAAACAGACTTGAATTGTTATGTTAATACCCACCACAACAATATTCGCTCCTGAAGTAAAAACTATGTTGCGTGAGGACGAGGCTGTTACCTACGGCACGGAGCTTGAGCTTGATGACCCACTTCCTCACGGATTCTATCTTGCGTGAGGAGGACGAGGCTGGCGGGATCAGGTCCTGCGAGATCGCGGTCCTAAACAATTTTTAAGTAATTTACAAATTAAAACCATGCCTTACACCTACTGGCATGAAGTTAAACCATAAATGTTCTACACATTGCATTTCACTCAGCAATGCAGCAAAGCCATCTATCCTGATATGGTTCCCTCCTATAAATCAAATGAAAAGTTGAAAATACTATAGACAAACATGAGATGCTACCGGGTACTGCATTATAGCAGGTGATAACAGGTGGGGAGATGTGAATTGTGGCCTTATAGCTTCTAGAGAGAGCTAGGGCGGAGTTGCTCGGCCATGAGGAAGAGCATCACGAGGAGGCGGTTGTTGACACCTCCGTCGAAGAGCGCGCAGCACTGCGGCCCGACAAGGGAGCCCTGCAGTACTCGCATCGGGGTGATGACGAGGTCGAGTGGTGCCACCATCACCATCCCTGCAACGACACAGCCATGCGCCAGTCGATCAATGCCATCATCTTCCAAATGAGGTACCCGACGTGCCCTCCATGCTCACCGTCACCGACGCGGTAGGAGCGCTGCCACCTCGCAGATGGAGGCACTCAAGCGCCGCCTCGACCCGCTCCACTCCCGCGCCCACACCGATCTCGACGCCTCCCTCTCCCGTACCTCCAAGCACTATTCGGGGGAAGAGTTGGGGTGAAGGCGCCAACAAGGCTGGTGAGGAGGGGCTGAGCGTCGGCACAGAGGTGGGTGGGTCAGCGGCACAGGTGGGAACGGTGACTGGCCAGAAGGAGGCGATGGAGCAATTAGGCGGTCGAGCCGCACGAAGCACAGGGGGGTGCAGCCTGGGGGAGGGAGAGGTAGGGGAAGGCGGTGGCGCGGGCAGGGGTAGAGTTAGGGCGGGTGAGCGGCATAAGCAGATTGATCTTCGCGTGGGAAGGGGGCGGTGATTTTGGCGTGGGTGGTACTGGAGAAGCGGGGTGCGACGTGTGCGTTGGATTGGCGATGGACAGCTAGATTTGATAGTTTTGAAAGGCAGATGAATTATCACCGACTCTTTTTTTAAATAGTAGAGATGCTGGTCCATTGGAATGTTTGGTAATTGGTAACATGGACTCATCGAGTATAGCGACCTCTTCAATTGGTGATAGGGATCACACGCTTGCAGACCAATCAAGTAGTCCAAACATATCCTAATCCCATGTACCCATCACTTACCTTATCTCTGGACGTCTGCATATATAGAGAAAAATGAGATCTCCCACACGAACGGCAATCTTTTCTTGCATCAGCCGACCAAATACTTCCGCCCGCCGGAAGCAAAAGTGTGCCAAGAAACTAATTTTAACCATGGCCAGATGATGTATAGACTACAGTACGTCTCTGTCACCTTACACAGCATGCTCCTATCATCGCTTGATCAATTCTTGCAACGTTAATTTGAGTAGCATCCAAAGCCTACGCGCGCGCGCACTTGCATTGCATGGAAGAGTTGGGGAAGGGAGGGGGAGACGCCGGACGGCTAAGGCTGGCGAGCGCCGGCGCGGGCCACTGTGGCATCGTCGGCGCTGTCGAGCTGGACCTCATCGTCACGGTTGGTGCGGTGGCCGGCCAGGCTGTGCGCGCCGCGGAGTTGCCTCTGTTCGTCGACGTGCCACGGGTGACGGTGGCGCCGGCGGCGGAGGCGGAGGGCGAGCCGCGGCAACTGTTCGCGTGCCACTACTGCCGGCGCCAGTTCTACAGCTCGCAGGCGCTCGGCGGCCACCAGAACGCGCACAAGCGCGAGCGCACGCTCGCCAGGCGCCACGCCGGCCTGGCGCCGCCGCTCGTACACGATTACGCGTTTCCCATCCACGGCGCGTTCATGGAGGCGCCGGCGCCGGGATGGATGCGTGCGTGGAACGGCCATTCGACGGCGATGGCGGTGGCTGGCAACGTCGAGCGGCGGTGGGGTGGCGGAAATTCTGACCGCCGTGGGGATGAAGATCAAGGGCTGCCTAAGCTTGACCTGACGCTGAAGCTGTGACTGTGGACTTGCACGCACGAAGGTATATATGCATATGAAGATGACTTTGTTGCTAAAATGACATTTTCTCCACTCGTTTTTGTCTGTGTTTCTAATGATGTTATATATATATATATATATATATATATATATATATATATATATATATATATATATATATATATATATATATATATATATATATATATATATATATATATATATATATATATATATATATATATATATATATATATATATATATATATATATATATATATATAAACGCTGTGATATATAGATCCAAAATATGAGGACCCTAAGTATGATATATTCATCGAAAGTGCTATACCACATTCGAATGGTTTTTAGAGCAAAATCAGTCGAATTTCTGACCTTTCGATCTTCGTGAAGATTCGTGTACCGTCTTCATCACCGGCATCTTCCTTGTCTTTGGCGACGCCATCGTCTTCACGCGCCGCCACCCCGTGGGATTAGGACTTGGGTTACTCGTTAGGGTTTACACGAGCCCTCCGAAATTAGAGGGAGGCCGGAGCGGTGGTAGACCAGTGGTGGGAGGCGAAGGTGACAGGGCAGCGAGCCGGCAGCGGCGTTGCCTCGACCGCGGGCAGGAGGAGGGCGGTGGGCAGGGTAGGCGGCGAGGGCGACACGTTGTGGAGTCATTAGGTGATGGAGGGCAACGTTAGCCGCCAAAGACGGGGAAGAAGGGTAGGGCGGGGGTGTTGGAGGTGAGCGTCGGGGAAGGAGAAGGCGGTGGGAGGGAAGGAGCAGGAGGAGGGAGGTGGTCGCTGGTGGATCTCATCGGTGCCAGGGGATGCCAGCGAGGAGGCGAGTGGCAGCGTGGGGGAGGTGGGGAGGCAGCGGCGGGTGGGGTGGGGTGGGAGTGAGGGTATTGTTAGGATTTAGGTTAAGGAGATTTTATATGTGAGTGGATAGAATGATTTAGACCATTGATTTTTTTATCTGATGGTTAGAAAATGTAACTGATTTTAGGGAAGAAAATAATTAAAAGTTGTATAGACACTCCCTTTTATTCATATGCATGCTCTGTATTTTGCAACCTAGCTTGAGCTTCTCAGCATCATATTTTTTCATCATTTTCTCATTAGATTTCTTGGATTTATCGATGATTGATCTTGTGATCTTTGGAAAAAATGATTGATCTTCTGATTAGATGGGCTACATGTTGCATATGACTCGTATACACAAAGGAAAAGGCTATGTCCAAAAGGTGTCCGAGTCAAACATATAACTAGAGTATAAATATATACCGTCGACCTCTCGTAACTCTGTAGGACCGACAATGACAACAGACGGATGTGAATGATGCATTCTTAAAATCTTCTCCCAAGCATCTAGAAATCTTTCACTCCAGTAGCTAAATAGCTAAGAAGATCAAATTTGACAACCTAAAGCCAATAGCTAGGTCTCACAGATTCAACACTTAACTGGTCTGACTGCTACTAGAGGTGCGGTCTGACTGGTGGTCGATTTGACTGGCCACAACATAGTGGACTGATCGGTGACTGGTCTGAGCGGATCTAAGAACAGTCTGACAGCTCCCATGTTCCCAAAACAGAAAATCTGGCCGAGCCAAGACCAACTTTGGTGCAAACTCCAAACTCCATGTCCAAATGTTTTAAAACTTCGCACATGCCTTATTGAGGTCAGGAAGAGGAGAGAAGAGACAAAAAAAACTAATAAGAACAAGAGCAAATCAACCCAGACAAGAATACTTTGTGAGAGATCAACAAAGTTGATTTATTTTTTATTGAGGATGAAAATCACTACATAAGAAAGACAAGAGAGCACACCACATTGCTCACTCTTTTCTCTCTAACCCTAACCCTAGAATTCATGATTGAAATGGTTAGGATGGTTGGCTTGCAAGCTTTGATTCCCAACCCATTAAATAGATGGGGTAATCTGCCCTCATCTACCCTATTGGATACTATCCACTAACATAATTAGGGAAAATTCGTTAACCTCACAAAACACAGATTTTACACTCACATTTAACTTATGCACGCTTTTTAAAGCATATGAGCCCGAATCCACTAAGTCATTAGCCTTTGATCCACTTGATCTTCTCAGCATCTTCTTAACCTAAACCACTTTTCTATGTGTCGTGGTTTTGATCCAATGCAGTTTTTGATATTTGGTCAACTGCCAAAATATCCTTATATTGACCCGATCAACTTCTTATTCCATTGCAAACAATCACCATACTTGTTATGTACAGGTGCACCAATGGCTTACCACGTTTCGGCAAGTCTCTCCCACTCTGGTTCAATCGGACCATGCCTCACTTGGTCCTACCAAGCCACTTGGTGCAACCCGTCATTCAAACATTTCCTTCAATATGCCTTGCTTTCCTTGTGCTATGCTTGAGTTCAACCAACTCACTCAGCATCCTTGACCATTCTAGACCTCGGCTCCTATATGAGCGTAGTCCTTGTCATCGCCATTGACCATAGTTGACTTCAAGTTTCTTTGCATATCCAAAGACCAATAATTTGTTTCTAGTGTAAGTTCTTCATAACTTAACTCATGTTAGTCCAACATGCTTCATGCAACATGAATACACTGACTTAGGACAATATGATTCGTCCCATAATCAAATTCTCAAAATTCAAAAATCTCAGCTAAAATTTAGAACTTAGCCAATTTGACTACCATTAAGTAGCCGGTCTAATCGCACACTGCCAAAAGACTTGAGACCGGCCTAATCACCCTACCGACCAGTCAGACTGGTTGCACCTATCAGACTGCTCAACAAGGTCAGTCTGACCACCTTAGGCTGAAACTACCAAACTAAAAATCCAAATCTTTCACAAATTTGAATTTCAACTCAACACACATTGACAATGGTTCATCACAAATATTCCCAGACCTTCTCACATGGTCCCTCAAACTCTAATCATGAAAAGAAACTCCTCATAGGAACGGAGCCACTGTGATTCGGCTCCTAGGGATATAGGCATTGCCGAACATCGTTAACAAATCTTCGTATCTCTTGTGTACTTTTGCACTTTGCTGTGATTGTTCTCTCGTGCTAGGACTGATGCTGGCTTCAACACTACACCTTATATATACCTGCAATATATTCAGTCCGATAGCTGCAGGTAGCTCGACTACCTCCTTGCCTATGCATCTTAACCATATCAACAAGGCCATATTACTTAGCTGGTGCGATATGTAATGACGAGGCCATCAATTTTCTCTATAATTGCCTAGGATGATCAATTGCAAAGTTTTGAAAATGAGTGTGCATCAAACCTGCTCATGCTTTAAACTTAAAAGCCATCTGTTATCATAGGAGATTATGACACATCAGCTGAGTTTACAACATAAGGGCATCCATGCTCAAAGTTTATATTGCATCACAAAAGAACTTCCAAAAAGATCTACAGGCGTACCTGAGGGTAGACAAGACCTAGAACCAGTAATCAACTCCTACTAAGGGATCATCACAGTTTTTCTCGAAAGGCTCTTTATTATCTTCCTAGATTTTTTTCTGTTGATATTTTAGTAAGTACAAGTACAATTGTATCCAACAAATCATATAGGAATATCTAATTATCTACTTGCTAGTATTTCAATGGAGTGGAACATTTTGATTTTATCACTATATTTGTGGATGCAAGTATAAATCTAAACATGAAATGTAAAACATTATCTTCTTAGGAAAAAAGGGTTTAACCAACTTAATTATCAACGTAAAAATCATATCAAAACTACTTATGACTTATTATTGGATTCATCCATTAAACACAGCTTCATTTACCGAAAGCACAGCGTATCTAAATACTATATGTTTGACTGTGCAGAGTTGCCTAGCTTTACCCACAAGATTTCTCAAACTCACAGTATCATACAATATACACGCAACCTATTAGCGTGTGAATGAGTTGAGATAACAAGGTCGTTCATTTCTTTTTTTCACTCTAGTTTCTACTCGGTAGGCTTGGGACCATTGTACCTTTTATCAGGAATCTATAGGTCAATGTGGAAATCATGACTCGATGTTGAGTGGATCTAGTGTTGTGAAGGGTGGCAAGTGACTTTACCAATCCCACTTCCATTTCACCCCTGTTTTGCGGGCAATCCTGAAACTCTGGAATAGCTAACTTTTCTGTAGACAATTGATCAAATCAAGTAGTGTACTAGACCAGGTTTGATAAGTCAAACTTATGGTTGATCGATTCATGGGTTCTTTACATAGTATAAAGGTCTAGTCCTTACTTTTCTCAATTGAGGACGTCATCCGCATTCCCTGTGCACCACAACACAATACCACTGAACCAAACCAAAGCCTCTACCCTTGGATGAGGTCATTGACTCCAACCATCTAATGGCTTTCCACCAATTAGCCTCAATCCAAGTACCATTTTGAAATCTAATGGCACGAAGCCGAAATGTTCTTAGCAGTTTAAATAAATCATTTGAAAATAAAACTTATTTAAGTAATATTGGTTCAACATTTTTAAAGATATGTGACTTTCCTTCCCATTCGAATTCTTCAACTGAGCCTACATCTTATGGATCTTGATTTGCTCCTTCGACGGACTGTTGAGCGAATTCGGGTGCTATCGTAGAGAGATAAACATATAAGTCTGTGCTAAAAACAATTCAAGCTAGGAAATAAGATAAAATAAAATAAACAAAAAAAGTGAAATAGAATTCAGAAAAGGTTAAGCATTGGTGGGTCTGAGTGATTAGGGTTTAAACGAAGTCTAGATGGGTCAAACAGGGCTAAAATAGTTTAAATGGGCTCGAGATGGTTGAAATGGATATAAATATATTTAATGGTTTTTGGGTGAATAGTAATAGGTAGATGAATATTACTAGATTGTCACTATTCCTAAAGGGTTGTGTTGGGTGAACAGTAATGGGTTTGTGTTGGTTTCAATGGGCTGCATAGTGACGGATCAGACTGTGAATAATATTGAGCTGGGTATGAATAGTGTTGGGCTATGAACGGTAGGCCTGGCCCACTTGGCCTATTGGGCTAAGCACTGCTCTGGGTCGACTCGGCCTGCCCAACTACATGGCCTACCAGGCGCAAGGCCCTCTCTGCTTGAGCTCGTGCTTATGGCTGCCCGAGCAGAGGAGAACATTGGCTATGACGATTAAGCGGTGACGAGGGTGATCAACAGCGAGCGGTGGTGAGGTGAGGGCAATTGGGACTTGGGCAACCCATTTTGGGAATGTGCATGGTCGGAGGAGGGCTGGAGATGGCTGGTGGGGTGAGGCTTGGCCAACACAGGACCATAGCATGGCGGCGCTACAGCGCGGTTTCGGCTGGGCTAAGGGTGGTTCGAGCATCTACGGCATGAAGGGAGTCTAGTGGTAATGATGGCTCAACTTGGTTCGGCTTGAGCAGTGCTAGCATCAGTGGCCATGCGTGGTCATGTGGTGGCGCATGGTGCTAGCGGTTTAGGGGCGGTGAGCTGGATCAAAAAAGTCAGGGGTAGCTTCGTGGTGCTACGGTGATGCTATGGTCACGTTTAATTGGATTAGGATCAATGCTATCGGGAGAATTTGGTTTCAAGTTCATCGGCAAGAGCTTCGGCGATGATGGCGGGCTTTGGTCAGAGAGAAGGAAGAGCTTTGTGGTTGCTATTTAGTGCAAATGAAGATGAGGAGACTACTTGCCTTGGCTTTATAGCCCGTTGAAGGTAGCGGTGACAGGGGTAGGGTGATGACAAAGCCGGCGTGTGCACGGCGTCGCTGGCAATCGAGGCGTTTCTAGTGGTGCAGCGATGGTGCTTGCAGCTGTGCTGGTGGCGGGAGAGGTCGGGGTCCTCACTGGCGCAGTTGCGCGAGCTGGAGGAATGAGTGGCGGCGTGATACATGTGTTGGACGGAAGGTAGCAGAGGTGGTAGCGGCGAGGTCGGCGACGGTAGAGGGAGATGGCTTGTGGCTGGTGCAGTGTGACAGCTAATTAATTACCGATCGGTGAGGTGGTGTGGCCACTATGCAATGGTTGATGAATTTGCAGTGTTGAGCGACGAGGGCAGGCGAGCGAGAGCGCGAATGGACGAGTGGCAAGAAGAACATGGCAAAGGCCCCAGGGTGAAGTCGGATTTCCTGAAAGGGAAAGCATAAAACTGAGAAAGATTCCTAATTCGGCAAAATTTTAAATTTTAAGCGAAATTCAAATAAAATTTCAAAAATTTTGAAATTTTTGGACGTTTCAGATTATTCATTCATAGCAGTTAAAAATCGTATCCGTGACAGTTGAGGTCCGCATGCAGCATGCACTGGCATGCACACCGGCACTTTCTGTCAAAAAAACATAGTTGAAAGGAAGCCTATTTATGAACATCATAAACTAATTAAGTTCCTCGCCAAAAAGAAAGTTATACACAATAAGCTAAGCAGGCGATCAATGTCAATCTGACGGAAGAAGGAAACGCTCGTGCACGTGCCTTGTTACGTACGTAGAGAAAGAGACCTACGTTTTTCCTTTCCTTCTTTTAGTGAAAGCTCCATGGACGAAGCGATGAGGGGCGATGAAGGGATTTATTAGCGTCTGAACGTTCGATTTGAATGCTAACTTCGTATGTTCAGTTATAATATTTCTCAACAATACATATAATATTTTGATTTTATATATACAACACAAATAATTGATAAAAAGCTTAATGTTGCACACATGAAATCTCAATATTACAAACATTAAATTGAAATGTTATAGACATGAAATCAAAATATTGTATGTATAAAATAAAAAGTTGCATACATGAAATCATATAAAACTCTCAATGTTGCACATATGAAATAGAAATGTTGCATACATGAAATCAAAATGTTGCACATATAAAATAAAAAAAATTACAAACGTGAAATCAAATAAAAATCTCAATGTCGCACACATGAAATCAAAATATTGCACACATGAAATCGAAATGTTCCATACACAAAATAAAAAAAATGTTGCAACAAAAATATTGACTAAAAATATTATAAACGTGAATGAAAAATGTTATAAATATGGACAAAAAATATTGCAGCCGAACATACGAAGCTAATGTCCAGATCAGACGTCCGGATGCTAACATCTTTCTAATAAAAACGGGTTGGGGTAAGCTATTTGCTATTCGTAGCTAGGTCGCCTGGTTAATACTTATACAGTAGTTTTCTACGTCGACAAGCAACTATCCAATGCTCGTGTTTGTCGCAGCTACCTGCTGAAAGTGATGAGATCATGTAATAAAAAAATCTATTTGACGGTACTTTCTGTCTCTAGCTTTGGATTAAGCCGTGTCACTCTTCCATTCTTGCAAGAAATCAACTCCTTCGAATTACATGCATGGCACATCACAGTAGAAATTAATTAAATGGCACATCATGTTAGATTTCGTTTGACATTTTTGCGAGCGACATAAGTCTATGTTAGTTTATCGGGTCGGAGTGATGCAAGGGAAAATTAAGCTCGGGCGGTCGTCATCTTACATAGCTCTTGCTGTACACAAATTATGTATATATGTTCACAAGAAAAAGATAGTCTCTCTGGTTGATGCTTAGGTTTGATACAGTTTTCTCTCTGTTTTATTTTTTGGCATATGGTTTGCCTTACATGTTATAGTTTTCTAATTTCCCCCCATTTCTTAAGATAAATTTTTTTCCCTCTATTTAGCAAAGTGAAAAAAGAGATAGCCGTATTTTATATTATTATTGAGATGATAGCCGTTGGGGTATTCGTATTAGCTTCTAGGTGGGTTTAAATCCACTCATAGCTTATGGTTTATGTACAATGCTACAGTAACTCATTTTAAACGACCCGTTTTTTCAAAATGGGGCCTACAAATTGATTGTGGCAGATACTGTACCAACTTTAGTTATACCGGCCAAAATCGTATGCAACTGTCTCTTTTTTCGTAATCTCTCTCGGAACAGCCAGATTTCAAAAACCATAAGTCACAGTCCAAAAGGACACACCGTCTATTGATGATTTTTGGCTACGGCTGATAGATTTTGGCTGAAAATAAATAGTAACAGTTGAAAAAGTGGAAAGAGGGGGCGAGTGATGCAAAAAAAAATAAGAGAGAGATGAGTGTGTGAGACGAGAGTGAGAGGAATGGGATATGTGATGCGCCTGTAACCCTTTGACTTATCCTCAGAGTGAGAGAAGTTGAGAAGCCAGTTGTTCATATTGGCTTATAACTTCTCCAAATAGAAATCAGAAACAGAATCCAATACGATTAGGGCCTTTGTGGTTTGTAGACCCCCGTTCTTTTCAGTTTGTGGCTTATGTCTTCTTTCGAACAAACAAACATGACAGATTCTTCATCGTCTTTTCGAAGCGGCTTATCGGGACAATGTTTTTGAAGCGGCTTATCAGTATTCGGTTCGTTCACACAAGCGTTCGTCTTAAGATCGAAAGCCATCAGCTATTAGTCATAGCTAAAAAGAACATACATGTAGTTTTGTACTTCATAGTTCAGACTTGAGAGAGGGGAAAAAAGAAAAAAAAACTTCTTAAAGCCGAATGGTATTTTGCATATCAAATCGACCCGAGAAAAAAGGCGTTGCGCTACAGTCTGGTCCGAAGCTTGTTTAAAGTTTGGCCATGGTTTGTTCTCTCCGCATCGTACGACGTTTTCAGGCCCTAATAATCGTTTGGTGGGCTAAGGCTGAAGCCCGAACCGCGGAACCGGGGACTGGTGGTGGTGTGCTTTCCAGTTCCTTCAGAAAACAGAAGGAATTTAATTACATTAAGCTTTACTTTACAGTTCTGCAGGATTCGTTCTGGAAGTACGCTCCCGTAAAAGGCTAAGACCTCCTGACACGCTAAGTGAGAAATCGTTTAACAAGAAGATGTCCTGGGGAATAAGGGGCAAGAACTAGTTACGAGAAAGATGCTGATGCTGCTGCTTCTTTCGCTGTGAACGATGCCGAGATGTGTATAAAAGAAGAGCTGGGGATTTGCATATGGATTTTTACTGCAGCTGAGAATTTTTAGCTAAAAATAAATAAGTAGTTATTGAAAGAAGTAATTTTTAGAAGGAGTGATCGAGCATGCGTGCGATGAGAGTGAGAGGAGTGAGTCACACGATACGCCCGTGACTCCCTGCTTTATACTCGGAGCGAGACATAAGTAAAATGAGTGAAGAAGTCGTTTTAAAAACCATTAAAAGTTATGCAAATTATTTTTTAGAAAATATAGAAACACCTTCTTGTCTTATCTTCTCCGAATATAAAAACCAAAAGCAGAACAGCCCTAAGTCGGCACACAGCCGAGGAGGCGAGGGAGGCGCGGCGCTTGCTCCTGCAAAGGCGTGCGGTGCGGACGCCTCTCCCTCCTTTTTTTGGCAAAGCAACGGCTCCTCTTTCCGGTCCTTTTTGGGCACGTTTCCGCACCGAACGAGACACGCCGCGACCGCCGATTCGCCGTCGCCCGCGAGCCCGCCGCCCGAGCCGGCGGAAAAGTTTTCGCGCTTACCTAGCTCGCAGCTCGGCTCGCTGCCCTCGTCCACTGCATGCGATGCAACAGGATTTGTCGATCGTCAAAGTCTCAAGCAAAGCTTGCTCTTGTGGTAGCACTTGTACCGTATGAAAAGGATGGAAAAGGGGAGGAGGAAACTAAACTAATGGAGGGTGGAATGGGCAGTAATGCAGTCATATGTACCGAAAGAAAGAGAGAGAGAGAGAGAGAGAGAGAGAATTGCTGGTCCTTGGGCTTTACCAAAAGCGGTGCAAGCATCCACCCATCCACATCCATTGGTGTTATTTTACCATATCTACTGGGTAAAATAGAACCATTCAGCATGTGCTTTTTGGGATCAAGGTGAAGTTGCACAAGCAGTACCCTTGCACACCGCCGGAGTTGGAATGTTGTCTAGATCGCCACTCGCCCCGCCAAAGGGTTAAAACGATCTACCTAGGTTGGGCATGAGCATGCGTGCATAGATATATCCTTCCGGAGATGCGATTAACCTACCGTCAAAACAAGTGCATGTCTAGTACACACATAGCTGTGCTATTCTGTATATACACGCACTGTGCGCGTCGAAAAGTTACTATCATACGTAAGTAAAGTTACTGTCAAATACATGTAGAGTTACTGTCAGTTATGTAGTGTTACAACTAACAGTAACTCTACATATGTTTAGAAGTAACTTCACTTGCACACGGAAGTAACTTTCCAGCACATATTTTAATATTTTATACATGCGTGCAAAATAGTAATTATATATATAGGAAGCATCTTTTGTACTCTCAAATGTAGGAGGTGTTTGGTTGCCAGCCACAGTTTACCATGCCTAAGGTTAGGCAAGTTTGACCAACTCAAGGAGCTGTTTGGTTGCAGCCACAGTTGTGGCAAGATTCCCTTCCAGCAAACTAGGTCCCACGCGTCAATGACTCAAAAAAGTGTGGCAAGATTCCCTTAGGCTTGCTAAGGTGTGGCAAAAAATTTGAGCACATCAACTTAGGCAAGTGTGGCAATTTTTATTGGCAAAGTGTGGCTAGCAACCAAACAGCCCCGTAATTACTCCACTCCATCCACCATAGATCTTCCTCAGGATACCACCTACGTGATCAGGTTATTGGCTTGAATACCACCCATATTCGTTGTTAGCATAATCATGTGCCTAATTATCTTTAAAGAAAAAACGAAATCACAAAATGGCTAGTGCCGCCCTCGTCTAGTCCAGCTACGTCCTCGCTGGCCCCGCCCGTTCGGCCGGTGTCGCACGTTGCCGCGAAGATACTCCTCCAGCCAAAGCCTCACCATGGAGATACTCCTTAAGCCACAGCCTCACCATGGAGATACTCCTTACATCCAGGGGGCATGGCACCTTCCCCGTTGGCCATCATGTGAGAGTGAGAGTGAGGGACAGAGCAAACAAGAGTGAGGGAGTGAGAGAGAAGAAGAAGCTGGCGATGGAACATATACTGTTTTATAGTTTTTCTCATTTAGGAAAAGAGCAAACCGAGGGCAACTTTACTATGGCTACACGCTAGTGGCTATCTCTACTTTTTCCCACTTTCTTACCTCTTGTTTCAGTCTTAATTTCTACTCCTGTCCATCATAAAACTTGTCGTTTTAGATATCAACACGGTTCTTATAACGCAACTTTGATTACTAATTATTATTATTGCAATATTTACAAAAACCAATAAAATTATGTTGTTATAAAATTAGTTTTCGAGATAAATCTACGCCTATCTTTTCTAATCTAAATATTTAAATAGATATTGCTGGCCAAAGTTTCGAATATTTGACTGCATGTATTCCAAAAATGACATGCTTTTGTGATTGGGGGAGAATAAACGAGTTAGGAGTACTTTGTTTTATAGATTTCAATTTCATTTTTTTTTGTCCTACTAGATACATATACCGAGTATCACGTAGTATTACCATACTGCAAATCGTAATACGTCTGCGAACTAGAACTCAAGTTATATTCATAACGGTAAGCCATGTGTTGTGTAGGACTTGCACCGTTCCTCTGCAAAATTTACAGTGCTGCAATTTATGCGGCAGCAAGGCGCGGAATTCTTCTACCCAGTTTGAGCAAGCATTCTCCTTCGCAACGTGGGCAAGTGGTAGTCTGGTAGAGCTCGTCCCAATTATATGCCACTACTGTTCCGGTGGTACAGCTCGAATAATTGTATGTTTGCTACTGAAATGTGGGGCACAACACGCCCGCGATCACCTGTTGCTGTTCATGTGGTAAGAAGCTAGCGACTTTTGGCTTTTGCTACAGTATCTAACTTTCAAATGAAGTATTTTCTTAAGACGGGATCTACAAGTTAAATGATTTACACGTTAAAAACCTAACATCTGTACCAACCAAAATCGCAAGTGAGTATCTGTCTCTTCGTAATCTATATCATAAATAGCCAAAATTCAAAAAATTCAACCAAAAGCTATAAGCCGCAATCGAAAAGAACAGGCATTAGAGTACAACATATGACGGCAGCATTGGGGAAAGGAAGATGGATGAAGATGAACTCCTCCATGATTGGGAAAGGAAGCAAATTATCTCATACTACACAAAACGGAAGCATCGGAAAGGAAAAAAAGAAACACTGTTTCTACGCCCTAAGCCAAGTACATGAGCCGTCTCTTGCGTATCGCGCAGGAATAAAAAATAGAAGTATCATACACTCGCAAGTAGTAACCCTGTTTAGCTAGAACATGAGAATTCAGGAGCAAAACATCCACTCTCAATAGATACTAGATAGGTACGCATGCTAAGCTGCGCGCGGATCAACAAGACGGATGGTAGGCGTCCAAAATATAGAACCGGACCCCTCTTTGACGATCCTTACGTTGGCTGACTAATAATTTTTTTTATTCTAATTGTTGCAGTCTACGACCACCTGTTGCAGCTTACAATCACCTCAGCAGTCATTATGGCTACCTAGTCGCTACGACTACTTAGCAGTCGTTACGACCACGTACTGAATCTGCTCCGACTGCTCTGACCACGTCTTCGCACTCCGGCTACGTACTCGTAACTTCTGTTGACGAGAGTTACGACCACGTCTTCTACCGTGCTTCAGTTCCTTCGACCACGTAGTATCGCTCGATCACTATAGTCGTAACTCAATTATGATCACCATGTGACTTACGACCACGTTGAAGGCTCTATCGACTGTCATGCTCGTTACCCTTACGACCATGTTTTCTGCTCCACGACCATGGTCGTAACTCGTTTACGATCACGTCTTCAGCTCCTACGGACACCTCCGTTCGTCATGGTCATAAGTCGTTTACGACCATATCTACGATCACGATGAACTCGATACTTGATAATTTCCTAGAGCCAAACCGCTCTTTCTTTTCTTCTTCACACCGATCGCTACAATCAGCAGTATACGCATCGTATTTGCAGAAATGTCACTTTTACCATCCGATGGGCAGGCGACAGTGCCGACAAGCCTGCCGCCAGGTGAGGAGACAGCAGGTGATTAAGCCGGCTGATTAGCCGGCTTAATTACCTGCCCTAATTTTTCTGCTTAATGATTGTTTGAATTTTTAAATATACCAAATGAGCTAAAAATACGAAAATTTATGTACAGCCTCCTGATACAATGTACTTGACAGTGTAATTTTTAGGTAATTTTATCCATTGTGAATGTTGTTCAAAAATTCATACAATTTTGATAATTGTATGAGTTTTTACATATAGCAAACGAGCTCCAAAAATTACGAAATTTTATGTGAAGCCTTCCGACACAGTCATAATTATTATGTAATTTTTTAGAGTTTTATGTAGTTTGAATTTACCACGTTTATTCAAGTTAATTTAATCATAAATTCAACGATGCTCAAGCCTCCACCTGAGTGAATGTGTGCATCTCGTGGTCTCCACCTGTCCACCAGTACCATGAGTAGGCTGCCGTCGATGGTGAACTCGTATCCGGTGGAGACCATTCTCACAAAGAGCAACAAACCCGTTGCCCGTAGGGTTGGGACGTAGCGCTCGTCCAGCGCCCACGGAACCCTCCCCCCGTAGCTTGAAGGGCGAAGGGCCAGCTGTGTCACCCATCATCCATAAGTGGTGATGGTGTTTCTCATCGTACAACTATTTGAGAAGCTCCGATAAAGATATACCTTCCAATACAAATGTGCGAAGATTAATAATGACAGTAAAACTTACTTCATAATACAAGCCACATTAAATATGACTAATTAAATAATAGTAATTATGACTAGGACTACGAGAATAACGTCGAAAGCATGCCATAAAAAAGTACATGTCTTTTAGGAGAAGCAATCAGCACTGTCGCATCCTTAATAAGCTATGCACCGGCTTCTAAAAATAATTAGCTACACACTCCTATTTTTCAGCAACAATCATAAGAATGAGATTCTGCGATGAGCGACTGAGATGTTGTCAGACCCAGATTTTGCAATCCGGAATCTACTGTGTTTAACTGCACTATTCCCTGGATCAGTAGATAGTGCACACAGTTACAGTTCTGATTATCAAAGTACATATCATGCGAAAGCATAATTAAAATAATAGCAAACTTACACATGGGCCGATGAGGCCGAAATCATTAAATTGCAGCAGCGGAAGAACGAAGCACACAGGTGGGACCTTCAGGACATGCCCACAGGCAGCCAACTGGAGGTTCGCGACCTAGTTCTCGATATCTTCATCTTCTTCGCCAGCTTGTCCACTCTTGTTGCTGAGGCGAGGTGATTTGACTCCTGATTCTGAATTTTGCCGCAAAAGCGAGCGTGAGCACTCCGACCCCGTGCTCCGCGAGCCAATACACAGAATGCAAATAAATAGTATGCATGGCATAACAAAGGAAAGGCTCGGGTTATTTTATTTGCCAAAATTTTGCTTTTAGCGGCATTATTATTCTTAATTAATCAAAGTTTTATTATTACTACCTAACTCCACACTACACTTACCAAAATCGACTTAATCCACCGAAAATGTACTCTATTTATTGATTGCTGTCTAAAACTTCAAACAGCAAGTATCATCATTTATTTAATCCACCGATCATACTTTGTACTTTGAATTATTAATAATCCAATCCTGTCATTACTATTCATCAGCCCCTTACCTCTGAACTCTAATGATTCTCTAACATAATTACTTTCAAATCCACCGATATCATTTGTATTCAATCCTTTTTGTCATTGATTTCAACCCATAATCCAATAATCCATCTCATTTTTCCATTATCTATCACTAGCTAATCCTCAGATATACCTCCACCAAAAATTCAATTTACCAAGATTATAATCCACTAATTATCATGACTCCTCTAAGCTTCTCAGAAATTTAATTCGTCCCTCTAGTAATTGATCAACTCCTATTAATTCCCTATATTGACAACATCTTCCAAGGATTAACAATCACTATTATATATCCACCAAGAATATCATTAATCAAGAATTATAATCCAATACTTGTATTACTCTACCAAATCCTCAAGAATTCATTTGATTCATCTAGTAACTGAATCTATTAATTCTAATATTGACATCTCCCAAGAATTTATCAGTGTCATAATCCAATATTTATCTGTGTAATTCCTAAATCTCCAAAAATCATTTAAATCCTCTATCTAGCCTATCATTTAGCTAGACTTCACCAATTTATTTCCTCCAGAACCCACACTATCATTTCCTATTCAAGATCGACATGAATCCACCAATGCCTTTATATGTACTCTACAAACATTCCTCTCTTTTACTCGCGACCATGTTTATTCCACCCATATTTTATTTTGTAAGAATAGAAATACCACTATTTGAATTATAATACATAAAATTTCCTGAGACCTAGCAGTTTTGGACAAAAACATAATGTTCAAGGAATATTAACATGAATTTCCATACACAAGGCATTATATCATATGCACACTATCACCATGGCATCACACCATGCAGCGTATTTCAGCGTTATAGCCGCTTAACTTACCACTGGGACGACACCCAGGACAATTCCAAACCAGGGCAGTCCATCGCCCTTCCACTTTTCCATTCCCATTTTTCAATATTTTGAAACAGAACTATATCCAGTTAAGTTCCCATGTCCGCCCTTGACCGTGGGCACGGCTATTCGAATAGTTTTGACTCTGCAGAGTTTGTACACTTTCACCACAAGAGACAATCAACTCATTGCCCCACACGATTCCTTAGTCATGTGGTTGAGCAGACCATCACAGTAACCGTTCAAAGTACCTCGCCCCTTCCATCATTTCACCCTATGGGTCGTTCCCACTTGCGGTGGGTCCCATACGTTGTGCGGGATGTTCTCCTTCTGAACGTCTAGCAGCTGGCTCCCCACCCCTGCTAGCCCGCCACAGCAGAACTTCACCTTCCACTGGTGTCCATTCAAGCCGTCACACAGACTGCCGCTTGCACATCCTCACACCGCCTCCTGGAAGGATGACTTTCAGGGTCCGGTAATTCTACTAAGCCAAGTTGTAATTTACAGACTTGTGGTTGTACTGTTGTACACGGGTTGACATGACAAGATTCGGTCCTTATTGGTATCTAGGCGGTCTACCACTAATCCACTTTGTGCATCCACTGCACCACACTGTGCATCCACTGCACCACACTCTCACACCATCGAACCAATCCGCCCAGATTTTAAAGCATGTTGGGGTTTTTGGAAACATACGATAATCATATCCATCATTTATCAGTCATTACCACCATGACTGCCCGAACAAATTTTCTCATGAATAAATGTGATGCTCGGGACAATTTCTTGCCCCGGATTCCTATTCAATGCTAAGCATGGCATATGGTTACGGACTTATTTTCGAAATGTTACTATTATATTTTTGCTAGGGCGACAAGGTTCACACATTCAAATACTCAAGGAGGGGGTAATATTATTCAAGGTAAACAACGGTATATAACTAGAATATCAAATTTAGTATGCATTTTCATAAAACTAACAGCAATGCAATTTGTTAATTTAAAACAAAGTAATTTGCAGAAATGTAGGTTCAACATGATCAAAGTATTGACTCGCCTTGGTCACAGAGATCGGGTCCTTGATTATCCGGGTCTTCTAGTGCTGCAGCCTCGAGTTCTTCCTCTTGAGCTTCGTAAGTTATTGTAATCGTGCGCGAAAATTTGGATAAAAAGAAAACATCAAATCAACAAAATGTCACCAGAAATTCAAATGAACTCCAAAAATTATGATTTTAGTTCCATTGGACAGATCTTGATTTTAGACGAATTTAGAAATTTGTCTCATCCAATTTGGAGTTAAGATGAAAAAGTTATGATCATTTGAAGTTCTCAGTTCAGTTAATTCCAGAAAATCCAAAATATCTGACATGTGGGACCCACTGGTTATTTTAATATCTTTATCTTTTTATTATTTTGTTTAGTCCTAAGTCTCTGACCGGTGGGGTCCACATGTTAGCGACGTTATACGCTGACGGGTGGGGTCCGGCTGTCAGTGGGCCGGCGGTCCCGCAGTGACTGACGAGCGGGGCCCACCTGTCAGCTGGGAAAATTAAAAGAAACGCTCGACCGCTACGCGCGGAGCCAGGGCTCGAACGCGCGCCGCGGGAGCGAGGGGGAGGGAAGAGATGCGCTGAAAGCCACTCGGACGACCGAGCGTTGCTTACCATATAAGGGTAATCAATTCTTTTGAGCTAGCTCGCGGAGGAGGCCGGGCAGAGGAAGTCGGGGACGGCGGTGGCCGGCGGCGAGTGGTGGTCGGGGGGTCCGGGTTGTGCGTGGAATATAATACCCGAGCGACGGGGAGTCTTCTGGTGAGGTCGGTGGAGACGGAGGGGCACGGTGGCGGGCCGGCGGCGTGTGACGGCGAAGGCTCGGGCGGTGCTCCGGCGACAGCGGGCTACAGGCTCCGGGAGGTGCGGGGGAGACCGGCGTCAGCTTCACCGCGCTCCCGCGAAGCTCCAGGAGCTCGAGCTGGCTTCGGAGGCGGCCGGAATCGGCAGGGAGGGTGGCGCCGGAATTGGGGAAGAAGGAGAGGCCGGCGAGGAATTGGAGGTTTCTCGGCGCAATTGCGGGCAGAGGAGGAAAAAGTGATGCGTTGCGGTGTCAATGCAGCTCACGGGAGGGCTTTTTATAGCTGGAAGGGGGAGGCGCGTGGCGAGGTAGCGGCGGTCTCCGCCCTGCTCACGCCGACGAGGGGAGGCGAACCGAATCCCGCGGAGATTTTGCGGGAGAGAGAGAACAGGGGGTGCGCTGAACCTTGCCCGCGGATGTGAGAGAGAGAAGGAGGAGGATTTGCTGCGCGGAGGGAGTGAGCGCGAGGGGGTGCGAGCTGCGACGCGTGCGCGGGGAAGAAGAAGGAAGAGGAGGAAGAAGAGAGCGGGCGACGCCCGGGCCCGTGCGCAGAGGGAGAAGCGCGAGTGGAGGCAGGTCCACTGCGCAGGCGCGGTCGGGGCGTGGACGGAGATCGTGCGGCCACGCGGCAGCGGGAGGAGAGGCGCGATCGGGGCGCGGGCCCGCGACGCAGTGAGGCGTGGGGGCGGACGGGCCAGATGGGCCGAGGCGCGCATCGGACGGTCCGCGCGAGGGCGAGAGGTGGGCGGCGGATGGGCGCGGGCGGGGTGACGCGTCGCGCATCGGAGACGACCAGGTGGCGGCCCGAGAGGAGGGGAAGGCGGGATGGGAGCGGTGATGTGGGCGGCATCTGGCCGTCCATGTGGCGGCCGAAGGGTGGGTGGAAATTCCGATTTTTCCCTATTTTAATTTCTTGCTTTTAAAATTTGTCAGAAAATTCCAATAAGGTCAGAAAAATATGAAAATACCTTCAAAAATTCAGGAAAAATTCACAGAAGCTCCTGAGGACATTCTGGATTTAATAAAAATATTTTCAACTATTTTTGGTACTTAATTTATTTGCTTTCCTTGTTATTTATGTCATTATTAAAATGAGGGCTTTATGTTTAAACCAAAATTTCCTCCATTCCTTTCTGGATCATCTTTTCAGATTCTTTTAAAATTTTTAAATTTTCTATATTTAAACATGTTTGTTTCCTCTTTAGCTTTTGGAACTTTCATCATAATTTTCGAGACAACACCAGAAACTCCAAATTCAAATAAAAAGCAAATAAAATCATCCAAAAACTTCATAATTCAATATTTACATTTATCAGGATGTTACAGATGTGCAATGATGATCTGCGAGATGTTCATATTTATGGCCGAGCGAAAAGTGAACCCGGTGCGCTCACTTCGTATATCAAGGACCCATTATTACGAGTAGCACTTTGGGTGAGGGGGTGGCATGATAATACTGATAAATATGCAAACGAAGGAGCGGGCAAGGGGATGACACAGACATAACAACATTAGTGCGGACGAGAGAGCGCGCGAGGGGCATGACACACATAGAGTGACAATTGTGCGAAGGATACAATAGAAAAGAAAATATAGCACAATCGGGTCGACACATGCACGAAGCACAGAGGTCAATCACTTGAAAAGATGTCTGAGTATCGTTAAATTCATGATTAAATTAATCTGAATAAATGTGGTAAATTGGACTACATTAAATTTTCAAAAATTACATAATAACTATGATTATGTCGGAATGCTTCACACAAAATTTTGTAATTTTTGGAGCTCGTTTGCTATATATATAAAAACTCGTACAAATATCAAAATTGTATAAATTTTTAAGTAACATTCATAATGGATAAAATTACCTAAAAATTACACTATCAAGTACATTATGTCAGAAGGTTGTACATAAATTTTTATAATTTTTTGAGCTTATTTGTTTTATAATAAACACTAAATAAAAAATTAGGATAGGTAATTAAACTGACTAATCACCGCTTAATCACCTGCCGTCTTCTGACTGGGCGGCAGGTTGCCTGCTGTCTGTTGGCGTGCCGGCGGGCAGCCCCCACGTGTTGCCTCGTCGATGCTGCCGCCTGCCCACTAAATGATAAAAGTGAAATTTCTGCAAACACGATATACAAATACGATATGTAAATACAATACGCATGCTACTTTTATAAATATCGTGACCAATAGTACCAAATCCGCTAAAAATTCCACAATTCTGGAGGTGTACGCGAAGCGGTGAGGAAATCTGGGGCCAATGGCTGGTGGAAACGTGGGCACCGCAGTGCACGGCTGAGGGAAGAGCTGCGGGGTCCCACATGTCAAAGTACACATGCGGCATTGAGTGTGGAATCTTCCCAGAGCTCGCCGGAATCCTTACCCACTCAGCCCCTATGCGTGGGCCCCACCCCCACACAACTTGCGACCTGCCGCTGCTGCAACATGGGAAGGTACTAGTACAGTACGCAAAGTACAAACCAAGATATTTAGTTTCTTGCATGTAGTAAATTGATCTATTGATAGAAAAAAAAATTACATAGGACAGGCCTATTTCCCATCTCTTTTAAGTTCCTCTTAGATGTGTGTCACATAGATAAAAAAATCAATCTTAAAGTAGTTTTTCTCATATGCAACGGCGGCCAATATGCAGCTTGCCCCCACATGCCCGTGGGGCCCACCTCTCAAAGCAGCATCTCTCAAAGCTGCTTTGAGATTGGTTTTGTTTACGTGGCATAAATCTAAGAGGGGATAAGAGTTTGGGTCCGTTCCATTGAATTTTTTCCTCTATTGATTGTCTCAAATTCCATGTTTAGTCCCGCTCATTTTGGTTTGAATTTCTGATTTTTAGCTTATTTTTTACTATTTATAAATTTCATCTTTTTTTGATTTTTTGGCTTATTTTAACTTTTTTGCCGGTTCTTTTTCTGTATTTGTTTGCATTATCCGTGATGAGCTAACTTATTTTTTCTATTTCAATTTTTTTAAATTTAATTATGCCAAATAAGTCACTTCAACTACAGTGTAATTTCAGCTAACTACAATACAATTTCAATCATAAATCAGGCTTTTTTTCACCGCCATTTGTTTCTCATGTCTTTTTTTGTTCTGTTAATTATCACCGAGATGGTTTTTTTTTTTAAAAAAGTTGTAAGCGGACTTTACTAGTCATTGGATATGATTGGCGATAGCTTTGGGATGCGATTTTTTGATGAAAATTTGACTTATTCATAACAAAATATCAGGCTCCTGATGTGCTGACACCCCTTTTATTTAACCACGTCTAGTTTCTAATGAAAGGGCCTATCCCTAACAAAATTGATTTGTCATTGTTCATTGAGAATTTATCTTTGTCACATCTTGTAAATGGAGTTAAATTTGATTCTGAAATTTTACACAGTTGAGGCACATCTCCTTCCTAACATAATGTATTTTTGGAGTTTTTTTACTGGCAGTACAAAAGCTGATCTGACGAGTAGAGCGGACGCGGGAGGACAGAGAAATGCAGGGCTCACGTCCTCGGCGATTCCCTCACACTCTCACGCAGTAGTATTCACTAGCCCCATAGGCGCGGCGGCACGCCGCGCCAGCCACCGTGCGTACCGAAGTAAAAGAGGCGAAAATTCGTAGCTAAAGAAAAGCACAAGGTTTTTTTAAAAAAGCAAGGGGCTTTTTGCAATAAAAGGAGACAAGAGGGTTCTTTTTGCAAAAATCAGGGGTCGTTTTGAAAGAACCGAGGGCCTGTACGTAATTTCGGAAACTGCGGATCGTTATCAACGAAAAATAAATATGCGCAGGGGCTTTTTTGAAAAATTCAGGGACCTTTTTGCGATAACAGAGGACCTTTACGTAATTTTCAAAAAATACAGGGAAATTGGCTCTCCTGGCCGTACGAAAATTGGGAGGCCACGCGCCGGCGCGAGCGCGCGCAGGGGCGACGTGGCCGCCCTCGCCATCCAGGAAACCTTCCGAGTTTGTTTAGGGGATGATTCGTAGGGAGTTTCATAAAAAAAATCAAGGACAAATGCGTAATTTCGGAAAAATCAAAGGGTTTTTTGTAAAAAATGAGGACTTGTAAGGACTTGTACGTAAGTAAATAAGGACCTATACGTAATTTTGGAAACCCGCGGGGCGCCATCCAAAAAATGTTTTAAAGAAAAAACTTGCAGGGACCTTAGGGGATGATTCGCAGGGAGTTTCATAAAAAAAATCAAGGACAAATGCGTAATTTCGGAAAAATCAAAGGGTTTTTTTGTAAAAAATGAGGACTTGTAAGGACCTGTACGTAAGTAAATAAGGACCCATACGTAATTTTAGAAACCCGCGGGGCGCCATCCAAAAAATTTTTTTAAAGGAAAAACTTACAGGGACCTATTCGCGAGGGAAAAGGACCTTTACGTAATTTTCAGAAAATATGAGGAAAGTGGCTCGGCCGGCCGTACGCAAATTCCCTTGCCACGTGCCGGCCGGCCGAGCGCTGGGGGCGACGTGGCCTTTCCTCCGGCCGGGAACTCCCCCGGGTATATGAAGGGTACTAGCCACATAGGCGTGGCGCAACGCCACGCCAGCCAACGTGTGGACCGAAGTAAAAGAGGGGAAAATTCGCAGAAAAAAGAAAGCGAAGGGGTTTTTTCGTAAAAAATCGTGGGCCTTTTCGCAATAAAAGGAGACCAGAGGGGTTTTTTCGTAAAAAACCGAGGGCCTTTTCGGAAGAAGTAAGGGCCTGTTCGTAATTACGGGAAACCTCGGGTCGCTACCCAGCAAAAACAATATGCAGGGGCTTATTCAAAAAAATGCAGGGACCTTTTTGCGATAACGGAGGACCTATACGTAATTTTCCAAAAAGTCAGGGAAAGTGCCTCGGCCGGCCGTACGCAGATTCCGCTGGACACGCGCCGGCCAGCCGAGGATTTGGGCGACGTGGACGCACTGGGGGGGGCCGGAATCCCCCCGGCTTTGTATATGTTACTAGCAGCATAGGCGCGGCGACACGCCGCGCCAGCCACCGTGTGCACCGAAGTAAAAGAGGCGATAATTTGTGAGGAGGTTTTTTTTAAAAAAATCGAGGGCACATGCGTATTTTCGAAAAAGGTAAAAGGTTTTTTCGTAAAAATTGAGGACCCGTATGTAATGAAATGAGGACCCGTACGCAATTTAGAAAACCGCGGGGCGCCATCCTGCAAACTGGAGGGGGTTTTTCAGAAAAATCCGCCGTAAAAAAACCGCCAGGGACCTCTTCGCGAGGAAAAAGGACCTCTTTGCGAGGAAAATGGACCTGTACGTAATTCCCGAAAAACACGAGGAAACTCCCTCCCCCGGCCGTACCGAAATCCCCCGCCACGCGCCGACCGGAGCGCGCGGGCGGGGGGACGTGGCCGAGCGCCCGCCCGGGCATTCCCCCCTGCTATAATGGGGTTCTTGATTAGTAGAAAAGAATTTACTACACTACTTGTTCTTACTCGTGTTGCTTTCTTTTGTTGCTGTGTCGTGTCGAATCTTAGTAAGAGAGAGGGGCTCAACGTATAGTTTTTTTACTATGATTGATAATTTTTATTTGTGTTTTTTATATGGTAGCAGATGATAGAAACGCTGATACGGATGGAGCATATGATTTTGGACTCGAGAAGCCATTTAAAAAATCCGCTTCAAGAGGTCGCCTCGTTTCGATATTTGGCTTTTTTATTTCTAGAGAAACTAAAAGTCAAAATGAACATGACCGTTTACTTCTTTATTGTGCGAGGCCCTACAAGCGCGCATGTGTGCAAAGATACATATGTCCATCATTCAGTTTTTGGCATGTTTGTATTGGTTTCTGTTTCTAGTTTTTGCTTAGAAAAACCAAAAGTTAATTCGAACACTCGGTTTCTCGTAGCGGTTTCTCCACTCCTCTCGCTAACATCTCGCTCCGAGGATAAGGTAGGAGGTCACAGATGCATCACCTACCTCACTTTTGTTGCTCACGTCATGCACACGCATATCTCTCTCACCGTTTGCACCATCCGTCTTTCTACTTTTAAAAGTTACTTATTTCACGTACTACTATTTATTTTTAGATAAAAGTGCTCATCAAAAGCCAATGCACCATATCTTTCTCATCACCGTACTTATGTTGGCGTTGGAAAGAGACGGCACACAGGGGGGAGACATATGATGCCACTTGGAAATTGAGAGGGACCCTCAAGGCCCCCTATGTGGCTATGTCTGTGCATGAGTGCATGATCAAAGTTACATCAGGACAAATATATGGGCTAGCTAGTATTAGATGTGACATTGGCCTACTTAGACTAAGTTCTTTTCGGTTTTAAGAACTATGAAATACTACAGTAATTGATTTTTAAACGAAAATTTCTTTCAAGACAGGATCAACAGAAATATTATAGTAAAAAGTGTACTGAGTTCAACTATATTGTCCAAAATCACATGCGACTATTTCTCTTTGCGTACTGCCTCTCACAAACAGACATAATTCAAATATTTAATCCATAAGCCATCAGTCTAAAAGAACCCACCCTTAGTCCATGTTCAATTTGACTGTTGCTTTTGTCTGAAATGGCACTGAAGTAGTTGTTAGCTTTTTATGAGGTATTCAATTAAAAAATAAAGAAAAAAAATTAAAAACATAATTATATATTCACTAATAATACAAATGAAGAGGAAAAAAAATCCGTGTTAAAAAGTCAACGCGTTTCAAACAGCTTTTGACTTCTAAAAACTAGAAGCCTGAAGCTTTTTGAACTGGGGCCTTAGTTATAGATATGATGCACTAGGTCGGATGGAGCTTGTGTTTGGCCGGTCTCTAGGATTCAGCAAATGAGGAGTAGATCAAAATGTGGTCCATGTGGAAGAAAAATCAAAGGGAAAAGGCCCCCCATAAAAATCAGGCCTCAAATGTGGGATGAGAGTGAGAGCTGCCCTAATTGGCACTTTTTGTGTAGCACAATAGCCTTTGAGATTTTCATCTTTGCATGTAGGGATGGATATGTTGGGTTAGTGGGGGTCCTTAAAATATACCTTGGATTATTGTAGGGCTTTGCAGGTCAAGGCTACCCCTATTTTATTTTATTTATTTATTCCAGGCACCAAATAATGAAAATCCTTAATAATTATCCTTTGCTAGTATATAGTATATGATTGTCAAATTATTTGTTTTGGCGTGTTTGGAGCATACAAATTTCACAAATAATTTCCTAGGAGGAAGCAAAATTTGCTGAGGAATGAGGACTACTAGTAATAGACCTTATTCTAATAAAGATTTTGATTCTATATTGTGTATTTCCAACTGTATTGCATGTGGCATTTTTTTAATGGAAAGTTCCCCTTAAATTATTACGTACTTATTATGTCACTTTGATCTCACAGCTTGTTTTTCTCAGGTACAATTTGCACGTTCTTGATTTTTTTTCCCAGAACGTTGTTGGATCTTGGGCAAGCTGGCTCATTGTTCTGACAATGACATACAGTTTTTTATGTGTTAAGCTATTTAATTCTGTATTTACATGAAAACTAATCGGAAAAAATTATGCGCCGCACTTTGTCTCCACGAGATTCCGTGAGGCAAGTTGGCGTGTACTGATATACCTTAGAATATTGCCACGGAATACTTATATAAAAAAGGCAGGAGAAGAACATTATCACAAGTACAAAGACAGGGTGTGAACCAATAATATACTGGTCGCTCAAGTACTTGGGCAGTATTAAAAACAGCAGCCATTTCATGTGCAAATTTAATTAAGAGTTTTTGGGCGGCAGATTCGCACTGGCATGCAACAATATGGGAGGTCATGCTTCAAATTTCAATTAGCAAATGAATTATGTGACTTGTGATGTACGAAGTGCTACAGCGAGAGAAGGAAATAATCCAGAGTTGAAAAAAAAAATCCTTGATTTCAACAGCAAAATGCTTTCCCTCTAGAGAGAGAGATTTATTTAAGAAATACTGCCCTGAAGAAAATAATGGATGATTGCAACAGCTAAATGCTTTCTTCCTTCCAGAGAGAGAATAGTCTAGAGAGAGAATAGTCTGTGAATCTGATCCAGTCGTGCTGCTAGCCAAAGGAACAGTACTTAAAAAAAAGAGACAACTCAGACTGCGGTCAGATTTTTTTTTGACTTAAAATTAGTTTATGTTTGTACTATTTACAGTAACTAGCTTTTAAATAGTACATTTTTTAAAACGGAGTTATTAGAGAAATTATAGTAAAAAATGTACTAAGTTCAGCTGTACAGACCAAAATCACATACGACTATTTCTTTCTGCATACTATCTCTCATAAACAATCAAAATTCAAAAAACTCACTCTATAAAAAACACTATTAGTATAAGTAGTACCCAGAAAGTACTATTTATGTGCACAAACCGAGCTGTGCTCGGTCCTCGCAAACTGGGCTAAGTCCTGAAGATGGATGTAACGCCTAGCTGTCGAGCATCACTAATCTTAATAATATTACCATGAGTCTAGTTTTATCCACGCATAAACCAGCAAATTTTGCCTGGCCAGCTCGACCCACGTCAGCACCAACATCAGGCGAAAAAGAAATTGCCTGGGCGATTACGAAGAGACAACGCCAAAAACTATTGCTATCCTGCCGCAAGTGGTTGCTGCATAATAGCACCATTTCGTCGTCGTCGCAATAGCCCAGCAAATACATGCACCTGGAAAGATCGATTCCTTACGTTTCCATGGAAAATAGAAGGCTAAAATTATCGCGCTTCCCCCATCCTCACACGTAAATATGTAATGCATTTTCCAATTAACCGAGCATGCACGACTGGGATCATACATTCATATAGATTCATACTCCGTATTGTTAACTACATGGATTTATATCCGACAAGTATAGATGCAGAATAGGCAACCGAAAGGTGGCTAGAAATTGACCTCGACGCACAATGCACCAAAGCAACAAGTGAATTTTGCTTATTAATTTGTTTGGAAAAACTGTATGTTGTAAACTGTAATAAGTTGGAAAGAACGAGCCTATTAAGCCATGAATTCCAATCCGTTCGATTCACCCAATCCGCGATCCACTCGCCTTTCTCTCTCCTCCTTCCCCCTTCTCTCTCTCTCTCTTCTCCTCTTATTATTGCATCCTCGCATCTCTCTCGCTCTCTGCGCTTTGGTGCTACTCCCGACCCTGCTTTGACCTTGTTGGATTTATCTGCCTTTCCCCGCCATTTCTTAGATTTTAGGATCCAAGAAACTCTCTTGCGCGGTTGTAAAGGAGTTGTTATTGGATTGCTGCAGGAGGAGTTGGAGTCGTCGGGGCATTCGGTGATCCGGGTGTGTGTTTCTTGATTGATTCGTCGGTGGTGGTGTTGGGTTCGTGGAGGAGGGGAAGATGACCGTGGAGGAGAGGCAGGGCAGGGTGGACCGGCATGGGAGCAGGGATCAGTTTCCCGTCGGCATGCGCGTGCTCGCCGTCGACGACGACCCCACCTGCCTCAAGGTCCTGGAGAACCTCTTGCTTCGTTGCCAGTATCATGGTATTGTAACCCCCCCCCCCCCCCGCGTATTTTAGGATTTGTACCGTTCTGAACAAAATTGTTTGCTTGGGTTTTTTCTCTTGATTTAATTTTTCGTTGTTTGTGTGGTGAGTATGACAAGATTTGGTGCCATAGTTTTGCATTCACAGAGGTAGTTTTATGGGATTTGCGATCCTTATATTCTGCTGGTTTGGCGTTCTATTTTTCATGTTATGTAATGTCAAGCCAAGATTGGATTTTTGTCAGTAATAAAAAGATTGGATTTTCTCCCTTTTTCGCATATCTATTTATTTGGAACAACCTTGTTCTGTAATCTCTATGTTTTCCCGTTGAATAATTCTATGAAAGATTGGAATTTCGCCTGTGTAATTAGTGCACGTCTCTAATCTTGTGTTCCCCTGTAGTTTTGGTGTTCTATGTTTCGTTTTCCATGGGGACAAGATATGGTTGGATTTTCTTTCATATCTTCATTCGAATGATTTTCTGCCGTGTTTTTTTCCCTTGAGTTATTCTTTCAAAGATTTGACTTGCCTGTGTAATGTTTTGTTCTTGTCTTCGACCTTGGGGGCTAATGGTCTAATGTGTTTGTATTTGATTTGCTGCAGTGACAACAACCGGGCAGGCAGCAACAGCCCTGAAGCTGCTCAGGGAGAAGAAGGATCAGTTTGACCTGGTGATCAGCGACGTCCACATGCCGGACATGGATGGCTTCAAGCTCCTCGAGCTCGTGGGCCTCGAGATGGACCTCCCTGTCATCAGTAAGTCTTGTTTGCTCAATTCTGTTTCTCATTTTTGTGACCAATGTTCTGACAAATGGCATGTCCTGAAAATGATTGTGGAATGATAGATTTAGTAAATCTACTTGTTTTGGTTTTACCTCATTTGAACCGCCAATCTGCGGAGATATGATTATGTCTAGCAACTAAAAAATTCTCAGAAATGGCATACATGAAAGAAATAAGGAAGCTTTCTTGGTTCAAATCTATTTTTAGACAGCTCTCTTCAGCTGTAGTGTTGGTTTGGTGCATAGGTCAGAAAAGCAATGAAACTTTCCTAATGCAAATATATTACAGATGGTTCTCACATGTGCTATTGCTATCAACCAGTTTAGCAGTTTGAGAAATTGAGTTATCATGCAAACTGACTGTGTTACATTATTGCCCAACATGTGTAACAACTGAAAAAGAAACGATCAAATGAGAAATGACAAAAACCTGCAAGTGTAATGAAGGCTAATTATTTTCCCATAAAAAAGGTAAACTATTTTCTTTGGTTCAAATATATAGTGGATGTTGCATTTGCGTTTCTGTTAGATTATGTGAATGCGGTGTGAATAACATCGAGTTAATTGCATTTTCGAATTTTACCTTGCATTCTGAAACTGACCATATCTGTCATGCAGTGTTGTCTGCAAACGGGGAGACACAAACGGTCATGAAGGGGATTACCCATGGGGCATGTGACTACCTGCTGAAGCCAGTGCGTATGGAGCAGCTGAGGACGATATGGCAACATGTGGTTAGGCGGAGGAATTGTGACACCAGGAACCGTGGTAATGACAATGATGATGCTGGTCTGAGGGTGCAGGCAATGAATGCTGAAGGTGAGAATGGTGGTGTTAACCGCAACAAGAGGAATTCGCGGAAGGGTAGAGACGAGAATGGAGATGATGGTGATGATTCTGACGAGAACAGTAATGAGAATGCAGACTCGTCATCCCAGAAGAAGCCAAGGGTCGTGTGGTCCGTTGAGCTGCACCGAAAGTTTGTGGCTGCTGTCAACCATCTTGGCATTGACAGTAAGAGCTCATGTTTCATAGCTTACTTATCACGAATGTTGGCTAACTTTTTTCTTGGTTCATGACATCATTCATAATAACATATCTCTGTGTTCATTGTGTCCATAATGCAGAGGCTGTTCCAAAGAAAATATTGGATCTCATGAATGTAGAGAACATCACCAGGGAGAATGTTGCTAGTCATTTGCAGGTTAGTTTCTCTCCTTATGTTTTACCTCAATATTTACATTTTCTATCAACTTTATTATGGGATATCTTTGGGCCAAACTTTTCACTACTATTATCACCATTATAACCGAAAGCATTCGGCCCCACCAAAGATCGAGTAGTAAGAGAGGAGACGACCGTCTTCCCTCAGTTTGATGGGTTCGTTGCAAAAAATAGCTACTTGAGAGAGGATTTGTTTTGAATTTTGATAAACGTTAAATGAAAATTTTTCCTTGGAAAGTATGTCACAACCCTGACATACTTCTAAATCATAATTGTACATTGAGATGATTTTTCCGCCTTTCGTAGAGATACTGAAAACAACTTATGTTTTCGTATTTATTTCCTAATATTTCCAAAAAAGGTGATTTTTGTCAGCATATTTGTTAAGCTGTTCAGTTTAGTTCAGTGCAAACCTATTCGTTTCTTAACTTTCTTTCCTTTTGTTTGCATTTAGAAGCACATTTCATTGATTCTTCTTGTTTTCTGTCATTTCAGAAGTATCGACTGTACCTGAGAAGGCTGAGTACTGATGCAAGCAGGCAGGCTAACCTAGCTGCTGCATTTGGAGGAAGGAACCCCGCTTACATCAACATGAATTCACTGGAAACCTTCAGGCACTACAATGCATATGGGAGACACCGACCGATCCCAACTACCACCCATTCCCAGCCAAATAACCTTCTTGCAAGGATGAATTCCCCTTCTGCATTTGGAGTGCATGGATTACTGCCTTCGCAGCCACTTCAGCTCAGTCATGCCCAAAATAATCTGAGCACATCCCTGAACGATTTAGGAGGGGTCAATGATGGTAACCTGATCAGGGGTGCACATATGTCAACAATGGTAACCGGTCCTTGTGGCAACTCATTTACAACCATATCAAATGGCACACCATTAGCTCCTGCAAACAATTCAGTACAAACTCTTGATCAGCAACACCTTGGTCGGATGCGTTCATCTTCTGCACACCCATTTAGCACACTTGTTGGCGAGTCTCCCCAGTTTCCAGATCTTGGAAGGAGCAGTAACACCTGGCAAACAGCAGTTCCATCCAACATTCAGGAGCTTGGTCACAACGACAGCATGTCCCAAGCAACCCCACATGTGAATGCCCCCAGGATTGAGCCTGTCTCAAGCTTTACAGCTCCATCCAATCAGAATCCATTGCTGGGAAATGAAATGCAGAACCAAGCACCATCACTTGCCAGCAATGCCCTTCCAATGGCATTCAATCAGGAGACAGTGCCATTCACCTATGGAAGCAGCACAAACTCAAGAGAGATGCTGAATAACAACCTTGCATTCAGCAATTCAGGCATCAACACTTCATTGCCCAACCTTCGCATAGACAGTTCGGTTGTGCCAAGGCAGACACTAGATGGTGGGAATTCAGGCGGTGTCCCCCCTCTGCAAGATGGCAGGATTGATCAGCAAGCTGTCGGTAATCAGCTAAATTACAACAATGATATCATGGGGACAAGAAGGCTTCAAAGGGGACTAAGTGGTGGTTTGGATGACATTGTTGTTGACATCTTTAGGCCGGTATGATCCTTTCTCGTGTTTCTTTTTCAGCATAATATCTGCTAATGTTAGTATGCTGTTTCATGTTTCCATTGCTTGCCGTCGCTGCTCAAGCAATGTCAGCATGTCGAAAAATATCTTAATCTTTACCTGCATAATATTCTGGACAAAATAAATTCTCATTGGCTCACTTTCTATGTTGCAATACTCAAAATCTTAATCTTTACGTACATAATATTCTGAACAAAATAAATTCTCATTGGATCACTTTTTATATGTTGCAATACTCATTTCACCGAAACAGCCCATGCATCTCTTTTTCATATGTAATCCACAAGGTTGTATGTTCTTTGATTCCTTCAAGATTTTTTTTGATGTGTACTACTTTTGATTCCTGTAGTCTATATCATTAGAAAGAACAATAACATATGTAATGAACTGCTTTTATATTCTCTGTGATGATACTGCTGAAGATGTAAATACGTTTAGCTTACACTTCCATGGTTTACTTGATTTTATGTGAACTGCCATGTTCGGAACTTCCAATAATTACTTTTATGTAACATTCACAAGTGTTCTGAAAACTAGGTGGGAATATCTAACCATGTCAGTTTTCTCAATGCAGGACCGCGAAGATGGTGGTGTAACTTTCATCGATGGGGACTGGGAGCTGGTGTAGCTGGTCTCCGTTCCCTACATCAGTCCGCTTGTCAGATTTTCCGTATTTGTGGCGTCAGCTGCTGATTGTTCCATGCTAATTGCCTGCTCAAAGTTGTTTATAGTAGCAAGTCTTCATCACAAATGCCTTTTGCATTTGGTTTTTCAGTTTAGCTATCAGGCTCTTGGGTTAGTCAGTCATGTGGAGTTATGCTGAATATCAACTATGTGGTTTGGGATCGTAACTCGTACAATGTTAATTCGGGTATAACCGGTTATCATGATAAAATAGTATGCTTGGTAAGCAAATGAATGGTTCGTGCTAATGGTTGGAATTGCTATATTCCTTTGTTATTCTTTTTTTTCGCAACAGCGTTTAGGTAGCTGAAATGTCAGTACATCGTGAGATTTTAGCTGATTGCTGCTATTCGGAAATGGAATTGTTTTGGTTATTTACACGATAGCTTGGTAGCCCGAATGAAAGTTTTGCATGTGTAGAACAAAGATGGCCCAGACTCTTCAGAGAGCAAGACTTCTGAAGAGATTTAGTTCACACTGCTGGCATTCTCATTGCAAAATTTTAAGATCAAACTTGATCAAATTTGAAATTAAAAAGACAAATTCTTGCTGTTCGAAACTTCTAAGTTTAGTGAAAATCGAAAATTTCAAATTCACCACCAAACACGTGAAGGCAAAATGCATTGCCACCCCTCTCCGCTCTCCTAAATATGTACAATTTTTTAAAAATATGTGAGTAATATTTTGTACACATTTCTGTATAATTTTCTGTATACAAGGTTTTTTTTAATGAAATTTATGCGCAAAAAATCGAGCTCAAAACTAATTTGTGAAAGTATGGCCATAGCCAAAGGCGCATGAGATGAGGCACTAAAGCATTAATAAACGGGACGTATTTTTTGAAAATGTGTACATGGCGAAAATTTGCAAATTTCCAACGAGGAACGTCTGATTGCCTCCAGACGGCCTAATCCATGCAGGATCCCATCCACCACTTAAATGTTGTTTTGCATAACGCACACGTTTGCGGGCCTGTTTGGCAACGGCTGCAGTTTATGACTTTTGGCTGAAAATTTTGAATTTTGGCTGTTTACGGTACATATTACGAAGAGATAGATATTCACTTGCGATTTTGGATGGTACAGATGTTGGGTTTTTAATGTGTACATCGTTTAATTTGTAGACATCGTCTTAAAAAATACTCCGTTTGAAAGTTTGGTACTATAGCAAAAGCCAAAAGCCGCAAGCTTCGGAGAAAAAGAACAGGCCTGCATTAGTGGAGCTTTATGTAGCTCAAGGGGGCCATGGCCCCCTCCTCATTCAAAATCCTTAATGATGTATTGATATTTCGTTGAATAGACACTTATGAAACAATAAATTAGCTCTCTACACAAATAGTAATACAATCCATTGAATTAGCTCCCTCTTAATTTTCGTTCAAGCACGATTGATATCTTCATCTTATATAGATCTGACTCAAAAACTAACATAGAGACATAGATAGAGATAGGAGAATGCAACATAGGATTAGCTATGCCTATAGTAAGGATCTATCGGACAGTAATTGAAGACAGAGAACGGTGAAAGAGCAAATCAGCTACAGAACGCCATTGCTATTGCAAATTCGAATCTTGGACAATTGTTTGGAGGAGTGCAGCATCGTGAAGGTTCGATTGGAGCAGGATCCAACTGCATGAGATGGAGTTTCGACGGAACGAATGACCGATATAATTTGGATGACATGGCCCAATGACGTGGTCGGTATCCCAGTTTGATTCAATAGATAGATCATTCTTGTGTTTGGTTTGAGGGATGGGGTGGGATGGAATGGTCCAAAGTGAGACAGCCTGTGCAAATTTAGAGAATATTCTTCTTAGATGCTGGACCATGTGGTTCCACCTTTTTTGTGGAACCATCTCATCCTATTACATCCCATCCCATTTCATTTTCACCACTTCAACCAAACACATCATTAAAAGAGGATGGCCTGATGACAACAAGTGATATACGTGTGATAAATCTGGAAATACAGATAATCTGTTCTTCCTATACCTAGTCCAGTGGCCTGCTAGATTTGGAGAGCAGGCACCAGGAAATGCAGTAAGAGCAACTCCAGCAGAGCCCCTACTTGAGCCCTCAAACCTCATATTTGAGGGCTTGAGGCAAAAATAGAGGTCCAGCAGGGCCCCTACTACAGCCCTCAAATTTGAGGAGCCCCTCAAATCCCCCCTTCAGCCCTCATTCCCAGGGGCTCTAGGCCAAGCCCTCAAATTTCTGTTTCAGTCGTTTTCCCCTCCCGCGCTCCTCTTTCCCCGCCGCCTCCCTCCCCGCCTGCCTTTTTCCCCATCGGCTCCCTCCCCGCCTGCCTCTTTCCCCGCCGCCTCCCTCCCCGCCCGCCTCCTCCGCTTCCCCGCCACTGCCACTGCCGGCCATGCGCCGACCCGCCGCCTCCTCGTCTCGCGCCTCCGTCGTCCTCGAATCCGGGCGCCACCGACCGAGCTCCTCCACCGCACGAGATCCGGCGACCCCGCACCAGATCCGGCCTCGGCTCGGCTGGATCCGGCCGCCTCCCGCCTGGATCCGTCCGCCGCTGCGCCGTCGCTGCCGGATCCGGCCATCTTCGCCCGAGGCCGCCGCTCCCCGCCCGAATATGACCGGATCCGACGCCATCTGGCGCCGCACGCCGTCTCCATCCACCTCACCAAGGGCCTCCCCCTCGGCTCCGGCCTCGGCTCCTCCGCCGCATCCGCCGCCGCCTCCGCCAAGGCCGTCGACGCCCTCTTCGGCTTCCACGCCGTCCAGCCGCCGCCGCCGCCGGATCTCGCCGTCGCCTGGCCCCGGGGAGCCGCCTTCGCCCGGGCAGCCGGCTGCTCCTTTTCTCTCCCTTGCGCGGGTTGGAGTAAAGGGGTGAGAGATGGAGTGAGGGAGGGGAACGGTGACGAGAGAGAGGGACGAAGAAATTTGTCAGGAGTGGGTCCCATGTGTCAGTGTGTGGTGAATAGATTTGAGGGCTTAGATTTGAGGGGTGCTGTTGGAGTAGAAGCAAAAAAATTGGACCCTCAAAAGTAGGGGGAGCCCTCAAATGAAAAATAGGGGCTTAGATTTGAGGGATACTGCTGGAGTTGCTCTAACTGACCCAAAAAATAAGGTCTGCCCCTTACGATCTCTTACACTTGGGCCCCACGCGGAGACAAAATGCAGGCCGTTGATTTGGAACGACGGTCTGGATCAGACGATAGGCACACGGCAGTTAGCAGGAGATCGCGCTCCGCAGCCAAAGCCAATCGCACGAAGCTTCTGCAACCTTCGATTCTCTTCGCCTCCTCCCGCTTCTTCTTCTTTCCCCTTCTCCAAGCATCGCCACCCTTCTCCGCTCTCCTACCGCGCCTCACTACAAAGCAGCAGCAGCGCCGCGCGCGCGCACCCAAATCCCCATTGCCGCAGCTAAACCCTAAAATCCCCCCACCCCCAGCGATGGCACGCTCCGCCGCGTCCAGGCTCGCCCGCGCCGCGGCCGCCGCCACGGCCCGCCGCTCCGCCGGCGGCAGCCGCGACCGCCTCCCGCGCGCCCTTGCGCTGCTCTCAGGGGACGCCTCCTCCTCCGCCACCGCCGCCGCGAGGAGGTCCCCGTGGTTCGCTCCCATGGGGCGGCTCCCCGCGTGGAGCGGGGGTGGCGTCCTGGTGCCGCCTCGCCGCCTGTTCCACTCCACGTCGCCGGCTCGGTACAGCGCAGCGGGCACCTCGTCCTCGTCTCAGGCTGGAATCACTGCACCCGTGCCATTCACGTGCTTTTTTTTTTCTGCGTCGATTGGTTGCTAGTAGTGGCGATTTCAGTCGGTATTGTACATCTGTTGCGAATTGAGCAGTTGGATCGTGCATTCCTGTAGCTTTAGATGCTGGTAGTTTGGTTCCAGATTCGTAACGCATGTTTCGATAATTTACTGCATGATTAGTACAATCGGGTTGTTTGCTATGTTGTTCCTTATGTGCTCTGTTCTTCGGCTAGTATAATAATTGCGTGTGCTAGCTTCTCATGTTACAGTGCATATTTTGATAAGATAGATTCTTTCCCAATATGATGATCATAAACCAATCAGGCAATCACTGAAAACTGGTGTTCCCGGTTCTCCCTACCTTGTTTCTGAACTTTAGCTTTACCAATAAACTGGGCTGTGCCTTCTGTCTAAAGTATAGACCAATGAATGCGTCAGTTTCAGGTAGGTCATTCGGAATATCGAATGCCAAATGTGTTGTGTGGTGTGATGGATTTGTGTAGCCCCAAACATAAACAAGTGTGGCATGAAAAGCAATGGGCTGCTCATTTTGCAGATATGGTGAAAAACATTATCAGATCGATAGGCTCTTACTATGAACTACCATATGTTTAGGTTTTTTTAGTGCTTAAATCATGTTTTACTTGTACGTGCATCTGGCGATTTACTTGGCTTGCAGAATGTGCACGCTCGCGAGTGTGAGTTTGCGTGTATGTTTGAATAAGCCTTGCACAATGTGGATATAGACAGCATTTGGACATTGCTTACCAACAACTGCTGACTGATAGTTTAATCTATTTCTTTTTCTTAATTTTCTGTGACCAAACAGATAACGCCAGGGGAATTCACTGAGATGGCCTGGGAGGGGGTTGCTGGTGCAGTTGATGCAGCAAGATTGTCGAAACAACAGATAGTGGAATCAGAGCACCTGATGAAAGCTCTTCTGGAGCAGAAGGATGGGTTAGCACGCAGAATATTTTCAAAAGCTGGAATAGACAACACATCGGTCCTGCAAGCTACTGATGCGTTTATTTCTAGACAGCCGAAGGTACTAGCTCTAGCTGTAGTAGTTAAGTTTGATATGAATATGTACGCTTGGACCTTAACATTGTGCCTCTTGCTTCGGTAGGTTGTTGGCGATACAAGTGGGCCAATTATAGGGTCAAGTTTTGTATTGATTTTGGATAATGCAAGGAAGCATAAGAATGAGTATGGTGATGAGTTTGTATCAGTTGAGCACATATTGCGAGCATTCACAGCTGATAAGAGGTTTGGGCAACAGCTGTTCAAAGATCTCAAAATTGGTGAGAATGAGCTAAAGGAAGCTATTTCAGCTATACGTGGAAGCCAGCGAGTCACGGATCAGAGTATGTCTAATGAATGCCATTCCTATTTTCTGTATTGTACTTTGCTCAGTTTTTTTCTACAGAGATTATGCTCTTGTAGTTTCCTATTCAGAACTTGATTGGTCTGAAACTCCGAATCTTCTATGATTATTTGCCTAGTTCAGTGGCAATGGTTTGGTTGCAGTCAGACGGTTGTAGGCATAGCATAAAAAAACTTATTCCTCTAATGGTTATTTGTGAATATAAGTTGTCTTATTACCTTTGAGATGTTAGGAGACCACAAAAAATGACCTACTCCGATGTATTTTGATGTTTGTTAGTTGATTTTGTAACCCATGGTAACAGCCAACTAACAAGTGCACCATATGCCAGTATTTAACTGTGGGTTTTGTTCGGATTTTCATAGTTGTTTGAGAGAAAATCAGCATACTTTTCTCAATAAATGATGTTTGCATTGTTAGTATAAGTGGATCTGTCGGATGCTGGCCACATTTTTTTTATGGAACAGTGGGAAAGGATCCTACTGATTATGTGTATGAATGCGATATTCATATTGTATAGTTCACCAAACATCTTTCTTCTGGAAATTATAGTATACTAGTACTCCTGACATCAGTATTTTGGTAGCGCAACTGCTCCTCTTTTCATTGTAATGAATGATTGTGTTCTGTTGCACTTCAATTTGATAACCTTATGGATTTTACAATTTCTTTTTTCTGCTGCCAGATCCAGAAGGGAAGTACCAAGCTCTAGAGAAGTATGGTATTGACATGACAGAATTGGCTCGACGTGGAAAACTTGATCCTGTTATAGGCCGCGATGATGAAGTGCGCCGATGCATCCAGATCCTTTGCAGGAGAACTAAGAATAATCCTGTAATTATTGGTGAGCCAGGAGTTGGCAAAACTGCTATTGCTGAAGGGTGATTACCTTTTCTTTTCATCTCTTTATATTAAAAAAATGTCTTTAGAGTTTACAGCATATGGCATGTTATTCCACCTTAACTGTGGATCTTCTGTAGCATGCCTACAACTTTACTTCTTTTGGACATGTACTAAGGAATTGTCTCGCGTTTATTTCATGCAGATTGGCTCAGCGCATTGTGCGGGGAGATGTTCCTGAACCTTTACAGAATAGAAGGGTATTGAAATCTTTAGTTTGTTCATAGTTTGTATTGTTTATTTTACCTCTCAGGATGGAAACCTTGCTTACGATTTTATGCTGATATATGCTTGTTAAAATCACGACATTGTCTAGGATGGTAATGTTGCATTTGTTTCTTATTCCTAGGAATCAGTCAACCAGATAAGCAGTTGATGTACCGTGACAACTGAGATGAATCTTCCTCTTGCAAGTAGTCACTGTACATCCACTGCTCATCAGGTTGATGCTGATGATTGCCAGGAACAATAATATTTCTTACTCTAGTATGAGAAATCGCACTTCCAATGTATTAATGGCATGCGTTAAATAAATATGTTTAGCTAAACAATTTTGGTCATTGAATGGGTATAACAGGATTTACAGGACTAGCAGACTAGCAAGGAAAGCTGGTGAAAAAAAGATAAGCAATAAGTCAATAATAGAAAAGAAAAACGAGACAAAAATTCATATCAAGTAATTTAATTAGCTATTCCTTCAGATGTGTTTACATATATATGCACAAATGGCAGCTTATTTCATTGGATATGGGAGCATTACTTGCTGGGTCTAAATACCGTGGTGATTTTGAAGAGAGACTTAAGTCTGTTCTGAAGGAGGTCACTGCTTCTAACGGGCAAATCATCTTGTTCATTGATGAGATCCACACTGTTGTTGGTGCAGGTTGGTATATCTAAGTATGCCTTTGCCCATTCGCATGTTTAGCTTTACTAAAGTAAACCCCTAAATAATTTCGAAGTATATATTTGGTTATTCACATGTGTATCTTTACTATAGTTGATCCCTAAGCGATTTTGATTGTATGCAGACATCCATAAGTTGGAAAATAGTAGTTTGAGCTCTAGGTTGATAGTCATACTCGGTATCAGTGCTTCTATTTAGATGATTGTCTCATTTTATTCGTTTATTGCTGGTATTATAAAGTTGTCTGCTTTTATCAAATCTGGCTTCTAACAAACTAGTAGAGCCCTCTGTAGCACGGACACGTGTTAAAACCGCCGTATCCGTGTCCGACACGTGTCGGACACGGATACGACACAGACACGTGTCGGCGACGTATCGGCCGATTTCGGAATTAATTTTAATAATTAAAATTCTCGACACGTGTCGGACACAGTAATTATGCGAGTCGGACACGGCCTGGACATAGCCGGCCCAGGAATGGCCCAGGACACGGTCGGCCCAGGCCGGTCCATACCATGCCTGCCCTAACCCTACGGCTGCCGCACCAATTCCTCCCGAGAGCCTCATTCCCATCGGCCGCTCGTGCTTCTCCACATCGCCCGCTCGCGCCGCCGCCCGTTGGCTCCCGCACCTCGCCACCGCCTGCCGGCTCCCGCATCTCACCGCGGCCTCCATCTCCTCACTCGCATCTCCTTTGCCTGCCGGCTCCCACACCTCGCCGCTGCCCACCGGCTCCCACATCTCACCACCGCCTCCATCTCTTCACTCGCATCTCCTCCGCCCGCCGGCTCCCGCATCTCACTGCCGCCCGCCGGCTCCCGCATCTTACCGCCGACTACATGTCCTCGCCGGCGTCCCCACTGCTGCCTCCCCGGCATCCCCGATGCTGCCTCCCAGGTTAATGTAATTCTTATTTCTGGAAATGGTATTCACATCAACAATTGTTGTCGGGATTAACAAAACAATTCATGGGGTGCATATTCCGAGTATACACTTTACAAATTACAAGTTTACAATTTACATTATTTCAGTTTAATAAGCATGTGTAAACATAGAAAATAATACATACATACATACATATATAATTTATTTATTATTTAAATATATATAGCCGTGTCGCCGTATCGGTATTTTTGGAAAAACGGCGAATTCCCGTGTCGTGTCATGTCGTGTCGACGTATCCGTGTCCGTGCATCATAGACTAGAGCCTATGTTGTGATGTTGAGTGCATAAATATGATTGTCCTTACGCTTTACTATTTTTCTGCTACAGGAGCCGTTGGTGGGGCAATGGATGCTGGTAACCTGTTGAAACCAATGTTAGGCCGTGGGGAACTCCGTTGCATTGGAGCAACAACATTAGATGAGTACAGGAAGTACATTGAGAAGGATGCTGCTCTGGAGCGTAGGTTCCAGCAGGTTTACTGTGGTGAGCCGGCAGTTGAGGATACGATTTCTATACTACGTGGCCTGCGAGAGCGATATGAGCTGCACCATGGGGTTAAGATATCAGATGGAGCTCTCGTTGCTGCAGCAGTTCTATCAGATCGGTACATCACTGGACGTTTTTTGCCCGACAAAGGTACTGCATACACTATATTATGGAACAGTTACTGGGAGCAAGGGGTTAATCCAATCTTTATCTGAATTTATTTCATTTTGTGTGCAGCTATTGATTTAGTTGATGAAGCAGCTGCTAAGCTAAAAATGGAGATAACATCAAAGCCTATTGAGTTGGATGAGGTAGATAGAGAAATCATAAGGCTTGAAATGGAGAAGCTCTCATTGAAGAATGATACTGATAAAGCCTCCAAAGAGCGACTGAGCAAGCTTGAAGCTGAACTAGAATCTCTCAAGCAGAAGCAGAAGGACCTTTCAGAACATTGGGAATATGAGAAATCCTTGATGACTCGTATAAGATCAATTAAGGAAGAGGTAGGCACATTGTTCTTTTGTGTGTTATTTGCCACAGTGTGATGTAGCCTCTAATCCCCTAGTCTCTGGTTTAGATCGACAGAGTTAACCTGGAGATTGAAGCTGCTGAGAGAGAATATGAGTTGAGCCGTGCCGCTGAACTCAAGTATGGAACACTTTTGTCACTACAAAAACAGCTGGAAGAGGCTGAGAAAAAACTTGTTGAATTCCAGCAGTCAGGAAAGTCAATGCTTCGAGAAGAGGTAACTGACATTGACATTGCTGAGATTGTTAGCAAGTGGACTGGAATTCCAGTCTCAAATCTTCAACAATCTGAAAGGGAAAAATTACTGCTATTGGAAGATGTACTCCACAAGAGGGTTATCGGCCAAGATATTGCAGTCAAGTCAGTGGCCAATGCAATCCGTCGTTCTAGGGCAGGCTTATCAGACCCTAACCGACCAATAGCGAGCTTCATGTTTATGGGGCCTACAGGTGTAGGCAAGACCGAGCTGGGAAAGACGCTAGCTGAATTCCTTTTCAACACTGAGAATGCCCTAATACGGATTGATATGAGTGAGTACATGGAAAAGCATGCTGTCTCCCGCTTGGTTGGTGCCCCACCTGGGTATGTCGGTTATGATGAAGGGGGCCAACTGACTGAAGCTGTTCGTCGCAGGCCTTATTCTGTTGTTCTCTTTGATGAAATCGAGAAAGCGCACCATGATGTGTTCAACATCTTGCTGCAGCTGTTAGACGATGGAAGAATAACTGATTCCCAGGGCAGAACAGTGAGCTTTACTAATTGTGTCATCATCATGACCTCGAACATTGGGTCGCCATTGATTCTAGACACACTCAGAAACACAACGGACAGCAAGGAGGCGGTGTATGAGATAATGAAGAAGCAGGTGGTTGAGATAGCTCGGCAGACATTCCGACCAGAGTTCCTGAATAGGATAGATGAATACATTGTGTTTCAACCGCTGGACAACAGAGAAATAAATCGCATTGTGGAGATCCAGGTAAACCTCTGATAATTCCTTTTACATTCGTTCTTGATAGATCCACTTGAGTCGTAGTGTCAAATTCACTTGATAGCTGGAGGCCTGACCACAAAATGTGAAATGTTTCGCACTCGCAGCTGGACCGCGTCAAGAACCGGCTGAGACAACAGAAGATTCATCTTCGGTATACGCCGGAAGCTGTGGAGCATCTGGGCTCTCTTGGTTTTGACCCTAACTACGGAGCTAGGCCTGTGAAGAGGGTGATCCAGCAGATGGTGGAGAACGAGATTGCCCTTGGCGTCCTGAAGGGCGATTTCAAGGAAGACGATACCGTCCTCGTGGATGTGAGCTCCGTGGCGATCGCAAAAGGCCTTGCTCCGCAGAAGAAGCTGGCCCTGCAGAGGTTGGAAAATGGAAACGCGGAGTTAGTTGCCAATGACTAGAGCGCGGAAGGTGCTGCAAGTCTTGCCCCAGGTCTGAGCTTTACCTTGTAGTGAGAGCCTTTCAGTAGAAAGTGCATGGGTCAGAAACCGCCCTAGATCTGCATGTTCCCTCTTTGAAGCTTTGTTCTGGTTTTGTAGATTCTTCTGAAATTATGCCCACTGGCGTAAAAGGTGAACTTGCATAAGCGTGATCATTAAGATGTTCTGTAAATACTAATTTCTCTTGGCATTGCAATTTCCCTTTGCTTTGTAGGTTTATCGTGAGAGGCGAGGGCAGTCTAATCCCCCGAGTTGTGTGAACATCTAGTTTGGATCAGTCTGTTTAGATAACTTGTACTTTCGTCTTTTCTATCTTAGCGTTCGCTGGTTTAGATTGTCTTCCTTACGTACGAACGATTATGGGACTATATGAGTACAGTGTTTTCGCGAGACCCATAAATACTATTTTAGCGGCCTTGAGAGCCCTTGTGTTTTCTAGTTTGTGTTTCTTGTTTATTTTTTTCGCCTGTAAGGTGATTCACCGTGAGAGAATTAGCAGTAGAAAGCGGGGCCTTGGGCTAATAAAGTCATGGTGAGATTTTAGAGGAAACTCATACAAACATGAACTAACGCCTGCTATTGCTGCTCTTGCCATTTGATGATTATGTGATCCGAATTCCATTTGATGATATGATGATGGTGGTGAAATTATGTGATCCGGATTAGGCCATCTTTTTGGATTTGTTAGTTTTCAACTCTAGTCGTCTTGTACCCCTATATATGTGTATATTCTTGTATATTCGTTGTAAAATCCTCTGCTTTATAACTCTTCTCGAATAGCAATCATCGCCAGTTGTATCTCCGTGGGTTTTTCTCGAGGCTCTACCCTGCGCTATTTGCAATAAAAAATCTTGTGTGTAGTCGACTGCAGGGTTCTGGGATTCGACCCGAAACGGCCGAAATTCGGTGGGGTTCGTCTATTTCAGACAGCCTCGAGAAAGAAGTGAACCGGTGTCTGGTCAGCGAAATTTGTCAAAATTTGTCTATTTCGTATTAAATTTGTCAAAATTCGGTTAAATACGAAATGTTTGACTGGTCAACGTAGCTGAAAACCAGTCCGAAATTTCCGAATTTCGTCCAATTCAGTGGCCAACGAAATTTTTAGCCTTTTGAATCCCAGAACCTTGGTCGACTGTTGACTACTTAAGTTACGACCTGCGCTATTTGCTTCTAACTGATGACCAAGCCAACCCCAGTTACCATACGCATCAACACATGTGTCCCTCTGCCGCTGAACCAAAGCCTAACAATTCCACGTCCGTACGACAATTAGGGATAATCCACGCGCTCTCTTTCTGGTGGCCATTTGTTTTCAGGCCTTGCTTTGTAAATACATTTCCTTCGTCTCCTTCGTAAGACTAAGAGGGCGCTCTATTGGTTTCTGGTAATGATTTTTAAAAGTAGTTGATGGTTTTTAACTGAAAATAAGTAGTAATAATTAAAATAAGTGATTTTTAGAAAGAAGAGATGAGTAGTGTAAAAATTAAGAGAAAGATGTACACGGGATAAGAGCGAGAAGAATAAGGTCCGTGATGAGCCTGTGGCCCCCTAAATTATCCTTAGAATGAGAGGAGTAAACAAATCGTTACAAAAAAAAACCTGTATTTATATTAACTTTTCACAGCGCACATTCACATCGCCTGCGTTGATGAGGCGCATGCAGCCGATCACAGAACCCGGCCCATAAATGCAATTTCGGCGACGTTGTGCTGCTGTGGTTTCTAGTTCCTATTCGTTTGTTTTGGCTCAGTAATTAACATCAAGCTGTATGTCGATAAGAATAGCATGATGACTTTTTTTTTTGAAAAATCATGATTAGTATGCATGACACCGATTATAAATAGTCAGTGAATCAGGATGCTCCCGGAAATCGCTGATAAGATGTTGGAGGAGCCTGATACGACTATACGAGGTTTCGATCGAGTAAAGAAAGCAAGAACGGCACATAGGGTAGCAGCGATACGTCTGCTCAAAAATATTTCCACGGTAACATATCCTTCGAAATACTTTTACAACCGAGAATTGTATTAGGACAGTACAGTGTGGTCAGCAATAGGCAGAAGCTCTAGAAAATTATGAACAAACTATACGTGGCAAAAGTGCTAATATGTTCAAAATATACAAAACGAGAGGCGTTCTAGAAACTGATGTACCATGTGTAAAGATGCAAATTGCAAAAGAAGACAGGCAATAGCTCACAGCAATCCCAAAAATATCCCAGGTTTGAACATCAACAGCATATATGATACATAAATGATATGGATCTGTAACCCAATGCTATCGAACTAGCTGAAGCTGCGGCAACAAGTGCCAAGTAAGGAATTTTTCGGTCTGAATTTCACTGCTGTGCACCTGATGGTAACATACATCTAAAGAGTTGGTAGACACTAGCAAGATCAGTTTTCTGCTGAAGGACTTACCATGTTTCCGAACCGGAAGGTTAACATGCGCGCGGGGACGAAAATTCACCACTCTCACTTCAACAGAAGGTGGTAGCACAAGAGGTTTTCAGTTATAAAACACATAAAAATGCCTCCTTTTTTTTTTCTCGTTTTATGTCTTTGCGTAGGCGATAGGAGATTCGATTGATTGATCACGGCCGCGGATTAGGGGAAGCGGAATTGAGTCGAGGCTTACCGATGAATGATCGAGGCGGATCTCCCAGCAACCCGTGCGGCCAGGGGCGAAGCCAGGTTAAAGCAACGTTCTAAACTGAACAGTATATTACAAGTAGCAATCACTAAATATAAGGTACTTTTTTAAATTTTACAATAATCTTTTGATCTTACACTCAGGGCTGAAGCCGAGGCAGCCCTGAGCCTGGATCCGCCACTGCGTGCGGCGGTAGAGCAGAGTAGAGCCCTCCTCGATTTCGTCGAATGAGGTCGAGCTGGTTTGTTGGCTTCGATCGGAAAAAGAAGCCGAGGAAGAGAGGAGGGACCGAGCGTTGGGTTGGGCTGGGCGAATGTGGCCCACACCGTATCTAGGCTCGACACGTATTGGCCCAAGTCAAGCCCAGGAAAGTGACGTGACGCGAAGGTGAGCCGCCGCAAGGTAAAGGTCGTGCTGTTTTTTTCCTCCTTTGCCCATATCTTTTAGCTGCTTTGATAAATTTTGTCTATATTATTTAAAATAGTAAAAATATTGATATAAATGATATATATGATTTTAAGTTAAAAAACTATTTATAAAAACTGTTATATTTATCTGAAACCAGAAACCATAAAAAAACAAAAAAGAATAAGACTAAAACCGCAACTCTCACGCCTCACAGGATCCCACGGAACCCCATCTCGGGAGACCCCTCCCCATATTTTGCCACTGACTACGGATCTCAAGGCACCAAACTCAACACAAAAGCATGGGCACACAAATCACAGGCCCCACGCCCGCGCGCCGGTCTCCTCCTATGCTCGCCGGCGGCCAAGGACCCGCCGTGGTGGGGGCGGAGCGCGGCGAGGAGGCGGCCAGATTATACACCCCAGATCGATCACCCGACCTCTCGTGCAAAAATTTCTGACGACACTAATCGCAGGGAATTAAGGTGTCAGCGTGTCACGCACATATCAACATCATACACATTTGTTAATTAGCTTGTATCACATCTTATGGTGCTCAAGTAGCAGCTTTTCATTTATAGTTTATTACTAATGTTATAGTAATTAGTTTTTAAACGATACATTTTTTAAGATAGAGTCAATAAGAAGATTATAGTAAAAAGTGTTAGCGAACTAGTCTCTGTGTGCTGCAACGCTCGCGCTACGCAGGCTCGCTACGCCGGATTCTAGGATAGTTAGTTGAACTAACGTTCTCTTGTACATGTATAAATTGTATACTTGAGATCAATGAGAATCACAGTTGATCCATTCCAGCTTTACATGGTATCAGTTACCTCCAGATCCTAATCTTCCGCTTCCACATTCTTTCTCTTCTTTGTCGTTCGCGGCCTCATCGCCATGGCCTCGCCGAGCCACTCCTCCAGCTCTTCCAGCGACCTCTCCATTAACGCTCCTCAGCCTACCGCCGCTACTGTTATTCAGGCTGTCAACATCCGGTCTCATGTGCCGGTTCTCCTTGACTTCACTGAATCCAACTACAGCCAGTGGCGCTACTCCTTCGACTCGGTCCTCGGCAAGTTCGGCCTTGAGGCTCATGTGCGCTCGCCGCCACCGCTGGATGACCGCGACGCCGAGTGGCACATGCTTGACCACTGCGTCGTGAACTGGATCTACAACACTGTCACCAAGGATGTGTTCGACATCGTCCACAAGCCTCGTGCCTCGGCGTACCTCGTCTGGTACGACATCGAAGGTCTCTTCCGTGACAACGAACTCCAGCGCGCGGTCTACATCGAAGCTGAGTTCCGTTCCCTTCATCAGGGCGACATGTCGATCGGCCAGTACTGCACTCGCCTCAAGCAGCTCGCCGACGCGCTTCGTGACATCGGCCACCCCGTCTCCGAGCCGAGCCAAGTCCTCAATCTCCTCCGCGGGCTGAACCCGACGTACCGCCACGTCAAGCCTGTGATCACCGCCAAGTTCCCGCCTCACACGTTCATGAGTGCTCGCTCTTATCTTCTTCTTGAAGAAGTTCAGCTGCAGCACGACGAGAAGGCTGTGGCGGGACAGGCTCTCGCCGCTGGACATGGCTCCTCCGCCGGACATGGCTCTAATGCCGGTCAGGGCGGTTCCTCTTTCTTGACTAATGGCGGTGCTCCCGGCAACCGTTCCAAAGGCAAGGCGAAGAAGCGTGGCCGCGGCGGCGGCTCCGCTCCCAGCAACGGCGCCCCGCAACGCCCGGGCACGCCCAACGTCTGGAGCACTGGCGTCCATCCGTGGACTGGGCTTGCGCACGCCTGGCCCATGCCCTTCCGCGCCCCTGGCGCCGGCGTGCTCGCTCCTCAGCCACCATTCAACCCTCAGCAGGCCATGATGGCTCACTACCCGGTCGCCATGCCCCCGACGCCCGTGGCACCAGACGCTGCGGCCGCAGGCGCCTCCGGATGGGATCAAGCCGCGCTCCACGCGGCCCTTCAGTTCGCCGGCGTCGCGACGCAGTCTCCTCCCAGCGCCGGCGACTGGTTCTTCGACACCGGCGCTACCACACACATGTCCTCGGCTCCTGGTACTCTTTCTTCGCCTCGCTCCCTTCCTCTTTCTACTCATATTATCATCGGAAACGGTGCTCGGCTGCCTGTCACGCACACAGCCGCCGCCACGATTCCCACAGCTTCCTCTCCACTTTTCCTCAATAATGTTCTTATCTCGCCTCCTTTGATCAAGAACCTCATTTCAGTTCGTAAGCTAACCCAAGATAATAACGTTTCTGTCGAATTTGACCCCCATGGCTTCTCTATCAAGGCTCTGCCGATAGGAACGATGATGCTCCGATGTGAGAGCTCTGGCGACCTCTACCCTCTTCGCCTGCCACAGCACCAGTCCTTCAGTGCCTCGACGTCGGTGGATCTGTGGCACGCGGGTCTTGGGCATCCCGGCGCCAGGTCTTTCTCCCGTTTGCTTCAGAATTTTGATTTCCAGTGTAGTAAATCGCTTCCGCACGTATGTTCTTCTTGTCAGCTGAGCAAACATGTGCGGCAGCCCTTTCAACATTCACAAACAATCAGTTTTTTCCCTTTCAATTGATTCATTCGGATGTATGGACCTCTCCAGTTTCAAGCAATTCTGGTTACAAATATTATGTTGTTCTTCTTGATGATTACACGCATTTCATTTGGACCTTCCCGTTGCGCCATAAATCTGAGGTTCTTCCCCTCATCTGTTCCTTCTTTGCCTATGCGCGCACACAGTTTGGCTTGCCGGTCCTTGCTCTCCAAACAGACAATGGCCGCGAGTTCGACTCCTTTGCGATGCGCACCTTCCTAGCCGAGCATGGCACTAGCTTCCGCCTCTCGTGCCCATATACATCTCAACAGAACGGGAAGGCTGAGCGAATTATACGCATGATCAACGACTGCGTTCGTACTCTGCTTGTTCACAGTGCAGCACCGATGAGCTACTGGGCTGAGGCGCTGAACACAGCCACCATACTGCTGAATCGGCGGCCGTGTCGTGCCTCTGGCGTCATCACCCCGCACGAGCTCCTTCTCGGCGTGCCGCCTCGCTACGACGACCTTCGCGTCTTTGGGTGTCTCTGCTTCCCCAACACGGCGTCGATGGCGCCACACAAGCTGCACCCGCGGTCCACACCGTGCGTCTTCCTCGGCTACCCCAACGACCACCGCGGCTATCGATGCCTCGACATCCAGACACGGCGTGTGATTACGTCTCGACACGTCGTGTTCGACGAGAGTTCGTTCCCCTTCCGCGACACACCATCGCCGCCCGTGCCACCGCGTGCTCCGACACCAGTCGACGACGATGTCGCTCTTCGTCACGCTGTACGACTACACCAGGGGCGCACCAACGTCGACCATCCCGCCGTGACCGTGCCCTCGCCAGGCGTCGTCGAGCCGTCTGCGTCGCCCCCACCTGCTGTCGCCGTGCAGGGATCCCCTACAAGCTCAACTCCACTATTGGAGCCTCACGCTTCTCCAGCGCCTGTTCATCACAAGGTGACCCGGGGAAAGGCAGGCATCTTCAAGCCCAACCCCAAATACGCTCTTCAGATGGAGTCTGCTACATCGACAAGGCCGACAACCGCGGTGTCGCCCATCCCCTCGTCGGTTCGGGCAGCACTCAAAGACCCAAACTGGCGAGCTGCGATGCAACTCGAGTTCGACGCCCTGCAAGCCAACAACACCTGGACGCTCCAAGAGCGGCCGCGCGGCGCTCGGACTATCACAGGCAAGTGGGTGTTCAAACACAAGTGGAACCCCGATGGGTCTCTTGACATGTACAAGGCCAGGTGGGTTGTACGCGGCTTCAACCAACGTCCCGGGATCGACTTCGGCGACACGTTCTCGCCGGTCGTCAAACCAGCCACCATCAGGACGGTTCTCACCCTTGTGGCGTCCAAGCGGTGGCCGGCACACCAACTCGACGTCTCCAATGCATTCTTGCACGGGGACCTGCACGAAACAGTGTACTGCAGCCAGCCGACTGGCTTCGAGCATCCTGAGCGGCCCGATGCCGTGTGCCTTCTCTCCCGATCCCTCTACGGCCTTCGTCAAGCACCACGCCAGTGGTTTCTTCGCTTCGTCGCATACGTCACCAGTCTCGACTTCGTCCAGTCTCGCGCCGACACTTCCCTCTTCGTGCTTCGCCAAGGCAACGACACCGCGTACCTCCTCCTCTACGTCGACGACATGATCTTGTCAGCGTCGTCTTCACGGCTCCTTCAACACATCGTCGACAAGCTGAAGCTCGCCTTCGCCATCAAGGACATGGGACCCCTCAGGTTCTTCCTTGGCATCGACGTTCAACGTGACGAGGGTGGCTTCTTTCTGTCACAAGGGAAGTATGCCCAGGACGTACTCGACCGTGCCGGCATGCGCAACTGCAAGGCCGTTGGCACGCCGGCTGAAGTCCGACCGAAGGCATCTGACAACGATGGCACGCTCATCTCCGACCCGTCCAGGTACAGGAGCATGGCGGGGGCGCTCCAGTACCTGACGCTTACTCGGCCGGATATAGCGTACGCCGTCCAACAAGTGTGCTTGCACATGCACGCGCCACGTGACGTCCACCTGACATTGCTCAAGAGGATCCTGCGCTACATCAAGGGAACAACAAGCCTCGGGCTTCGTCTTCACCGGAACACGACGCTCAGGCTCACGGCGTACACCGACGCGGACTGGACAGGTTGCCCGGACACATGGCGATCGACGTCCGGGTTCGCGGTGTTCCTCGGCGATTCGCTCGTGTCCTGGAGCTCCAAACGACAGACGACCGTGTCTCGGTCCAGTGCGGAGGCTGAATACCGCGGCGTGGCGAACGCCGTAGCGGAGTGCTCCTGGCTCCGGCAGCTTCTCGGCGAGCTGCACTGCAGTGTTCAGGGTGCCACGATTGCGTACTGTGACAACGTGTCTTCAGTGTACATGACGCGAAATCATGTCCATCATCGGCGGACGAAACACATCGAGCTCGACGTTCATTTCGTTCGAGAAAAGGTGGCGCTCGGCAAACTACGGGTCCTGCAGATACCGAGCGCGCGCCAGTTCGCAGACATCTTCACGAAGGGATTGCCGTCAACTTTGTTCAATGACTTCCGAGACAGCCTCTGCGTTGGAAAGCCACCAGCAGGGACTGAGGGCGGGTGTTAGCGAACTAGTCTCTGCGTGCCGCAACGCTCGCGCTACGCAGGCTCGCTACGCCGGATTCTAGGATAGTTGGTTGAACTAACGTCCTCTTGTACATGTATAAATTGTATACTTGAGATCAATGAAAATCACAGTTGATCCATTCCAGCTGTACAAAAAGTATACTGAATTCAGCTGTATCTGTCAAAATTATATATAACTAATTTTCTTTATATACTGTTTATCACGAATGACAAGAATTTGAAAGTTTAAATCATAAATCATAAAACTAGAAGCACCCAACCGGAAAAAAGTACTACGAGATAAACACAGCGTACGGTCGATATTGTCATGTCACTGCCCGTCCTGCGGTTGCTGCCGCGCGAGCATGGCCGTGTTCCACAACCGCGCCTCCATCTCCTTCTCCACCAGCTTCTTCTCCGCGCGCCGCAGCGCCGACTCCAGCTCCTCAATCCTAAAAAGCCTCAAAACTTCAAACGAAAAATTTCCTTAATTTTTGCTGCATTTTTGAGTGAATTTTGAAAACTTTCCTTTTTGGGAAAGTTTTCCCCGCCGCCGCTTTCCCTTTTCGGCCTGGCGCCTCCTCCCTCTCGTTGGCGCCTTCTCCCTTTCCGCCTCCTCTCCTCCCCGACGCCTCCCGCTTTCCTCCCGCCTTCTCCCGCGCCCAGCGCCTTCCCCGCTCCCCTCGCCCGTTAGCGCCCCGTCCCCTCCCCGCCTTCGCTTCGCGCACGCGCTGCGCTTTGCGCCCGCCTCCGCACCGCCTCCCCTCGCGCGGACAGCGCCGCCCTCGGATCCCCTCCTTGCGCCCGCGCCGTCCCGACCGCCACGGTCCAAATCCGTGGGCGCCTCCGCGCCACGCGTCGCCCCGCGTCCGCCCTGGGGCCCGCCTGTCAGCCCCGGCTTCTCCCTCTCCCGCGCGCGGACGCTACCTCGCCCATGCCCGAGCTCACCTGCCCCTCTCCCGTCCCGTCGCCATTAACACTGTGCAGAGCCCCGTCACCGCCCCGTCTGCGCGGAGGAGACGCCCCCAACTGCCCCCGTCAATCCTGTTGACCCCGGAGCCCGCCCGTTGGCTTCCCCTCCACGCCCCGCTCCCCTCCGCTCGGGGTATAAAATTCCCCCTCCGGCTCCTCGCTCCTCCTTTGCTTCCCGAGCCGCTCCACCACCTCCATTCGCCTCCCCAGCCTCCAGAGAAGCTCCCCGAGCGGCCGATTGAAGTCCCGCCGCCCGGAGTTTCCCCATTGCCGCCTTGTGAGCCGGCGGCACCCCGAAGCCAATCTCCCTCTCCTCTCCCTCATTCCTCGATTGCATTCGTCGAGAGCACCACCTCCCCTCACTGACCCCTTTGGTGCTTGCCGTTGGACAGGTGTTTGCCCGAGGAGCGCCGCCGTCGAAGCTCCTCTCCGGCCGTCGCACCTCTCCCGTGGCCAGCTCGCTCCGAAGCTCCCCAGCCTCCGCCGTCGCCACCAATGTGAGCACCCGGTCCCCGTGAACGTGTAGCCGCGGCCGTTTGAGCTAACTCGCCGCCGGTGATCTCCCTCGCCTCCAAGCACCCGAACCACCCCCTTCTACCTCCCGTCACCTCCGTTGGTTCCCGCTCCTTCCAACCGCCCAAAACGGGTTCCCCTCTCGAAGCCGCACCCGCCGGTGCCCTCGGTGGTCGCCGACGAGCTTCCTAGCGCCCAGACCGCCGTCGCCACCGTGACCTCGCCGCGAGGTTACTGTAGCGGCTGGAGGAGGAAGACGACTCCTCCCCGCGACGTGGCTTCCCCTTCGCCGTCCATCCTCCCGTTGCCATATAACGTCAGCCGTCGGATCACTTCGTACCGCTTCGCCCTCGTCCCCGCTTCGCCACCGTCCGATCTCCGCCCGTTTCATCCGGGCCTTCGACTCGCCCCGCATCCCCGCCGCCCCGCCGTCCACGCGTCGGCCATCCGGACCGCGCGGACGCGCGCTGGCATAGGCCGCCTCCCTGGCCCGATCCCTCCCGCGCGCGAGCGCGCGCGCGCGCCGTTGGGCCGCGCTGGCCTTCGGCCGCGCGGGCCAAGCAGTGCCGGGCCGCACTGTAGCAAAGCGGCCGGGCCGCACTGTTTATTGGATTTTTCCCGAGTTTATCATTTTCTAAAATCCCAAAAAATCCAAATAAATCCTAGAAAATCACAGAAAATCCCAAAAATTCCCAAATTTCACCACTTTGCTCCAAATAATATTCCAGACCCATTGGTGACCTCCATTTCCACAGATCCATCCCAAATAAATTCCTAAAATTCCTCATTTGGAGATTTATGCAATTTACTCCTTTTTAAATAGTTTATTTTCCCTTGCTTGATTAGTCTCAAGCTGGATTTAATTTGTTTTATATGTTTGCGCTAGTGTCGGAGTCTCCGGAAGTTCAGTTGCAGCCCCAGGAGGCAGGAGATTCTTCGTTCGAGCTAGCGAAAATCATTCGGATTGACGGCAAGTCCCAAATCCTTTGATCATATTGCAACCCATGATGTTTATTTATGTTAATATGCTATTTGCATTTTGCTAATTGTGAAATGTTAGTTTGAAATAAAATAAAATGTTTAGAATGACTTGTTATGTAGTTAATCCTATCACCGTTAAATGCCCTGTTAAATTTGTTGCCATGCCTCTGTAACCCTAGAAATAATTATCTGTTAATCTAGATAAATTGTAGGGTATTATTATCATGCAAAGTCTTACACTAATAAGGTTGTGGCTGCGGGCCAATAGAATTTGCAAACCCGACTCTAGGGTAGGGTGGTATGGGACACCGTGCCCTAGAGCGGAGAGTGCTTGCGGGCACAAGGTAGGGTAAGGGGATTGTGGTGCGCCGCGAGACGGTTTTCGCCCATCTCTTACCCTAGGATTGGAGTAGGGTAAGTGGGGTTGTGGTGCGCCGCAAGACGGTTTTCGCCCACCGCTTACCCTAGGTTGGGTAGCGGGCCTGGTGAGGTTGCGGACCATGTGAAAATATAAGGATTGAAACCCTTATGCTGAGCAAATGTCATAGAACCCGCTCAAACCACAGGAGTTGACTTGTCAACACTTGTCTAGTAGCTGCTCAACTCGATTGAAACTCTACAGGTGTGGCGGTGGAGGAGGTTTAGCAGTGAGGTTAGGCAAGCCGTGATTGGGTGCCTAACAACGGTAGAGTTCACTCGAAGCGGCACCGTTTTCTCTTGTGTGTGTGTGTGTGTGCGAGCCAGACCCGAGTGAATTCTACCGGGTAGAGCCTATATAAAGAGCTGAGCAGTGAAACGACCTGGCTTTCTTAACTCTTTAGCGGGAGTTAAGGGATCGTGTGGGTAAAGCTGAGCAAACTCTGCAGAGTCAAACAAATGGTATTCGAATACGCCGTGCTCCCGGTTATTGGAGCTGTGTCACTTGGGTGATTCCAGCAGCAAAGCTTAAGTAGTTTTGTAAATGTTTAACTTGTTTAGGTTGGTCGATGAACTCTTGTTGAAAACCCCTGAGATCTTGAAGAGTAGTTTTGGGTCCCTTTTATAAAATATTTGCAAATAAAACTGCATCCACCCAAATTATTAAACCAAGTATACTCCCTTCCTTTGATGTTCCGTGCATGTAATAAGTTAGGGTCCCTTTGGGACTTGCTGAGCCGGTTGTTTGGCTCACGGCTTGCTTAATCTAATCTTTAGAGGATCAAGACGAAGGTGGAAGTCTCCCCGTCGAGGACGTCCCCGAGGGCCTCTTCTTCGACGAGGATCCTTGGCTCTAGGTCCTAGCCGCGCTCGAAGCAGTTTCTGGAGTCTTTTGTAATGTAATTACACTTTGGGCTTGCACGCCCCGCTGTAAAAACTGGATGTTAATCCTTATGTCAAATATATGCTGGACTTTTGTTGTAAGCATGCAATGGTATACTCTTGCGCGACACTCCATAACTGTTCATGCGTGAATAGTTACGGAATGCCGTGTCCGTACGCGCCCCTGGAAACGGGGGTGTTACAGATCCGCTCCCGGTTCGTGCAGCCTCCTCTCCTGCTCCAGCGAGGACCCTCCGTTGTCGTATTGCGCGCCGTGCTCCTCGTCCCCGTCCTCGGAATCTCGCCTCAAATCGCCGGCGCCGCCGAATCCTCCCTCCAGCTCGATGAACTCGTCATCGGACGACTGTCATCAGTCGTATCGTATGCAAACACAATCACGCAATGTATATATCCACAATTGATCTTTCCTAGATGTGCAGAGAAATACATACCTCGGAAGTTTCTTGCTCGGTGTTGCGGTTGAGCTGAAACTGTCCGGGCTCTATCTCAAACTCTGCTTCCTCCAGCACATCCATCCTCGCAGAGCCCTCGTCTTCGGAGATGACGACTGGCAGATGACCAAGTCGCATGGCCGTTCGTATCCGCATCCGAACTTCCGAACCGCGCCTCGATGAAGCGGTCGACGGCGGCTGAAGATTGCAGATTCTTGGTACGACGGCATGATCCGTGCTCTTCATCCAGGCTTGGTCCCTCGTCTCCTTCAGGAGCGCCTCCATCTGCGCGCGCACCTCGGCCATCTTGTTGAGCTCGACGCAGGTCTTGACGAGGAGGAACAGCAGGCTCAGCCCCATGCCGACCTCGGTCGACGCGCTGCTGCCGCTGCCCCCCGCCTTCCATCCTGCACGCAGTGGCCGGCAAAACTCCCAAAGATCGATCGCACAAAGAGAGGCCAGCAAGGAAGTCGAGACCACGTACGTACGCACCTGAGGAGTCCACCAACGCAGCCTCGCTCTTCTCGGCGGCGACCTCCTTCTGGCCGCCCCCGCCGCCCTTCCTGCCGAGCCTGACAAGCCGAAGCCATGCGCAGGTAAACCTCGGGAGGCGCAGCCGCGGCGTCTTTGGGGAAGGCGGCGAGGCGATCGCAGCCTCCACCTCATGGCCTCCTGCGGATGCCATCGCGCGCGCGCGGGAGAGAGAGAGAGAGAGAGAGAGAGAGAGCAGGGATGGGCAGGGCGGCGTCGCGTGCGGAGAAAAGAAGCGAGGCGGGGCGGCAACGGAGGTGGCGTTGGTACGGTAGGGACACGGGACACGTCGCGGTGCGCCTGTTGCCGAACTGTGGCAACTGCTTGGGAAAACAACTCCACTAAAAAAAGACGTTGCCAAGGAGTATTAACGTGTTTTCTCACCATATAAGTAATCGAATTTTCCACCTTACTGATTTGCCCCCGACATTTGCATCTCCAGTGGCTGATGACCGATGGCGGAACTCTGGTGAAGAACTCTGATGAGTTAGGCTTAAGGTTCGAGTTAGGGTTAGATTCACCAGAACCTCCTGGGTATAGAGGGAGGTCAGCGGAGAGTAGAGCTGTAAAAAAAGCTCGAACCTCGTGAGCTGCTTGAGTTCGACTCGTTCTAAGCTTGATTCGAGCTCGGTTCGAACTTTAAACGAGTCAAACTCGAGCTTGATCTCGAGCTCGCGAGCTTCACCGAGCCGAGCTCGAATAGTTCGCGAGCCCCGATTCGAGCTTAAATAATAATACATATAAATTCTTACCGAGCTTACTCGAGCTCGAGCTTTTCTTATTATTGAAAATTAGTATATATTTGAATTATTTTAACCGTTATCGAGCTTATTAGAGCCGAACTCGAACTTAAATTTTTTTCATTATTGAAAAATAGTGCATAATAAATTATTTTAATTGTTAACGAGCTTCAACGAGCCGAGCTCGAGTCTACTCAAGCTTAGGCCGAGCCGAGCTCGAGCCTAGATTCAAGCTCGGACCCCAACTCGAGCTCGGCTCGAGCTTCTACCGAGCTCGAGCCTGGAAGGCCAAGCTCGCTCAAGCTCGGCTCGTTTACAGCCCTAGCGGAGAGCGGATAGGCGGTGGACAGCAGGGCGGTGAGGTGATGGTGGCGCCGCTGGCGCCATGGGTTGGAGGAGGGCAGTGGAGGTCGACATGGACGACAAAGATGAGAATGGTTACGAGCAGACGAGAGGCGGTGGTGGATCTACCGGCAGTAGCCGTCGAGACAAGGAAGAAGGGTGGCGGTGGGGGATCTGGCCAGAGAGGAGGAAGAAGGCATCGCAGGAGGGTGCTTGGGGCGGAGGGAAGGAGGCAGGAGAGGGAGGAATGACTAAATAATCTAGACTCTCTATTATGAGTTAATGGTATGTTTTGATAATTAATGATAATCATATTGTGGGACTAATATTTTCATGAATTGGATGAATAGGTTATGTTCAATAATGATGAAAAATTTAAATAGCATCATGTGCTGATGAATATCAAGTCAAGATCCCTAAGAGGAGATGATTATGAGTTAATCATCAAGTCAAGAAAAGATCCATCATGTATTGATGGAGGGCAAGTGAAAATGCATCATGGGTTGATGTATGTCAAGACAAAGACCCAACCTTGAAGTATAGATATTCGTCATCAAGCTTCTAAAGAATGCGGTATAACTAGCTAAGCTAAGGATGTGTTCATAATTTTTTACCGGTCCTGATGTTTGGTTGAAAGACCGAATTACTAGTATAGGTTGTCGCACTATTAAGATGGGTCATGTCTAGTAGCTTGAGTCTCATCTTGTATTATAGCTCAATCACACTTGCTCTAGCTATCTTGTGGCATGATGCTAGTATTTGCAAATAGTTGTAGTTCTTGTATAATCCTTTTTACAATATGACTTATATTTGCAAATGTGTCTTACAAATAGTTGAAGTTTATGCTTCCAAATTCTTGTGGTATATTGCTTATATTTACAAATATATTTTGCGAACGGTTGAAGCTCATGCACAATCCTTGCAATATGTGACTTAGGTTTACGAATGTATTTTGCAAATCTGTTAAGCTCGTGTACCCAATCTTTGTGGGGATGATTCTAAAGTGTGCAAATATATTTTGAAATTTGTTCTGAGTCATGTTTTGACTTTTGTTTGTATGGTACTACGTTTTGCAAATGTGTTTTTCAATAGTGTTGAAGTGCATGCAATCTATCTTTGCTGAAAAATACAGGACGGTATGACTGCTTTGTGCACAGCGGTTTGACCAGGGTGGTCAGATTGGCCTTGTGTGTGGTCTAACCGATCGTGGTCTAACCAGTCGCATTCCGATCGGCCGGCGGTCTAATTGTTCATTAGTTGGTGGTCAGACCGAGTCATTGCAAGCGATCAAACTAGCACGATATGACCGATCCTTTGTTACTGTTAGGCATTTATTGTAGGTAGTTATTTTTCTAGAGAGTGTATTTCTCTAGCTTAGCTCGATGCGGTCAAACCAGCCTGTGTGGTGGTCCAACTAGCTTGTGGTCTAATCGGCCCCAGTGAGTGCGGTGCAGGGAATATCACATATTATTGGATTGGCCATGCAGGGATTACACACGTTATTTTTGGATTAGCTGTGCAGGGAGTGCACGTGTCATTTTGAAATATTTGAGCAGGGATTGCACGAGCTTTGGGTTTGTTGGTTGGTCTCGCTTGAGACGATTAAGAACCGAATCTTGTGCTTTTCTTTTTCTACATCCAAATCATGCAACCACAAATCTAGTTATGTGATGAACCTAGCCCACTAATTTGCTTAGATTTGGTGAGACTCCCACACATAGATTGATAGGTGGATTTTGTTGTGCTTGTTGGGAATGGCCTATAATGGGTCACTGCCCTTATAGATTTTCTTGACGAGAAGAGCTATAGGGCCTGTTTGGGAGAGCTCCACCAGCTTCAGATCCACAAAAAACAGCTGCACTCCACGAAATTTTACCCAAACGCTCCAGCTCCGCGAAATCTGGATCCACCAAAATCCTAGATCTGAGGGCCAAATCCATGGATTTCATGGAGCTCCTCAAGGGGTGCTCCACCGTGGAGTTGGGTGGTAATTACCCACCAATGCCACTGGTTACACACCCCATCCACCAAAAGTGGCCATTCCCACCAAAACCTCAATTTCGTGGATCTGAAGCTGCTGTACAAGCCAAACACTCCATGGTGGGATTCCAGATCCACGGTGGAGCTGCTCCATGGTGGAGCTGCTGCTCCAGATCCACATTTTCAGTGGTGGAGCTCTCCCAAACAGGCCCATAGACTCCCAAACAACAGGGTTGCTAATTGAAAACGTAGTTTAGGATTGGATCGTTCTGGGGTGAGGCATAACTCGGGATGGGAACGGTAAGTATCGCCAGTGTTGAGGGATTTCATTTTGGAATGGAAGGGACTATCGAAGTTAAGCATTGTAAGTTTTGTTATGATTTTCTCAGTCGTACATCTATGGAAGTATGTAGTGGCCGACATTATGAGTTAATAACATCTTATAGGTAAATCTGTGCAACCTTTGTAGAGTGTTAAAAATATATTCGAATAGGCATGCCCTGAACGTTGGCAAAAGTGTAGAAAGGATACACTTGCATAGTTTCATAAACATGCCGATAATATGGAAATGGTTGCGATAACATAACTTAGAATGGAAATGGAGAATGAAAGTGAAGGGATTTTGCTCTCATGATGAACTTGACTTGAAACTGGATATTGGTTTTAAAGTAAAAATGGTCGAGTCCTAGGTTTAGAAACTAGCTAAAATATTATATTTAGCAAATTGGCTTTGTGCTAAAAGAAATATAAGACATTCCCTTAGTTAAGTCTTGCATATAGATATATTCACCGCACTTACATTCTACTATATGTACTTGCTGAGTACTTTTGTATTCATTGTTGATTAATATATGGTTTTAGATGATGTAATCAATGATTCGGTGTATGGATGCATCAATGCCTCTGGATACGACATAGAAGATCATTGTTGCTTGATATATGATTTTAGATTATGTAATCGATGACCTGGTGTATGTGTACATCCATGCCTCTAGATACGACATGGAAGACGAAGACCATAACTAGGTTTAACCCTAGTTGATTACCTAAGGCAAATCATAGAGATCCTTTTGATTTATTTACTTTCCATTGCTTTTTTATGAACAATCTTATTTAGCCTACCGGTTTATTCTGTAAAACTTGATCATAAGATCTAGTTATGGATGACTATGCAATATTAAGTACATTTTATTCATATGCATGTATAGATATGATATTTGCCAATGTTATATTGTATAAGCTAACTACATTAGGGACCAGTTCAAAATATATAGAAGATTCGAATTACCAAATCCGGATCGCCACATAACCCCTCTGAGATGGCACATCTAGGGCTCTCCAACAACTATTCCATTCCCCAATCATTGATCGCTGATGCAGTACTCTGAAAACAACCCATCTGATTGGAATTATGGCCATCGGCGACGCAAAATGTCGTGCTCCTATGGCCCCACCGAGCCCTGCCAGAAACCCCAGGACAAAAAACCTACGCAAGCAAGCTAGCGACCAAGTACGGTAGGATCTGTTCTGCAATATTCATCGTCTGACCAAGCTACAAGCTCAACACAATCAGACCGTTCATGGGAAAGAACGGCAGCCGACAAAGCAGAAACGATCATCGACGCAGGCGAGGCCGACACGGCGCGTCGGCGTCGACGATGCGTCAGCAGCGAGCTGCCGGCCGGGAACTGCAACTGTGCCGCTGTCAGCTGTCATGCGGAAACAACGGCAGAAAGAGCCTCCTCGCCGTGGTTTTCTGATTTGACGAGCGAGAATCTCTTGGGCACATGCTGTGGACGGATGAGATCCCCGATGATTCAGAGATTGGTCGCTGACGAGTCTCTCCAAACCATGTAGAACTGGCTGATCGATCGATCGATCGGTTGGTAGATCGGGTTTTGTCGTGTTAGATTGGTAGGACGCAGCATAATTAAAGCCAGTGATTTCGCGGCAGGGAGATGCGCTGCATGCTGCGGCATCCGATTGCTGAAGCTTCCGGTTCTTCTTTTCTTTGTTTCTTTCGTCCTAGTACAAGAATAGAAGTTAATTAAGTTTCTTAAAAAATAAGTTAATTAATGGAGAAGGCACGATGATAATAATAATAATAATAATAATAATAATAATAATAATAATAATAATAATAATCGAGCAATGCCATGAAGTGGTTATCGGGCAGGACTAGGAATAATGTGGGCTCTGCCCGTGCAGATTCGAATCCTGCTTATCACGTTTTTTCTAAATCATTTCTCTGGGCTGCACCTTTTTTTTAGAGAGAGAGATGTTGGGCCGCACACAGCCACTGGGTTTTGGGCCCGAAACTGTGCAGACCGAGGTAGCTTCCATGAGAAGTGGGTTTCTAATTGGGCCGAAGTTCGCAGCATTGATCCAGGCCGGGAAAACAACACCTCCACTTCTTCGACCTGTTTTTTTTTTACTTTCAACAGTTTTTAACTTCTTAATAATCACTATTTATTAGATTAATAATATATAGTTTAAAATTATAAGTCACAGCTAAAAATAACACGTCCTTCTACTTCTTAAAAGGGTACAGCTCCACTTTTGGTTAAGACAAAAATGATGCAGTGCTAGTCGCGGTGTAAGATCCCCCCTCTAAAAAAATCGCGGTGTAAGAGACCAACATCCCCCAATAAAAAAGTCAAATCAATCAGTAACAAGGAATAGATGAACACAGGGGACACATCGTTTTGAGAAGAAATGGGGTGCAAACCTCTTCATTCTCTCTTACAATATAGTGGGCAGGGCACCCATGCATAGGGTAATTTGGTAAATTCCTACACAAACAGGGTTTCTCTATAAGAGCATCAAACAAATGCTCCATCTAAAAGTGATGTGGCTTTAGTTCTTAGCTGATTACCAGAGAGATTGAGTGAGTAAAAAATATTTATATTGAGAAGATATTTTGTTTGAAATGGCTTCTATCATAATATCTACAAATAATTTATAGAAATCACTTTAAAATATTATTTCGGTCAAAAGCTAGTTTTTAAAAGCCAAAACCTATGATCCGTTTGCAATAGAGCCAAAGGTTCGTGCGGCTTGGAATGGAACACATATTTGGTGTATTAGGTAGTTTCCCTTGTCACCAGCGCACCCGAATATCTGTCTACATTTCAGCTTAGTCAAACAAGAACAATTACTTGAAGACTTATCTACACAAAGTTGGCAGTCGTGCGCTTGACTAAGCACATATATTTTGCGTAATATGTAGTGCCGTGCACGACCACGTAATCAGCTCTAGTCTCAAACTAAGTCTTGTTCTTTCGACTTTTTTTAGTTTTTAGCTTCAGTTTCACAAGAAGTCAAAACAAATGGCATATCACTTTCAAGTAATTTCTTGAAGATACTTTTCCAAGCAGTTTTTTTATATTTAAAATCGTATACACCGTCTATATTGACATCTGTATCATCTACCATCATATCAAAAAACGCAGGCTAAAACCAAAAAAAAACCCTCAATTGTAGAAAAAAAATGACCAGATGGTGGTTTGGTTTCCGAAGAATCAAGGTTCATGAACAAAAGAAGCTAATTTGTATTCTATCATTTTTTTGAATCATGAGTACAATAAGTATGCACTCATACACACACAACCCCACACACTCACATATCCACGTGGGTACGTTCAACAACACATGCTAAGACAGTGAATACTCTAAAGCCTCATGAAGCACAAGCATGCATCTTGATATCTGAAAGTGCCTACACGCACGTCTACTCGAAGAGACATTTTTCATATAAATAACAGTACCTCTTAAAATAAAACGACCTGAGTTTGAGTATAGGCGAGTGAGCTACATGCGGGCAGCCTCACCATTCGAGGAACGCTCGGTCCTCACTTGTTTCTGGTTTTGACTTGAATTTTTTAATTCTCTCTATTCACGGGAGATAGTGCGCAGAGGAAAATTGGCGCATGCGATTTTAGCTGGCATAGCTGAACTCAGTATAGTTTCTACTACAATCTATATGTAGATTCCATCTTTAAAAAATATACCATTTAAAAAGAAGTTACTATAACATCGTACAAAAGTCAATATGCCCAAGCTGAAAAGAAGACAACCTCTATCCTGGCACGAGGGAGGACTAGGGATGGCAACTGGGCAGGGGATCGCAGGAGAAGTCTCCGACCGTGGCCTCGCCCCGCCCCGTTAAGCCTCCTGGGGGGAGATGGCCCCTTGTCCCTAGTCCTCGCAGGGACTCGATGTCGGAACCCGGAGCGACAACTCCTGGATCCTCTGTGTAAATCGCACTAGTCCAGGATCAGCTAGTGCACACAGTGAACAACAAAGATAAATACCAAGCATAATGACCTTTATTTAATTTAAAGAGTATGGCCTTATGGCCAGCGTTTACATCAGTGCGCATTGGCAAAAATAACTGCAAAAGAAACTGCGGAAGCGAAGCTGAAAAAGGCGAAGCCCAAGCCTGCCCACAGGCAAACAACTGCAAGACGTGGCCTACTCGTTCTGGTCTTCACCGTAGTCGAAGTCGTCTTCCTCTGTGTGGAGATAGCAACAATGAGTACAAACTTGTACTCCGCAAGTCACACGGAGAAATGCAATATAATGATAAAGGCTTGAATGGAAGGCTCATAGGGTTAGTTTGCATAAAACAGCATTTAATGAAATACAGTAAATAGATTGAAATTGCTGAACTTGATACAATAAGTAAAACAATACTTGTAATTGAAAATAATAATACCGTCAGTGCCGGCTCCGACCAAACACCAACCTATCCACGGGCATCCCACCCGGACCATCTTTTCCAAAAGATCACGTATGGATTCCATCCATCCACACGCTTTCACTGCGCAACTCTGATGAATTCCATCCATTCACCAGATTTCAATCTCTCACGGATTCCATCCATCCGCAAGGTTTTCGAAAACATTTTTGAAAAACAAAGTCTAATCCATGAAAAACTTTACTCAGCATGCCCATGACCGTGGGCACGGCTATCCAGGATAGGTTATACACTCTGCAGAGGTTGTACAGCTTTACCCACACGACACGATCATCCCATATTGCCACCGGTTTACACACTTCCTTTGGTGTGCGGCGAGGAGTCGTGACAAGGCCTTTACAATGCAAAGCCTTCAACCTGGTCGAGCCAACTCTAAGGTTTCACCCCAGTAAGGAATCCACCAGACCGGGACCCCCTCTTGAGCCTAGACGAGACTTCTCATGGCTTCACCACGCTCGCCCAAGTGAGACTTCACATGGCACCAACCACGTTCACTTTCAACCTACAACTCGGCTCAGGTTGGGACTTCACAAATTATTCGGCCAGGGCTGTCCCATACCAGCCATGTGGTAGTACGATTAGGGCTTTGCAACAGTAGCTCACAGACCGGTCCTTAATTGACTCAGGCCCAACCACATACCCCCGTGCACGACAATCAACCACTGCGGCTCCAACCAACAGGGCATGCCTGCACCCACCACTCTAACCAATTGCCTAAGTCTAAACCAGTTTTATATTTGTTTTCAAAATATTTTATAATCCTCCTTGACTCACCAAAGTCAAGAGCTCATATCATTTTATGTAAAAAGGGTCATCATTTTATGCGAAAGATATCCCAAAACAAAATTATACGATTAAGCAGGGCTAAGCATTTGATTAAACTCTCTAGCCAACACTATTGTATTAACTAGAGTTTGAATCTAGGGTGACAAGGTATTGAGGAATTCAAAGTCAAAGGAGGTAATAACAAACAGGTATTAACTAAGGTTAAAACTGAATTGAAATACCTTGAATAAAATTATGCATGCAATATAATTTAAATCAACATAATTTTATTTGAAAATCTGGGATCAACATGATCAAGGAGGGTGACTTGCCTTGCTCTTCAACTTGGCTTGAATCTTCGTCGAAGAAATTTCCTGAATCGTCGAAGTCTACACGTGAAAATAACCCACCAAATTCAAATAAATTCAAATTAAATTCAAATTGACTTCAAATATTTGAATTGAGGCTAGAAATGGATAGAGGGGAATTTTTGATGAATTTAGAAATTTGAATGGGCCAAATCGGAGTTAGGATGAAGGAGAACGGGCTCCGGGAAGATTAAAATCAGGGAAAAAGGAAAAACTGGATTTTTGGAATTATTTTTCTAAAGGAAAATCAGAATTATTGCGTCAGCAGAGGATTGAATTTCAGCCGAATTATTTTCCAACTGAAAAACCGGATTTCTGCGTCAGCATGACGTCAGCACTGAGGGTGGTCACGTTGACAGATGGGCCCCGGTCCATGGACCGGGTCCAGGGAGGGAGAAGGCGGCTGAGGTGGCAGGGGGGAGGCGGGTGGCGCTGACGGGGCTCGGTCAGGGCGAGGTGGCGCTGGCGTGGCGCCAGGTCACCGGCCACGTAGGCACGGAGACGCCAACGTGGGAGGCTGGCCGGAGGGCGCACGGGGGAGCGGGCTTCGCCGGCGCTCCGGCGGGCGACGGCCGTCGGCGAGGGGCGGAGGGGGACGAGGGGGTGACGGGGAGCATGGCGGTGGCCGCGTGCTTACCGGAGGCGAACGGCGGCGAGCTGGCGGCGAGCTGAGGCGGCGGCGAGCTCGGGTCTCGCGGTGCGGCGGCGATGGAGTGGCCGGGAGGGGATGGGGAGCAGAGGGGGAGGATGTGCGGGTTGAGGGGCGGCCGGGGGAGGCTTTTATAGGGGGCGGAGGGCAACGGGCCGGCGGGAATCTCTCGCCGGAGATGGCGCGGGGCGGCGGCGTTTACGGCGGAATTAGGGGGGACACGGCGCGGGGAGAGGGGGATTTGGGTGCGGGATGGCGGAGGGAGTCCGCGCGTGGGACACGGCGCGCGTGGGAGAGAGGAGAGGCGTCGGGGAAGGCGGCGGGAATGGCGGCGGTGACCGTTGCGGGCGGCAGCGCGAGAGGAGGAAGATGGGGGCGGGGAGAAGGTACTGACGGGTGGGCCCGGGGTGGCAGAGAGAGAGAGCGGGAGGCGCGGCTAACGGGCGGGACCCGGCGGCAGAGAGAGAAGGGGAGAAGAGGGCACCGACAGGTGGGGCCGGGAGGTAAGAGAGAGAGAGGGGCGGACGGGTGGATGGGAGTGGGGGCGACGTGGCGGGCATCCGGAGGGGGAAGGCGGGATGAGGCGGCGGGGTGACGTGGGCGCAATCCGGCCGTCCACGTGGCGGCCGGAGGGGTGGGTTGGGGATTTCATTTTTGATTTTTAATTTTGGATTTTCAGAAAATCCCAGAAAATTCAATAAGCCTCAGAAAAATACCAAATAACTTCCAAAAATTCCAGGAAAATTCACAGAAGCTCCTGGTGACATTTTGGACTTAATAAAAATATTTCCAACTAATGTTGGTATTTAATTTTCATACTTTAAAATACTTTTTAATTTCAAAAATACATTTTTGAACTCCAGAAAATCCAGGAAACCAAATAAAAGCCAAATAACTCCAAATAATTATTTTGAACTAGGATTTTCATATAAAATCAAAATATCATTTTATTTAATAATAATTTTAGGTTTTCTGAAAATACTTTTCAAATCCAACTTTTTCAAAAACAGAAATTCAGGGCAAATCTAAATTTAAACTTTAGGCAACAAAACACTTATTTTAGATTAAATTTTAATTTTAATTGATTTTTATTTATTTCTTTATTTATTTTTATTTTATTAAAAACCTGGGCTGTTACACTCGACCCCCACGGGGTCCCCGCGGCGATAAAAAAGACTAAATTTATTTTAAAAATAATAGTTTGATTTTATTTATTAATTTATAATTACTTAAGCATTTTTTTAAAATATAGTTTTAAAATATAAATTCAAGTTCTAGTTTAAACATATAAGAAAAATACAATATCTCATATTAAAAAACTATAATCTATTATCAAAATATTTATTTTTACAGGTCCTATGAAACCCACAAAAGAAGATGATCCCTATCCCCTCCCTACCAGCATAGCAGACCCACCCCGTTCCACCCACGAGGAGAGAGATCACTCCCCAACCCCCTCATATTTCTCACGGAGCCCTGCCCTACAAGGAGAATTGCCAACCCTACGGAGGACATGAATTTACTTCTTTATCCGAGCTTCCATATGCAGGCATGCATGCTTCTATTCTATCATAGCACTGGGTCCCATCGTCTTGACCATCTCAGTCGACTTGGAGTGGGATCCAGCAAGATTTACTGTTTTAAGTTGATGCAACAGCTGAGTTACATGTTTCAGACAATTTACTTATATTTTAATGGTTTACTTTTGTGTAGTCTCACCTAGATTTAAAACGCGAAGTAGAAGGGGACTGTAATTATTATTTTTCAATTGCATCTGTCAAGTTTTAAATCTAAAATCTCTTGACTCTTATACTATATTAAATTATATATACTAATCAGTTTATTCAAAAGCTTAATCTGATAGAAAAAAAACAAATAATTTACTTGTATTTCAACAATTAATCACGCATATTGACACACGGTTAAACAGTAAAGACTTGCTTGGAAAAGTAGAATTAGGAGGAGTCGCGGCCGATGTTCCGGCCGGCCAGTCGTACGCAGATTGCGACCGACGACGACTTGAGAACCTTCCCGCGAGACCTATCGACCCCATGGATCGCGACGGCCGGCAACGTTTTCAATCGCACCAATACAAATGAAATGCTCCTAGCATGCACCATTTCTTCCTTTTTCGTGTTGATATAGGTGATCCCTAAAATGCCTGAGAGACAGGCATGAATTTAGGTTTTTTTTAAATCAAGGCTATCTCCGATTTAGATGCATCCCACCGGTATCTTTGGATTGAGTTGCTCGGTTCCATTTACGGTTTTCTCAAACTTTTTGACTTTATACCATGATATCTCGATTGCAAAGCATTAAAGATAAAGAAAAAGTCTATAACGTTTTGAATTTTGCTTGAAAATCCGTTCATCATTCTGAACTATAAAATCGGATATTTGACCATTCGAGCTTTGCAATCCAGTTCAAATAACACTCTGACCTATTTTTAGATGGTGGTATTGCCCGCGTGCCACGATGAGTGGGCAGTTTTACGATATAGTATAACACGTTAGTCAAGTTTATGTGAATGACAAGTGGAGTCCATATGACCTTCTCTCCTAAATCAAAACAGAAAGGAAGAGAATGGCAAGAGTGGTGGCTATGGAAGCACGGCTAAAAGTTTGAAACCCTTATGGGCCTCACACATCACTAACCTAATTTGATCAGCTTATTATTCTACATGGCAAAATTGTCTACTCATCACACCACACAGGTAATATCACCATGTGAAACCAGGTCAGAGTGTGATTTGAACCAAATTGTAAAGTTCAGTAAGGGGGGGTTCAAATATCTGTTTTCATAGTTTGGGATGTGTTGGAAGAATAATTTTACCCTTCCACTAACGGGGCCCGCTTTGCAGAAGACACACACTGCAAATCACATTACTACAATTATGCAGAGAAAGGATAACTATACCCCTCGCTTATAAGCTAGTTATTTCACTGAGAGGTATTCTTATCATTTATACAGGCCTAAGAACCTATAAATAGCTTATGTATCTCTCATTTGAAGGGGGAGCTCCCTTAATTCAAACTGGTAAGCTTTCTGGGGTTCCCCATTAGCTTACCGACAGGAGTAGGACAGTCCTGTCACGGACCTTCAAATCTGTATAAATCACTATGTCATTTTTACTCTCATGGACGATGGCCCGTTAGACGGTCAACGTCCACCTCTCACTTGTGATTGGGTTTTACACCTTCAACAGGGTGCTAGACGGGCTTTTAAAAAAACTTGAGATGTTACATAGACTTATTTCTAAAGATAACTACAACACTTGTGTTATAAGTGGGGTGTATGCTTGTGGTGGTAATAATAGAACCGTTTACGTATTTAGCATTGTAACAAATTTTTTCAATTTTGGCCCCTAACATATGTTTTTGAAAAATAGCCCATTCCTAGGCTTAGAAGGTACGACAGGCGACGCCTATCACCTGCCTCACCCCTCTTGCTCGATAGGTGTAATATCCTGAAATTTTGAATTTAAAAATTTAAAGCTTTTGAATTATTTTTGCGATATATTTTATTTGAATTTGGAGTTTATGGGACTTTCTGAAAAATTTGGTGAAGGTTCCAAAGGTTAAAAGGAACAAGAAGAAAACAAACATGTTTAAACAATAGAGAATTAAAATTTAAAATAAGAATCTGAAAAGATGATCTAGAAAAGGAAGGGAGAAAATTGACTTAAAAATAAAATGTCATCCTTTAGAAATAATGGCCTAAATAGCAATAGTAGCAAGTAAATAAAATACCAACATATATAGATATATGTATAAAATATAACATACATAAAATACCAACCTCGGCCGGGGAGGAGGCGGCGACCGGGAAAAGGGGTTGCCCCGGCATCAAAGAAGCTCGTGGCGGCGGCAGCTTCGGCCGAGGTGGCGCCATGGCGGGCGGGTCACGGCTTTAGGCGGCCGGCGGTGAGAGGGAAGCAGGGTGCCGGCGGCCGGGAAAGGGAAGGGAGAAGAGGACGCACGCATGAGCAAGGGGAGGGCACGGGAAGCTTACCCGGGGGATTTGTGCAGCCGGAGGGTGGCCGAGATGGAGCGGCGGCACACACGGGCGGCGGCGTGGGGAGGCTACCGTGGCGGGGGAGCTCCGGTGGCGGAGGACGCCGGCCGTCGGTCGAAGGAGCTTCGGGTGGCAGAAGTGCGACTCCCACCGCGACTAATTGGCCGGGGACCGACCGAGGGAGAGGCAGCGGCGAAAAAGGCGGCGGTCGGCCGGAAGCGGGGAAGGAAGGCGCGCGGGTTGCTAGGGCGACGGTTCCTCGATTAACCGAGTGGGGAGGCGGAGGATGACCGGAGGTTTGAGGTGACGCGGTCACTTCGGAGAATACTCGCCGGAGGTGGGGAAGACGCGGTGGTGGCCGGTGGCGCAACTCAATGCGGCTCGGCCGGAAGTGAGGGAATGGGCAACGGGGAAAGAGAAGCAAGGGCCTCTTATATGCGGGGAAAGGGGAGCAGTAGTTCCACTGGTGCGCACGCTCGAGGGAGTGGCGCCGGCATGGGGCGGCGCGTCCGGCGGCATGGCGAGGCGTACGCCGGGTATGGGCAGTGTACGTCGGGGCATGGGCGGTGCGTCCGATGGCATGGGGCGGCGCGGAAACCAGGGCGGCGCTGGGTGAAACCGGGGGCGGAGCGTGGGCTGGGCCGGCGCGAGGAGCAGTGGCGCACGGAGGCAGGCCGGCTTGGGCGCGACGGGAGAAGAGGGAGGAGGCAAGAACGGAGGAAGGAGGAAGAACGCGTCGGCGGCAGCAGCCAGGCCGAAGGCCAGAAAGAAAGAAGAGTGGGTCGGTCGGGCCGGCAAAAGAGAAGCAAATGAGCTAGGGAAAGAAAAAGGCCTGGGGAAGAAAAAGAGAATGGGCCGGCCCAAGAGGAGTTTTGGTGGTTTTTTAAAAAAATTTCGAATTTTGGGATTTCAGATTTGGTTTTGTGAGTAGATCTTGAATTTGAAAACTAGCTTAAGATCTTTGAATTCAACAATTTAATTTTAGGGAGATTTGATGATTTTCGGAGAAATAAATCTTAATTTTCCGAATTTGAATTTTTGGATATACAAATTGGATGGAAAAGATTTTATATTAATTCTCAAATTCATTCTTGGTTTTGAGTTTCCAGATTTTAATTTAAATTTGAAATTAAGACTTCCAAGTAAGTTTGGATTTTCTCAGTTTGATTTTTAGCCTTAGTTCTTGATTCCAAGATTTTGATTCTCATTAACTGGGCTTTTGGCAAGAAATCCCACTAAAAGATTCGAATAACGCGAAAAACTTTTGAGAACCACAGAAGAAACAATTAAAAGATTTTAAAATTTTTGAAATTACACAAGCTCTCTAATTGGGATGTTACAGCTCCTCCCCTCCCCGTGGCCTTCATGCACTGCGCCGCCCACCGATTCCTCCTCGCCGCCCCCGGTCTTGCCCGCGTCACCCATCGTTTCTCCATTCTCCCCCTGTGACCATAAGACCCTTCCGCGCCACACTCTTTCCTCCCTGCTCCTTCTTCCGCCCAGTGCCGTAAGCTGCCCGCCGACGCCTCCACGCCATTCTCGGCCTTCCGGCGACGCCCCGCCTTGCCAAGCGCGTCCCGGCGTGCCCCTAGAGCCCTCTATCTCCCCTCCGGTCCAATTTGAAAAGCACCGCCCGAGCTCGGCAGAATCACGCTCTTCCCTGTCGCCGGCCATAACCGCCGTCGCCGGCGCCACTCCTCCTCCAGAGCACCTCGGGCCAATTCCTCTTGCGGGTACCATCTACATGCCTCCCCGGAGTGTTTCCCACCGCCGTCGGAGCTCCTCCCCCACTCCAAGCCGCCGGCACCGAGCGCCACCGCCGCCCGACCGCGCCTCACGCTGCCGGCTTGCCATGGCCCCTCTCCGGCTCCGCCGACCCGTCGGTAAGCTTTCCCTCCGCCCCCTCCTGCTTAGGCGCGCTCGAGTTTCCCTCCCCAACCTCCCGGCCACCGGCGCCCCGTTTCTCCCTCACCGCTGGCCGCCTAGCTCCACCGCCCGCCCACCTCGCCGCCTCTCCAGCCAACGCGCCGCCGCCCAAAGATTCCCTACCCCCTGAGGCATCCATTTTAGCAGTCATCGGCACCACCCCGGCCGCCAACCGCCGGCGTCGCCGTTGGCCGAGCTCCACCCGATGCCTCCTCTGTTCTTCCTCTGCTTAGCCACCGCAAACTCTTACTCCTTCTAATTTGATCTCACCCCCATATCACTAAATGGCCGCAGCCCACTTGGTCACTAGAGCGTGTTGCTTACCATTTGCACCGTGAGGTGCTGAGTTCAACTCCCACAAACGGCACCTATTCAAACCATTTTTAATGTCATTTTTGCAACCTTTTTAATAAAGAGAAACTAGGGAAAATTAAATAATAAGTTAGAGAAGCCAATAAATTTAATTAGGGTATAAAATAAGGTATTTAAGATTTAATATTTGGCTATTTATTATATGAGCTTAAATATTTATTGAGGTCTAATTACCAATTAAGGACATCAATAAAATATGGTTTAGCTTAATGTCCAAAGTTAATAAAAATCCTAATTAGAATATATATATATATATATATATGTATGTATGTATGTATATATATATATACATCCAAGTTAAATTTAAAAAGAATAAAGTTTACAACTATAGAAGCAAGGTTTTAAATTAGAAAGATTACCATGGACCACAATTAAATATATGACCTAACATTTAAAATATTGCCATTAATTAAATCTCAATGGTAGGTTTAATTAAATTAGGCCTCTTCATAAAATTCATTGAACGATAGGGCGTGACCATAAACTTTTAAATTAGAAGGCCCTAATAAAATCCTCGCCATCCGCACGTCGTCGATAAATAAATCTACGTTATAATAAAGCTAATCCTAATAATAACTGAAGCATAGACAAAACGATAATGTGCCATTAAATCTTAGCTTTAGGATTAGTTGAGCATGATTAAATGTAGCAAGCTAGGACCCGTACCAATGAATCCTAAATCAAAATTAATTATGTCTAGTGGCAACCAAGTGTACATAAAATATCACATCATACAATGCTAAGAACTCGGGCTCTAGTATTAATTTGGCAAGCCAAAAATTTGTATACCCCACATATGGCATATACCCAGAACAATAGCACTCAACAAAATAATGCTCAGTAAACTCGTACACCAATTTATAGGTCTAACCTAGCTCATGGAACTTCCTTGATAAATACAAAAATGATAAAAGAAATTATTAATAAAAGGTCAAGCCGCACTTTTCCCCAATCGGCCATGTATGGCCACCTTCCTTTCCCAAAAGTAGATAATTCCGGTAGGCACATTCTCACTTTTGATCCCTCGTGTTTCTAAAATTTTCCCTCACGGTAAAGCATTCAGGCAACTCGTCCTCCTGCTCAAAACCCAGCTACCGCTGTGTTTACAACACACTAACCTGAGTCATCCTACTATTCTCAAATCATAATAAATGCATAAATTAAATTAAATTAAATCGGGTATTTAAAAGTACTTGGATTTATTTGGATATCTTGAGTTATTTGTTTTTATTTGGATTCAGTCGCTTATCGCATGGTTAGAAACCGGAGTCCCGAAGAATCAACGGATCAAGTGAGATCAAACTCAAAGTGAAAATAAAGACCAGAAACTCAAAATGAAGCATTGTGAGAGCTCAAGACCGCGGTAAACCGTGCAAGGCGAGTCAATACTCTGATCATGTTGAACCTACGTTTTCTGCAAACTACTTTGGTTTAAATTATCTAATTGCATGCTATTATTTTATATGCAAATACATGTTAATTTAAGATTTTAGTTATATGCCCATTGTTTGCTTGATTAATATTACACCTCATTTGGAATGCTCGAATATGTGAACCTTGTCGCCTTAGCAAATTTATAATGATAACTTTTCAAAAGTAAGTCCGTAATTATATGTCATGCTTAGTTTTGCTTAGATACTCGTGGGCGCAAGAGCGCCCAAGCATCACTTTTAATCGTGAGAAAAATTGGTTGGGCAGTCATGGTGGTAATGACTGGTGTGTGTTGGATATGGTTATTTTATATTCTCAAAAAAACCTCGAATTGCTTATTTATCTGGGCAGATGGTTCGGGGGTATGGTGCAGGTGTGCACGAGAGTGTGGTTTGTGGAAGAACCGCCCAGATAACACTAAGGACCGAATCTTGTCATGATCTCCTATGTAAAACAGTACAACCACAAGTCTGTAAAGTACAACTTGGCTTAGTAGATTTACTGGACCCTGAAAGTCATCCTTCCAGGAGGAGGTGTGGGATAGTGCAAGCGGCTGTCTAGGTGACGGCTTGAATGGGACACTCGCAGAGGGTGAAGTTCTGTTGTGGCGGGCTAGCAAGGGACGTAGCCAGCTGCTAGACGTTCAGAAGGAGAACATCCCGCACAACGTATGGGACCCACCGCAAGGGGGAGCGACCCATAGGGTGAAATGATGGAAGGGGCGAGGTACTTTGAAAAGTCACTGTGATGGTCTGCTCAACCACATGACTAAGGAATCGTGTGGGGGCAACGAGTTGATTATCTCTTGTGGTGAAAGTGTACAAACTCTGCAGAGTCAAAACTATTCGAATAGCCGTGCCCACGGTCAAGGGCAGACATGAGAACTTAACTAGATATAGTTCTATTTCAAAAAACTTTGTGGGTGGTAATGGAAAAAATAGAGGGCAGTGGAAAGCCCTGATTTGAATTGTCCTGAATGTCGTCCCAGTGGTAAGTTAAGCGGCTATAACGCTGAAAGATGCTATATGGTGCGGATGCCATGTAACGGTGGATGGAATCTGGATCGCTATTATTATTGCATTTTCTTGAACATTATGTTTTTGTTCAAAACTGCTAGGTCTCAAGAAATTTTTATGTATCATATTGCAAAAGTAAAATGTTTTCTCTTCTCGCAAAGTAAAATATATGAGGAAATAAGTAAAGTCGGGAGTAATGAAGATGGAAGTTTGTGGTAAAAACATAGATATATTGGTGGACTCATGTCGATTATAAAAAGAAAACGATAGTGTGGATTCTGGGAGAAATGAGCCCAAATGGATATCTAGACTAGATAGATGATTTATATGATCTTTGGAGTATTAGGAAGTGCAAGGGTATTGGTTGGATTACAACACTGATATTTGATATAAATTCTTGGGAGATGTTGACAATACTGGGATTAATAGGATTTGAACAAACCCTGGTGGATGAATACTGGTGAATCGTAGACCTAATCAATAATATACTTGGTGGAAATAAACTAGTGAATCGTATACTTGGTCAATGATATTCTTGGTGGATGTATACTCATGAATTAGTTAGAGATAGATAATGGAAAAATAAGATTGATTATTGAAGAATTATGGTTGTGGATCAATAACGAAAGGATTGTTAAGAATTTAGAATGCAAAGGATACTGGTGGATTAAATAAATGATATTGGATAAATGATGTCGCTAGTTGTTTGGAGTTTTAGGTAGTAATTGATCAGTGGATTATATAAGTTATGATACTCGCTATTTGGGGATTTAGGCAGCAATGAAGGTATGATTGGTGGATTGCATTATTGATGATAATTGCTGTTGGGAGTCTTAGACAGCAATCAATAAAGAAAGCGTATTTTGGTGGATTAAGTCGATTATGGTAGTCGCTAGGTGGAGTATAGGCAGTAACAATAGCACTAGGATTAAATAATGACAATGCTGCTAAAAGCGATTTTTGGCAAATAAAATAACCCGAGCCTCTCCTTTGTTAAGCCATGCATACTATTTATTTGCATTCTGTGTATTGGCTCGCGGAACATGGGGTTGGAGTGCTCACACTCGCTTTTGCGACAAAATTCAGAATCAAGAATCAGATCACCTCGCCTCAGCAACACGGTTGAACATGCTGGCAGAGAAGATGCAGATGTCAAGGGCTAGGTCGCGCACCTCCAGTTGGCTGCCTGTGGGCATGTCTTGAAGGTCCCACTTGCGTGCTTCATTCTTCCGCTGCTGCAATTTATTGATTTCGGTCTAATCGGCCCATGTGTAAGTTTACTATTATATTTATGCTTCCGTATGATATGTACTTTTGATATTCAGAACTGTAATCTGTGAGCACTATCTACTGATCCAGGGAATAGTGCGGTGGAATCACAGAAGATTCCGGATTGTAAAATCTGGGTCTGATAGTAGGACAGGTGGTGCGCAGTAGCCTGCTCAGGCGCGGGAGGCGACGGCCAGGCGTGGCAGTAGGTGGTCCTGTGGTGCTGCCGAGCTACCCCTACTCGGTATGCTGTTGTCGAGTGCCACTAGCTCAGTAGCTAGCCAAGTAGGTGGCCTGTCGGTGTGCGTGACTTGCCTGGGGGCTACACAAGGAGATGCATAAGTGTACAACGGATTCACAGCATGTGTCACTCCAAGTAAGCAGGGTACATGTCTGGGTCGTGCAGGCGTCACTCTTGCTTGACCTCTGTCCTCGCGGTTTGCTCGTAGGCATGCATCTACATGGCCTATGTCTCCTTTCACTTGTCGCTCTTCCGTCCCTTCTTCCGATTGCCTGCAAAAAAAATAAGGTACACAACTATTACTTCAATGAAAAACTAAAGTAGACACGAATGGTACGCAATAACATAAAAAATAAATTTACTTACAGTTGAACGTGGCCGGGTAATGGTCGACACGGTGCTAGTGGCACTTGCTGATGAAGCTCGAGCTGTCTTATAACTCATTGGGGGTGTATGACTCCATCATATGGGACAAGATGAAGTGGCAGGTCATGAGCCAGTAGTCCCTGTTCTACTCATACTACTTTGACAATCTGAAAAAAGATGTCTCGAAGATGAACTCTGTGGTCCACACGGTGCTACACTCTTTCAAGGTCTCGAACGTGTTGTGGAAATCCTGGTACGCTCGTCGTGGCCTGTCCCTAGATCATCCTAGCTCGCTGGCAATCCAACAAGTACACATGGTAGGTCCGTCCACTGAATCGTCGCCATCGCCACCACCGTAGAACCGTGCCTCCAATTGGTATGAGTGCATCTGCACCTGAAGGTACGACCGAGGTAAGTATTCCTATGACCACTGCTGCAACAAGATATAGCAGCTGATGAGGTTTGGCTAGCTAGTGGCACGCTGCGAGCCGTCGCACAAAGCCCTAAAGGTCGCGCATAGAACAGTCGAGCCCCAACTGTACATCAAAACCTTATCAGGTGCGGCGTCGACTAGGAACTCAGTGAAATGGATATAGCTGTGGTACACCCAGTCTCCTAAGTCGTATGAAACATAATCCATCCAAACATGAAGAGCAAGTAAACCACTAGGTGGGACCTCACAACCTGTGCAGGTGCGTCTGCTGGCATAACTTGTACCGCCGCAACCACGAATGTAGCACTCCGTGGAACTTATCCGAAATAACATGATCAAACTAGTGTAGCATATGTGCCTTCCAATCAGGGTGATCTAGAGTGTGGAACCACTGGACGACCCCGTATTGGCAGACTGGTGAGGTACGGAACATCCTTCTAGGTGATGGTCATCTCCTCCTATTGAAAGTGAAGCGTGTAAGTTTCCAGCCTCCACCAGTCAATGAGTGCTGAGAGAAAAATGGCGAATCCAACGTGAACAACTACCCAATGTGCATTATCCTCGCCATGGGCAGCAGCCCGGCTCACTGCAGAACTGGAAAGTACCAATCGTTGAGAGGCCAGTCCTCCCAAGCTCCTCGGAGAACAAAGGGGGTGGTCCATCACCGCTCGGCCACGCCTGACAACGATGCTTGCTATCCAAGGATGGGTCCAGCAACATGCCGCACCCGAGATTGCCAATAACAGCCATTTTCTGTAGTATAGAAAATAATATGTTAGTGTCAAACAGTGCTAAATACAACTAACCATAACCTAGAATAATCATGCCGCATACATACGTACATATTTCCTAAATTGTATTTTTCTTCTTCTGCTGCTAGCTTGCTACTGTGATTAAATACACACTAATACTAATTTATTGCATTTAGTACAAATTAAGTATGATTGGTATAGTGCAAATTAAATGCAATTAGCGCTAATTACAATGCTAATTAGGTATGTATAGTACGTACCAACCCATCATTTTATAGAGCGATAAATATATACATGTGGATATATATATAATTAGTTTAGCTGTTTTTATGACCTGTATTTTTTTGCAGCTATTTACAATTAGTAAACATGGTTACGCTAATAAAATGCTAACAATATATTAAACACATTGCTCGCATGCGAAAGAAGCATACGTTTTTTCGAAGATATTCACCCACTCCACAAATGCTTCCAACTGTGAAGAGTGGTAAATCACAGCTGCGCTTCCTCTCTGCGCTCTCGCTCGACAGGAAATCGAATATGATTCACTTTTTATACGCGCATGCGAGAAGGTAGCACTAGTAACGTGCGAATAAAACGAGAATCTAACATCGTGTCGCGTCGTGTCGTCGCCCACGCAATTCCCTCGTGCCAGAAGCCAAATCGTGCGCACGCACTACCCTCGTGATTCCTCGTCCCTTACCCTGCCCACGTACGTTGCCCATGATTCTCGGCCAGCTGCCGAGTCGATGACGCTCGGCAGCAACCTACTGAGCAGAGGCACTTCGGTAACACCCTAGGCCTACCTACTACTATGCCTAGCCGCCGTCCCTCGTGCTCGAGCCGGCTGCCACGTGCCATCCGGTCTACCAAGCAAGGATACAAATTGTGCCTTCCGAGCTTGAGAGGGGCTATTTTTGTAAAAATTTGTTTTCGCCGAGGAGAAAGAGAGAAGGGGACAGGGGAGGAGGAGGCGCAGTCGCAATAATTATTTGACGGCAGCGTCGACGAAACGGGCCGAGGCGACCGCGGACAGGACCCGCACGTGTTTGACCGCTCCACGGCGCCGACTGGGCCCCCCGCCGCCGCGACTTCCGTTTCCACCCAGCTTCCTTCCCTCCCACGTGGGGCCCACTCCGGGTCGTATACTTTTCCACCCCCTTCTCGCCTCCTTTTGGCGCGGAGCCGGGTTCGCTGGCTCTGCCTTCTCTACTGCCTACGTGGACCTTTTTTATGGATAAGGGTGACCGAAGCCTAGTCTGTGCCCCGCATGTCAGTCACTCTGCCGATGTTTTTAACTTGACCGATGAACAAGCTAATGTGATCTATCGGTGCTTGCTATTACATCTCAAATTTCTCTAATTTCACACTCGGTGAGAGAGCATAAATTTGAGTTCACTCTAATTTCACACTCGGTGATCGAGAGAGCATAAACATTCATTCTTCTCTCGTAGGAAATTTTCGAATTCAGTGCTACCAAAGTGGCTCGAAATATTTCATTGAATTGTACAGAGCGAAACACTTTGCCTAATAAAATGGTAGTACATTTCTCGTGTTTTTGCTTGTATCCTACACGTTACACCATCTTGTTGACACATCTGATGATCATTGTTGCCGCCCCTGCTCGATCGGTCGATCAGCCAGACGATCAACCAAACAACACGATCATCATCCTTAATTAGTCCACAGCAAGATGGTAATCTAATTGCTTGTTCATCCCTCGTGTAAATCTATATACATCATCAATAGCTCGCTCCGAAGCTTCATGGAATCGGCCGCCTCCGTGTCATCGATCGAGCATCGTGTTCTTGTTGTTTTTTGCAAGAAAATCGAACAGCCCAACATCTCATGTGATGCCAGCCGCTACAGCGCACGTGCGCGTCAATCCTTGGTCGGCGAAAGCTCGAGGATGCGGCCGGAGAGCGCGGTGACGAGCGCCGCCTTGAAGCTGGGGTCCCTAGTCAGCGTCATCGCCATCTGCTCCGCCAGGTTGCGCCTGATCAGCTCCGACGCCGCCGCCACGGGCTCGCCGATGACGGCCGCCGCCTCCTGTTGCTGCTGCTGGGGATGGTGAGGCTGCTGCTTCGCGGTGCTCTTGCCGGCGCCGTCGTTATGCTGCGGCTGCGCCGGCGCGGGCTGGCCGTGGTTGTGCTCGCCCTCGTACGTGGCCACAAGTACGGTGTTGTCCTCGGCGCTTCTCTGAACCTATACATCGATTTGCACGCGATATAAGTTAGAACAGACTGGCCAGAACTGGCAAACTCATCGGCATCGTATGCACAAAAGCAAGGCTCAACCGTACGCGTGTAAGTACGATCCCGACTAATAGACTGGATTCTCACATAAGAAGGTGCTCAAGATTAAACCATTGCTTCCAAGGAAGTGAAGCGTGCGTGTGGTACCTTCTTCTTCACTGGGCAGGCAGGAGCGAACGAGCATCTGAAGTAGGCTCTGGGGCAGGGGTTGTCCTTGGTGACCTTCTGCCCGTACTTCCTCCATTGGTACCCATCTTTCACCACCTAATGGATTGCAGGAGTTTACAGAGCCACGATTAGCAACGGAATACACCCCAATTATGATGATACAATACATCAATGGATTGGTTAATTACCAGGCTGAGGTCCGAGGGGTCGGCGTGGACGTAGAGCTTGGAGATCTTGGGCTTGCACTCCTCCCGGATGCGCTTGCACGGCTCGCCGGAGGTGCACTCCATCTGGTCCGCCGCCGGGAAGCCGTGAGCCGGCGTGTTTAGGTGCTGCGCCTCGTGGTGCTGCGGCGGCGGCGGCGGCGTGTCTAGGCTCTCGCTCTTGCGCTTCCTGGACGGCGACACCGACCCGCCCTCCGACGTGGACGACGGGTTGCCGCCGCCGCCGTTGGCGATGGTGACCATGTCGCTGAGCTGGCTCTGCAGCGCCTCGTACTTGGCCGCCACCGCCCTGAGCATCTCGCTCAGCTGCCGGTTCTCCTCGCTCACCCGCTGCAGCTCCGCCTCAAGAATCGCAACCTTCACAAGTACATGCACGCAATCCGTTAAACACACACACGTCCACTTACGTTTACCTCATCGAATTACCAAGTAAGATCACATGGCGTTCTGTGAGCGCATGCCTCTGTGTCTGAAATCTATATATATATTTTGTGTACCTCTGGGTCTTTCTTGAGAGGCAGGAAGTTCTCCTCGACGAGGACCTTGGGCCTGGCCAGGGCGACCACCGGCGCCTGGTGGTGGCGGCTCAGCGGCGGCAGGCCGACGTGGAGATCAAGGCTCAGGGAAGGCTGACTGCTAATCCATGGATCCATCGATCTATCGGACGGCTCCGAAGCTGTCCCTCCTCTGATCGATGCCTCAAGTCAATGTATACCTAGCCTCTGGAACACTGAAGAGAGAATCGACAAGTATCAGAAACTCCTAGTGTGAGAGGAGAATGGCTTGGGGAGGAGTCGCAATATATAGATAGGAACAAGGACATGGCTAGAGCTAGCTAGGATGGTCAGGTCATAGGAAAGGAAGAAGAAGAAGAAGAAGCAGCGCGTCACACTCACACATTTGTCCTCTTCTTGGCCACGCATGGTTAGGAGCAAAGCAAAAAAAAAAAACTGAATAAACAAACGGCGAGAGAGGGTGTGGAATTTGAGCATGCGGATGGAGTGGAAGAATTGGGAAGGAGACCGGAGGGTGCGATGCGAGCAAGGCCAATAAACAAACGACGTGACTAATAGCGACGCTTCTTTAATAACCTTTTATTTATGCATGGAAATTGTATACTAGTACATTACGAACATATGGGTGGGTTTTTAGGCTGGAGCTTAAGTTTTAAATTTTTAGATTTTGTCTGTTCGTGAAAGAGAATACGAAAAAAATATTTATATAAAATTTTGAATAATATAGATAAAGTCAGAATAATATCTACTATAACCAACTTATAGACTCTGTCTTAAAAAAATACTATGTCAAAATTAGTTAATGTAGAGAGCTGAACCATAAGTCCAAACAAATGGAGCCTATGGCTTAGGGTCTGTTTGGGAGAGCTCCACCAGCTCCAGATCCACGAAAAACAGCTTCACTCCACGAAATTTTACCCAAACGCTCCAGCTCCGCGAAATCTGGATCCACCAAGATCCTGGATCTGAGGGCCAGATCCATGGATTTCATGGAGCTCCTCAAGGGGTGCTCCACCGTGGAGTTGGGTGGTAATTACCCACCAATGCCACTGGTTACCCACCCCATCCCACCAAAAGTGGCCATTCCCACCAAAACCTCAATTTCGTGGATCTGGAGCTGCTGTACAAGCCAAACACTCCGTGGTGGGATCCCAGATCTACGGGTGGAGCTGAGCTCCAGATCCATATTTTCAGTGATGGAGCTCTCCCAAACAGACCCTTAATTAACGAGTGGGTGGGAGACGGGTGTGGATGTCGGCCGGCAGCATCATCGTCACCGCTAGCACATGCTGGTGGGGGGTAGTGTAGTGGCGATCAGGTCCCAAGACAAGAAAAATACCACACCGCGTGCTTACAAGATAGATGATGGGGGAAAAGCGTCGCACCAACTTGCTCCGCCCTCTTCAGAATCCCCTTCGCTGTTGCAGATCAACTAGGCTTGCACGCTCCGGCAAAAGGGAGGAGAAAAGAGCTGGAAAGAGGGGGACATGCAAGACTTCTTGACCCCCTTCTTTTGGAACCTTGCTGCGTGTACTTAGCAGCCTAACTGGTTGGAAACTTTCCTTTTTCTTTTTCAAGACCAGAATCGATCCTTATTATTCTTCTTATTTTTTCCCCTTTGGAGCTGTACTCCTATGAAGTAGCACAGTAGCATCTTGCAACCTTGGCTGGTTAGGTGATGTAGTATTCTTGTTTGGTGAGCTCCAAACCTGGGGGCCTCCTAATCAAATCAGACCCGGGGAAGGAACTCTTTTGTATTGCTGCACTCTTGCCAGATCCTGACCAAACATTTTTTGGTGAAGACTTTGTAGTAGTAGTAGTGCTCATCAGATGGGTCAATGTTTACATCCAAATGAAAGATTGTTTATGCCGGATGATATACGGATTAATTCATAATCAGCACCCCTTTTCTCTGACTGACGGCGTCGTTTGGTACTCACTTACTTTGCTTCTCGTAAAAGGTTAGGAAATTGCTTCTAGCAAAAGGTTAGGGATTCGGATTGAAACGTTTTTGGCTTGGGGTCCAAGAGGACGTGTTCAATGGACCTGAATAGCGTAGAGATTACAGGGACTTGGTATCGACAGGCAGGAGGAGAGATGGGATGGGTAGTGAAGCTGCTGCAGAGACTTGTTATTGACAAGAACGGAGGAAGAATGGTTAAAGCGTGTACTGCTACGCATAGGACTTGGACCCAGTTGTTGCCAACAACGAATTGGCTCGTGCTCTGTCACTTGGCCACTGGAGCAACTGGGCCAGAACAAGAATGGGTAAACCAAGCGATCCCATGAGTTCAGAAAGTAGAGTTGATTTTGGCAAAAATTGATCGAGTGATTTTCTCCGTTGGTCTTTTTCTTTCATGTTTAGGCCCTTCTTCTTTCGACTTAAAACATCTATTTGCACCATAAATTTAACTATCGCCTAAAGATATGTTCTTATAGTATCCATCTGTTATCCCGAAAACTAAATTGCTCAAATCTAAAGCAATACAACATTCAGCGGATTTGTAGGTTGTTGCAAATCAGACAGACAGTTAATCTGCTTTACAACGTGTGTTTTCCCCCACTTGTCAACTATTTATTGCAATTTGTTCCCCATTTGCACGACGAATGACGAGGATTGAATAATCCATTAGAAAGCCATTTTAATATGTAATCAGAGTCCTCAGACCAGTATCGGAATACTTTATGCTATTACGAGTCATGAGTACCCTCTGGTCGAAGAATCATTATTCATCTACCTGACTAGCTACTCAGAAGCTTTATAATCCGACATTTAGGCCTCCCTTTAGGCGGTGTCTTGTGCGGTTAAGGAACGGATCTTGTACGCTCCCACTTCCACAACCGTTCCACGATCAACCTAGTGTCTCTAACAATAACTACCCTGCAATTGTTTTCTAAGGCTCTCACTCATTGACAACAACCTATCAACCTCTCTCACCACCGTCAACCGCTTACACATGCGGAAAGAAAGAATGGACAAGTTGCATGTTCATAGCAACAACTGACGTCTCTTTGATGCTATTTAAGCCTTACCCAAGAGAGAAGACAGAGACATGGAACAACGACAAGACCATTCGGTATTAGGGCACATAGTATTTTCCCCTGTAATTTCTTATTTAGAGCAAATTGTAATATCTATATAACAATAAAGACCAATTTCCCCCTTTTTATACTTCTGCGAGGCTCGAATTTCCCTATTATTCATAATATCGATGATTCAATCGTCGATAGCTAGCGTCGTACATAGGAAAGAAGTGCCAAGCCTTTCAAGATTCTAATTGGCATCATGGTCCTTCCTTAGTTCCATCAGCATCGCCTATGTAATCATGGCAGTGACTTGGGATGAGAAAAATTGGTTCGATTTGACAGACTACGCAGACTTCGATATGGACACATGCATCTATGCTATGGAGCACAACACTTCATCGTCATCCTTGTCCATCCCAGGGTCACCAGTCCATGCGCCTAGCGAGGTTGACCATATTGAAGAAGACACACCGCTCCTGTTATCAACACCTATTGGGGAATCAGCGTCCAAACCTTGTTAGAGTGCCACGGCATCTCAACAAGTCTAATGCACTCAACCGGCAAGCGTAGCCCTGAAAACACACTGCCTCAATCCGAGGGTCAGAGTACTCTCAATTCAGTCATGGGCAACCAATATTCACCAACAGCTTCTACATGTTTCGAGAGTCGACTGACACGTAGTCACGATGTAGATGAAGTTACACCTGGCAGAGAGCCAGACGAAGTAGATAACACTTACCATTCGATCAACTATTCACTTCATCAGGTTGAGTCCACCGCACAGTCCTCCAGAGACCATGGTCCCCAATCATTCTCCTTCATGGAAGCTCCTACTCGAAGCAATGGAAGGCTCACCCTTAGTTTTTATGGGAGTTCCTCAGGAGATTACTGCTAGAAACACGAGGTTAACACAATCGATGATACCACTCGAGATACTGTGCATGATCCTCTATGGCAAGTCCCTCCTTGATCTGCTGGTCAGGATGGTGTAAACTCTCCAACGTCATCCAGAAAGCTAGAGATAATGGAACTGCTAGACATCGACAAGCTAACTCACCTATTCCTCCCCCTTTACGCATGTTAAGTCGTGTGAAGTGAGTGGAGAACTCCTAGCGAAGTTCAAGTCACTCCCTCTGCCAACAAGATTGCTCCAAGACCATCGGTGTTCGTCCAAAACTTGTAACTTGTTCATCACATCCTTAACAACCTGGAACCTGCACTAGCAAGAACTCCAGGGTGTGCCCAAGTTGTAGGACAGATAATAGAGATCCTTCAGCAAACTATGCAATGTACCAAGACATACTAGGAGCTAAGGCAGTCACAGAGCCAAACCCTGACATCCTCTATGCCCTCTTCACATGGTAGAGGTTGATGGGGGTTAAACAAACAATCCTCCATCAATGGGAGGACAACCCAGTCAAAAATTTCGATAAGGTAGCCATGAGGGTAGAAGAGTATTCAATGACAAAGTAACCCCTTCCCCTGAGCATGAGGGATGAAATTGAGACCACCATCAAGGTGATTTACGATATCATCTAAACCAAACATCTGGTTGAAAACACCGTATGAGTGTTCACGACTAGATTGGGACACCAACTCACCTTTTTGACTACCGGAGGAATAGATCTCCGATGGACTACAATCTGACTCCTTTATAGAGAAGGCGCCCTGACTCGATCAAGTTGTCGAGCATTCTTGGTGGGCCTCCAAGTAGTACGATGGCCAGATAAGTTTTGGCCAGCTAATCTTGAGAAATTCGATTGGAAGCAAGTTCCATTAGAATTCTTGCAGATTTACACAATTACTATCAGAGCCGTATGAGGTGATGACAACGTGATGGAAAATTATTTGCCAACTGTTCTTAAGTGATCCGCCTGGTCATGGTTGCTTAATTAATCAACTGAGATGATCTACACATGGGAGTAGCTCTTTGACTTGTTGATAGCCAACTTTCAGGGAACATACGATCAACCCAGCAAGGAAGATGATCTTCACTAGGTACACAAGAACCTAATGAAACTTTATGACAATACATCAAAAGATTTAGTTAGGTTTGCAATTCTATCCCTAAAGTTGCTGACTCTTCTATCATCCAGACATTTAAGACCAGGTTGAGGAACAAGCGATTTACGGTGGATATCATTATGAATCCTCCACGAACAATCATTGAACTATTCTACATGGCTGATAAGTACGCCGCCGCTAGCGAGGCAATCGAGTGGAACAAGGTCATTGATTGGATAGAAAAAGTCCTTCAACCAGGCCTTCAAACAAAGAAAGAAAAGACAAAAAAAATCGCAAAAGAACAAGAAGATTCGCAAGGCTAACACAAATGAAGTCCTCACGATCCCGGAAAAGCAGTTGAAAGGCAAGAAGGATTGTTCTGGTTGGAGCAAAGGAATGGCTCTGATTGATGAGTCTAAGAAAAACAAAAGATGATGTCCACTCCACCAGACAAAGCTTCGCAACATTCGTGCTTGGCAGAAGAACCTTGAGGACTATTACTCAGGTAAGATACTTTTCCTTCTATCTATGAAGTCGAAGAGCCGAGCACCAAGAAGGAAAAAAGGAGATGAGGAAATGGGGTATCAAGAGCCATAACACACCATTAATGCTATCTTTGGTGGATCAAACTCCTACGAGTCCAGAAGACAAATGAAAATTGTGAAACACGAGGTGAACCTTGCTGATGCTCCGATAGCTATCAAGCCTTCCAGGTGGTCGAAAATAACCATCTTCTTCAGCAGAGAGGATTGTCCCCATCCCTTCAACTCGACCAGGTAGGTTACCTATCATAGTAGAACATACTATCAATAATTGTAAGGTTAACTGAATTTTGGTTGATGGGGGTAGTTCCCTTAGTATTCTCTTTACGGGAGCTATTGAGAAAATGCAAGTTCACAAGTCTAAGATAAAACCTATAACATATGACTTCCATAGCATAGTTCCTAGGTCTTCGGCCAAGCTAGTCGGCCAAGCGTCCTTACTGGTTACGTTCAGAAGTCCTAACAACTTTCGAACATAAAGGATTTTTTTGATGTAGTGGATTTTGAAAATGCAAGACAATGGAATCATTTGCCGACCAGCATTGTCTAAGTTTTTGGTAGCCACCCACTATGGTTAATAAAGTCTTAATATGCTAGGGCCAAAGGGGGTTATAATAGTTCAAGGAGATAGGAAGATGGCCTATGCCTGCGACTGTAAGTCCCTCGAACTGCTCAATGAATTACCAACCAGAAATGCCAACTCACCTTCAATACATGCAAAACATTCACTATGCAATGTGGCCCCAAAGCCCAATGATCAGGTAAAAGAAAGTGTTCCTTGGCAAAGGCAGACCTTTAGGAATCATCAAAATCAGGGCAGGATTCGATCCTAAATAGGAAGAGTCGCTCATCTCCTTTCTCTAGGCCAACTCGGATATATTTGTGTGGCGAACATCTGACATGCGTGGTGTCCCCAAGGATGTGATCGAGCGTAGGCTAGGACTCTAGCCTGACAAGAAACCAATCAAATAGAAGCTTTGACGTTTCGCACCTGATTGGAAGGAGGCAATCTAATCAAAGATCGACAAACTTCTTAAGGCTAGATTTATTCATGAAGTTGACCACCCCAGTGGCTCACCAATCCTATAATTGTTAGAAAAAGTAATGTAACGTGGCAAATATGTGTAGACTTCACATATCTAAGTAAAGCTTGTTCGAAAAGATGATTTTCTCCTTTCTCGCATTGATCAACTTGTTGATTCTATTTCTGGTAGTGAGTTATTAAGCTTTTGTATGCATATTCTGGGTATCACCAGATCAGTATGAGTAAACAAAATGAAGAGAAAACTTCCTTCATCACACTGTTTGGACTTTATAGTATCTGTTATGTGGTAATGTTGTTTGGACTCAAAAATGTTGGTGCTACTTTCTAAAGGCTAATGCAAAAAATCTTTATTTCACAAATTGGTCGAAATCTAGAGGCCTATGTTGATAAGTGTCAATGCCAGAGACCATGTCTTTGACCTATAAGAAACCTTCAATAACTTGAGAAGATATAGACTTAAGTTAAATCTGGGGAAGTGTGTGTTCGGAGTTTTCTTCGGAAAGCTTTTTGATTTCCTAGTCTCGACTATAGGAATTGAGGCCAATCTAGAGAAGATAGTGGTCATCGAACGAATGCACCCTTCGACCACAAAGAAAGAGGTCCAAAAACTAACCAGCTGTGTGGCAACAACAAGTCATTTCATAGAACGGTTAGGAGAAAAAGGGCTCCCTTTCCTTAAACTTCTTCAAAAACATGGGGGTTTTTAGTGGACAAAAGAAGCTAATGACGCATTTGAAGAAGTCAAGAAATATTTTATGAATGCTCCAGTCTTAGTTTCTCTGAGACCTGGAGAATCCTTACTTTTGTACCTAGTTGCTACACCACAAGCAATCAATGCAGTACTGGTCGCTAAACGTGAACATATCCAACGATCAGTATATTACGTAAATGAAGTCTTATATGGACCAAAAGACAAATAGAAATACAAAATATCCTATATGACCTCCTCATGACTTTTAGGAAACTAAGGCATTACTTCTAGGCCCATAAAATCGTGGTGTTGTCTAGATGCCCTCTCAGTCAAGTCCTCCAAAATAGGGAATCATAAGGATATACAGCAAAATAGGCGATCGAACTTGGGAAATTCGATCTCAAAGAGATCCAAGTTTGTTGGAATTCCCAGGTATGCTTTGTATAATTATATGAATATGCTAAGAATGGCGATTGAATTAGATGCCAAGCTCACCAATTCGTTCTCACAATACTCGAGCACTTTCGACAAGAAAGAATGTGCCGGAAACCTAAACCCACATTCCACGTACACCTAGAATATAGGTTTCTCGCCTTCTGCACCACTTGGGAAGCCTTTGCCTTCCGCCGATCACCAAGGTATCATAACTCAATTGGAGGTCAATCCTATGTCTTCCAAAGCTCTAGGTCTCTTTGATCCCAATTAGGATCTAGACCACTCGGAGATGAACTTAAACATCTTCACAGATTTGGGCTTGAATCAAAAAAAATTGGGGAAAAATTACTAGGGCTACAATCGCCAAGATAGAGGAAAAGAAGAGAAGCTCGAGAGAATACAAAGGGCTTTCTGAGGAGCATGGACAATATGAACCCAATTCAGTTTATAAGGACTCTCCTACGTCCAAGTTGGAAGTTATGGGAACCGTGTCGAACATGCATAAACCTTTCAGTTCTATTTTTCTTCTTGTTGGCTTTTCAATTTCAAGTGAAAAAACTTATTTACCTTTCTTGACTAATGTCGAGTAATTTCCCAACTGGAATATACATCTTGACTAGTGTTCTAGGTCGAAGAATCTTAAGTCATAATTTCACATGAAGTTCGGGGGCTAACTGATGAGGATTAAATAATCTATTAAAGAGCCACTTTAGTATGTAATCAAAACCCTTAGACCAGTATCGTAATAGCTAATTCTATTACGAGTCCCGAGTACCCCTGGTTAGAGAATTAATGTTTATTTATCCAATCAGCTACTCGAAAACTTTATAATCTGACATTTGGGCCTAAGGTGATGTCTTGTCTAATTAAGGAGCGAATTATGCGCGCTCCCACTCCCACAACCGTTCCACAATCAACCCAGTGTTTATACAATAACTACCCCGTGGTTATTTCTTAAGGCTCTACCTTACTGACAACAACTGATTAACGGTTATTGTTAGGCCTTTCTCACCACCATGAACCGCTTGCACGTGCGAAGAGAAGGAATCGACAAGGCGTCTATTCATACCAACAACTAACGTCTCTTCAGTGCTATTTCCTTAACCGGGAGGGAAGATAGAGATAGGGAACAATAGTACGACCATTCCGTATTAGAAAACGTAGTATTTTCCCCTGTAATCGCTCATTTAGAGCAAGTTGCAATCTCCATATAGCAATAAAGACCAATTTTCCCTTTTTATAAAGACCAATTTTTCCTTTTTATCCTTCTGTGAGGTTTGGATTTCCCTATTATTTGTAAGATCGATATTTTGATTATTGACAAAGAAGTTAACCGTCACTGCAACTAACTTCAGGCACTGTTTAGAAGATACGAATTTGACTGGAATTTCGTAAGAAGTTCGTAGGAAACAGTTTGATTCCGATACGAATCTGAAAATTTTTCATGCATTTCAAATAAGAGCCTTGTTGGATTAATCCTATCAAACTATGGGTCAAAATTGGCTAAGCTCTTATTAGGGTATTTTTAGTTGATACCATATCGTGTAACCTCGTATGGAATCCTTATATAAAACTCTCATAAATAAAAGGCTAGCTTATGGTGGCGTTTATTCTACTTTTTTAGCTATTTCTAGTTTTTGGCTATTGCTTTTAGCTAGAATTACACTATAACTGCTGTTAGTTTTTTCTGAGTTATTCAATTAAAGAAAAATAAGAAAAAAACACCATTATATTTCTATAAATAATACAAAGAAAGAAACCGAAGTTAGAAAGTTAAATGTAGCCTCTGAAAGTTTAAAAAGTGCAGGTGTAGTCGAAATGAGCGAAACTAAGGTGTCACTCAGTTGAGCTGAAAAATAATGGTTTATGGCTAAAATTGCACTGTAGCTGAAGGTGGTTTATTTGGTGTAATAAAATTAAATAAATTTAAAATAGAAAAATATGTTAGCTCATCACAGACAACGTAAACGAATACGAAAAAAAGAACCGGCAAAAAAGATCAAAGAAATTAAAAGTTTAGAAAAAGATGAAATTTATAATAAATAAAAAATAAATAAATAAATCTAGTCAAAATGAACGGGACGTGTATATTAGTCAGCAATTAATGGCCGAGTGATCCAACCAGACCTTCGTTCAAGGAATAAAAAACTATCGACAAAAACAGTGTTGGAGTACGATTTGCTCACATGTGAACTCGATGGCGCCGCAATCTCATTTCGGCTCGTGAAATTGACCGGACACCCTTTCGTGGCGTCTGGCCCCACCATGGACACTTTGTTACCAGTTTTGCAGTTAATGCGACGAAAAACTTTTGGCAGTTTGGCGTCGAGTTCCAACGTCCTGCGGCGATTCTACTACTAGCTTCATGTTTGTGAGAAGAGCTTGTGGTCCAGGATTTGCCAGGATTTTTTGGTTTCTGCCTTCCACGTCCAGTTCTGCGATCTGTCCATTGATCGACCAGAAACACCAACGAATTAAGTTGTATCACACGTAACAAAATACTCAACATAAGATAATATCGAAACATACCGAAGCTTAGAGCAACTCCAGCAGTAGCCCTCAAAACAGGGCCCCTACTTTTCATTTGAGGGTTCCCCCTACTTTTGAGGGCCCTATTTTTTTTATCTACTCCAACAGCACCCCTCAAATTTAAGCCCTCAAATCCATTCCACTACAACTGACATATGAGACCCACTCCTCAATCTCTCCCTCACCCTCGCCGTCTCCAGGATGCAGCGGGGAGCCGACTCCTCGGCCAGGCGAGGGCGCAGATGCAGCAGCGGCCAAGAGAAGCCGCGACGGGCGGACAACGGCTGCCGAAGAGATCCGCGACGCAGAGACGGCGCAGGAGCTGCAACGGGCGACGGCGGCAGGGACGGTCGACGGTCGACCGCGGCAGGGACGAGCGACGGTCGACGGAGTGGAGCAAAGGCGGGCATGGCCACCGGACAGGCGGGGAAGAGCCAGATCGGGCGCGAAGGTCCCAGATCCGGTGGCGGAGCTGCCGGATCTGAGGCCCAGCGGCCGGATCCGAGGCGGCGTCGGAGGTGTCGGCGGCTCTCGGGGGAGCGGCTCTCGGGCGACGACGAAAGAGGCGGGCGGAGGAGAGCGGGGAGGCAGGCTTTGTTGATCATGATATCCCAACGGATACAGTAAAATCAAGACTCCATGCTGCATAGTCTAAAACAACCTTCTTGTTAGATTTTCTTAGAGGAGTCATCTCTATTTTTACAAGTTTAAATCAATATTTGCTGAATTACGGTATCTAACAGACGGTATCATTTGCAAAAGATCCAGAAATTCAAGATTTAACTGTAAAAATGAAGTAATTTATTAGTTATAGCTGAAGAAATGTACAGTGAATCAGTGATTAGATAGTGACCACAGTACGCTGCGGCTTGCACGTGAGTGAAATGTAAACAGGGCAGTTGAAGAGCTATCTCTGTTTTATTGTTGACCAACTGCCAAAGCCAAACTTCCCACTGTTGCAGAAAGAGAAGAAATAACTCAAGCAGAAGTAAGAAATTTTCTTGCATCCCATGTCTTCTCCTCTAACCTGCATGACTATGATGAACAATCTACAAATTATTGAACGTCAGTTAACTCGTTTTTTCTAGCTTCCATTGGCTGGAGTAGTTTAGGGTGTGTTTGGTTGCCTGAATCTCCTTCGTCCTGGCTGGGTGGATCCGTATAATCTGAGAAAGAACATGTTTGGTTGCCTGTATGAGTGGATGCAACCTGTATGAGCGGATGCAAAAATACGCCCTCATCCTGGATGGGTGGATACGCTCAAAATGAGCTTCACTGGCCATCCTGGATGGGTTGATGCAGTGTATCTTATGCGGTCCCACGTGTCAGCCTCTCAGGTTTGGTAGACTGTATCCGCTCATACAGGTAACCAAACAACATCTTAGTTTTTTTGCATCCGCTCATGCAACCTCACCAAAGATCTTCTTTTTCTGAAATACGATTCCACTCAGCCTGCATCCACTCAGTCAGGATATACGATACAACCTCCATCCACGAACCAAACACACCCTTAACCATTCTTGCACTCCATCAAACAGCTTTCGATCTGGCAAATCCTGGACTACAAACTCTTCTGACAAACAGGAAGATAGTCTCAGTAGTACTAGAAACAGAAGTTCATATTGCCATGTGCCGATGGTTTGCACTAGATACGTACTCTCCCTGCTCCATTCTGTAAAAATACGAGCGTATCAGTTTGAGAGAGAAGTTTTTGTGTATCGTTCTGCATCTCTAAAAGCTTACTGATACCGCTAGTTGTGTTCCAATTGACTGGGTACTACTAAGGGCCTGTTTGGAACAGAGGAATTTCATAGAAATTTTACAGGAATTTTACAGGAAACAGTTCAATTCCCGCAGGAATCGGGAAAAATTCCCACATTCCAAACAGGGCCTAATAGAGTTATATAGTACTACGTTTTCATTAGGGTTTGAATTGATGTTATTGCCAGCTTCGTGGAGTTATTTTGAGTCGTATATAAGAAGTTTGTTATACTATGGGCAGCGTGAGAATTTGATTCCAAAATGTTCTGCTTGCTAATGTATATACAAGTGAAATAGTTCTCCCCTATATACTGCTAAAAAGTACTCACTTGTTAATGTCCTCTTTTCTTTACGACATGACAGTCCAGCTGCCAGGAAACGGTCAAGGGACGGTAGGAAAATGGAGGCTACAGCAGTGACTGATGGATCCACTTGCAAGATGTCGAAAATGACGGAGAAAGCAATAAGAAGAGAGGAAGAACAAGTAACCAAATTTTTTTTTCCTTTTAGCCCGCTGTGGTATTTTTTTTCAAGATATAGTACCAAAGTGACGTTTTTGTCTTTTAGCCCCCTTCCAATAGCAGAACCAACTTTGCGCGCGCGCGAACTGCCAGGCCCACCGAATCCTGGGTTGGGGGTGCCCAAAGGGGCAGCCACGCTCGTCAATTCCCGTCGCTGTTGCTCTTCCGACCGCTGCCGCTCTACTGACCATTTTATAACATTCGACCGTCTCGACCACTTTATAGCTTTCGCCTGCACCGACCACTATATAGCTTTTGATCGCTCCGACCACTCTTTAAACTTCAACCACCCGACCATGTTATAGACTTCGACCTCTGACCACTCCGTAGTTTTGATCATCGACCACATTTAGCTATAGACCACTCTCTAACCATCGACCGGCTACTATAGCATCGACCATCGATTGGACACTGTAGCATCGACCATCGACTATCTATTGTAGCATCGACCATCGACCAACGACTATGCATCGACCACCAACCATTTTGTAATAGTTCTCGGCGCACCTTTTCCGTGGACGCTGACCGTAGCTCACGAGCAGCCCCGCCAGTTTGTGCGTGTGTGCCGAGGCCAGGCATATTTCCGCGCTTGCTGGCCACAGATCCGCGCCCTTAGGCCGCGGGAAATACCACATGTTGCCCGCCTATTGATCCGCGGTCAAGAACGGGCCACTCGCACACAAAAAAAGGGCACCAAGTGCTATATCTGCAAAAAAAAAGGCACAGGAGGCCACTGGAGCAAAAATTTCCAAGTAACACATGGTCACTGTTATAGGCTTTTGTTTTGTTGTTTTACTAGTAGAAGGTTCGTTTATGAAATTTATGTAAGGAGCTAAGGGTTTGTTTATATTAGCTATAACTGATGATTTTTTGTTGTTGTAGCAAATGGTTTTGACCGAAATAATTAATAATGACCAAAAGAAGTGACTTTTAGAAAGAGAATGTGAGCGGCGGATAATGTGATGGAGAGATGTATGTGGAAGACGGGAGCGAAAGGAGTAGGGATGGCAACGGGGCGAGGAATCGCGGGGGAAGCCTCCGCGGCCCTACCCCCCGCTAGCTGGTCTCTGCCCCGCCCCGCTAAGCTTTTCAGGGGGAGATGCCCTCCGTCCCCGGTCCCTGCACCCGACCCCCACAAGGTCCCCACAGGGGATTAAAAAAACTAAATTTATTTTTTAAAATAATAGTTAGACTTTAACATTTCTACGTAAAACTATGATGATATAGATGAAAGAGAATGATAAGAGAGAAATATACTGTCTAACGTGTAGCAGACGGTATATATGTGAGAAATAAAGCCCCTTGTAAAAACCTAAAAATATTATTAAATAAAGAACATTTTAATTTTCTATAAAAATCCTATTTCAAATTAACTATTTGGATTTATTTGGCTTTTATCCGGTTTTTCTGTGTTTTCTGGAGTTTAAAATCTAATTTTTAAATTAAAAAGTATTTTTAGTACAACAATCTAATACCAAAATGAGTTGGAAATATTTTTTGTAAGTCCAAAACATCTCCATAAATTTTTGTGAATTGTTTTGGAATTTATTTGGTATTTTTTTAGCCTTTTGGGTTTTGGGGGCTTTTCTGGAAAATGAAAATCAAAATTCAAATAAATCCTAATAGTGTGTCCAGCCCAGGTTGTGCCACACCGCCACCCAGCCATCTCCCGAAGTCCACCCCCTCTTTTCTCTCTCTCTCCTCTCTCCCACGCCTGGCCGCTGGATTCCTCCCCCTCGACCACATGGCGCGATCTCGCCCATTCCCTTTTTTTCTCTCACTGCGCCTGGCCCCACCTGTCATGCCTCCTTCTTCCCCCGCGCCACCTCCTCGCACGGCTGGTGCCGCCACCAGGTCGTTGCGCCACCCCCGCCCTACCCCGCCGCATTCCCTTCTCCCACACGTGCGCCGCCCCACCTTTCTTCCTTCGTGCGCCGCACTCCCCGCGCCCACCTCCCCACTCCCCCATTCTCGCACCTCCTCTACGCAACGGCCATCGCCGCCGCCATTTCCGTGCGGCAGTTAGCTCGCCAGTGTTGCCCCTCCCCTATAAATACCCCCTCCCACCGAGCCCCTTCCCCACTCACCTCATTTTTGCCCCCGATTCCTCCCCTCCGCCACTCGAGCTCGTCCACGTTGCCATTTCACTCCCTTCGCGCTGGCGACCACTCCAACGAGGAATTCCAGGTGCCTCGGTCATCCTTGGCCCTGTCGACCCAACCTTCGACAACTATGAGCCTTCGCCGACCTCCTCCGCCTCTCCGCTAAGCAAGAGCGCAGCCCGAGGACCTTCTTCGCTGGTGACCTGAGAGACACCATCGCCTCCCTCGTCGCCGATCACTCTCCGGTCACCCTTGGTAAAATCCTTGAGCACTGTCGCATTCCCCTCTCTCCCTTCTCGTTTGCACTACTCGCCGGCCACCGTCGCCCGTCGAAATGCCGGCGACCATTGGTCCTCGTGCGCCTCCCCGTCGGCGAGGCCACATCAGCGGCTGAGCTGACATGGCAGGTGACATGGTGCCACATAGCGCCCCACCGCAGCACCGTGCGGACGCGTGTGCGCCACCTTAGCCACGTCAGCGCCACGCGCTACCCCTTGCCACCACAACATGCCTTTGGTCTGTGAACTCAATCCACGGTAGACTGGGCCCACTGGTCCGTCTCAGTCAAACCAGGGCTGACATCAACATGACGTCATAAACCCAAATTTCTTTAGAAAAATAATTTAGCCGAAAATGGAAAATTACTTGCTAACATCATAATTCCAATTTTCAATAGAAAAATAATTCCTGAAATTTTTTTATTCTTTTTCTCTAATTTTAAACTTCCGGGAGCTCATTCTCCTTCGTCCTAACTACGATTGAGTCCATTCAAATTCATAAATTCATAAAAAATTTCCAATCTTTCCATTTCTACCCTTCTTTTAATTATTTGGAGTTTATTTGAATTTATTTGGAATTTATTTGAGTTTGCTTGAATATTTTCACGTGTAGACTGCGACGACTATTTCCAACTTAATTTGGTACTAGATTTTTATGCTGAAAATATTTTTAATTTTAAAATAGATTATAAACTATAGAAAATCTAGATAAAATAGATAAAATTAAAATAAATCCAAATAATTAATTTGAAATAGGATTTTTACAGAAACTCAAAATATGCTTTTTAATAATTGTTTCACCCAAAAATTGAAATAAACAGCTGGGCCCGTGAACAGCGACGGTGGCACTATACAGCTAAAGACGTGGTTGGATGTGGTGGGGGCTAGCATCAGCGTGTTAACGTTTACCCCGTGAACAAGTAGGAATGCCAAGAGGTCAAGTTTGCAGCAATCAAGGCACGTGCTTCCTCTCACCTCATCGCTCCCGTACGACCCCCATGTTGATCTCTCAATTCGATAATCTATGTCGATATCCGTTTGCATCATATCGTGTTCCACCTCTCAATCCTTCTATTCCCAATTTTAATTTCATAATTTTGCTCACAGTAGCCAGAAATCAACTTTATTTTTCCTCACCTCAACTCGGATCTTGTCGTTGCATTTGTCGCCTACATTGAGTTTTTGACCAATTCACCCACACCCAACATCCCCTCGCCATGTTCTACATGTTGACACGCACAGATCCCATGCTAGATCATGAATCAGCCGCACCCTCGAGCACCCAAAGCATTGACGTGGCAGTTGCCATGCCTGTTTGTCTACGGTGCCCCCTCTCCCAAACCACCACCATTGGTTTTCTTGATGTCAGTGAGACATGATAAGTGGGGCCAATCATCAAATCTCTCTATTTTTTTAGATCCAAGGGCTAGTATTTTGTATGGCTAGATCTAGTAGTTGAGATGATTTTTAATAGTGTTTTGGTGAATTTACTAAGTCTATATATTTGAAAGGTCAGACCATAGATGAGGGAGAAGGAAGAACATAGGGCTAGTGTTGGTATTTATTATTATTTTTTCTCTAAAAAAAGGATCTAACGGTTGTTTTAGATAGAAAATACAACGGCAATATTATTGTTTATAGTTTTTATGTTTGCAACGATATTTTCCAGCTGACCTTATTTACGCTGTTATTCTATAAGCCGTGAAATTTTGCGGCAGCACTGAACAAATTTAGGCCCCGTTTGGATTGGAGGAAAAATGGAGGAAAAGCAAAGGAAACGCATTCCTAAGGAAATGTCTTCTCTCTCACCGTTTGGATTGGAGGAAAGATCCACAGTAAAACAAAGGAAAGTTCCCCGTTTCCATCGCTTTCATAGGAAATCAAACATCCACTCCTGGCTCTTGTTTTGAATAGGACCGAGGCAACAACATAGACAGAGAGGAGAGAGACTTTCCTGTGTTCCAAACTGGGCCTCAAATTTATTTCCTGCAATCCAAATGGCCCACATTTTTCGTTCCTATGGTTTGTATTTCTGTAGTTTTCCGCTTTTCACTTTCCTCTGTTCCTGCGCTTCCTACCATTCCTCTGTTTTGCATTCCTTTGTTCCAAACAGGCCCTTAACGAGAAAAGAAAGGAAGGAACTGCGCTCCACTGGCAGGTGTCAAGTCACTACCCGGTGGGCCCACCCTTGGACGGTGACGTCGCCGGGAGTCTGCCTGGACTCCGGAGGTGATGGCGGCAGCGCAGTCGGCGGGCTGGACCTTGACCGCGCAGGTGTCCTCGTCAACTTTCGGCTCTTCCCCCATAACCACACGTGACGTGCATGTGGCCTCGTCAACTTTCCTTATCCAGCTGGTACACGGGTGCATGCATGCACGAACAACATGCACAATGGATCCGCCAATTCAGGACACCACTAGTGCATTGACAGGACATGCTGGCCACAATAATAACGTTATACAGATGCAGATTCAGAATTTAATAATTCACACTCGTTCAGGTACGTGATTGGAACAAGATAGCTAGTCCGAGGTGCTGCTCGGCTAGGCTAAAATAAGTTAATTTATGATCGAAATTATACTATAGTTGACTGAAATTACACTGTAACTGATGATGATTTATTTGACGTAACTAAATTTTAAAAGATTTAAAGATAAGAAAAACATATTAGCCTATTACAGACAACGCAAACGAATAAAAAAAAAGAACTAACAAAAAACTTTAAAAAACTAAAAAAAGATGAAATTTAAGAATAGTAAAAAAATAAACGAGAAGACAGAAACTTAAACTGTAATGTGCGGGAACTAAGACCAGCGAAATTGCAATCTTGTGCTAAAATTGAGCCAACGGGTGAGATCCTTTCGCTCTATGAAGACCGTGGATGTTGCTATCTGCACCGACTAGCGCTTCTTCTTCTTCTCCTTGACATGTTAGCCTCGTCGACTCGTCAAAAATTCACAAGACTAACCTACGAGTCGATGGCGATCGATATATAGCAATGCAGAGACCTGGAAAGGTCGGTCGTCTCTGGATTGATCTGTTGAGGGGCTTGCCGTTAGCGCCGACTAATGACTTTGACATACATGTTTAGCCACAGCGACTCGTTAAAATTTCACAAAACAACTTGCACGAGTCGATGTCAACCGACGTCGCCATGCGTAGACACGAAGAAGTCAGTCGTATTCTACCGAGGAACAGCCTATGAGTTTGACGATCATGTGTATAGTCATGCATAGACCTGAAAAAGTCAGTCATCTCTAGATCATCTCGCCGAGGATCTTGCAATTAGCGCTGTCTCCGATCAACTCGGCTTCGGCTTATGGTTTCTGGCTTATTTTTCACTATTCATAAGTTTCGTCTTTTTCTGAACTTTTGGTTTTTTGTTGAGTTTTTTTGCCGGTTCTTTTTTTCCCGTATTTGTTTGTATTATACGTAATGAGCTAACATATTTTTTATATTTTAAAATTTTTTAATTTAATTATGATAAATAAGCCTCTGTCAGGTACAGTGCTTTTTTCAGCCAGCTACAGTATTTTCAGCCATAATTAAACCATAAGCTTTTCAGCCGAACCGATCACCACCTTATCTTGGCAAACTCGTCAAAATATAGGACAATCCATGGGTTGACAATGATGTGTATGACTGTGCATAAGTCCTGAAAAAGTCGGTCTTCGCTAGATCGATCCAGTGGAGCAGGAGTTGCCTTGAGTTGTGCTAACTGAGATTGACTTGGACAGCCACTTGTTGTAAGGGCTCGTTCTTTTTTTGCTGTGATGAATCGTCAAAATTTCATAAAACAACTTATACGAGTCGATGACAGCCGACATTGTCATACATAGACACGAAAAAGTCAGTCGCCTCTCTGGATCAGTCTACCAAGGAACTTGCAATTAACGTTGACGAATACTCTTGGCATATTACTCTTGGCATATTAGTCCCGTGACTCATCAAAACATACGTATGACGACCTATGAGTTTGATGATCATGTGTATAGTCATGCATAGACCTGAAAAAGTCAGTCATCTCTAAGCCCCGCTCGGTTAAGTTGAAAAATAGTGACTAATGGTTGAAATTATATTGTAGCTAGCTGAAATTACACTGTACCTGAAGGTGACTTATTTGACGTAATTAAATTTAAAAAATTTAAAAATAGAAAAATATGTTAGCTTATTATGAACAACGTAAATAAATACGGGATAAAAGAACATGCAAAAAAAGCTCAAAAAAAGCTAAAAGTTTAGAAAAAGATTAAATTTATAAATAATAAAAAATAAGTAAAAAAAATCAGGAACTCAAATCAAAATGAGTAGGGAATCATCTCATGGAGGATCTTGCAATTAGCGCTAACTGATACTCTTGGCATGCATGCATGCCCATCCTTGTCAAAATATAGGACAACCCATGTGTTGACAATGACGTGTATAACTGCGCAAAGACCTGAAAAAGTTGGTCTTCGCTGGATCGCTGCAGTGCAGCAGGAGTCGCCTTGAGTTGTGCTAAGATTTAATTACTTGGACAGCCACTTGCGGTAGGACTTGATCTTTTCGGCTACAATAAACTCGTCAAAATTTTACAAAATAATTTACACGAGTCGATGACAACCAATATTACCATACATACACACGAAAAAAGTCAATCCTACTCTACTGAGGGACTTGGAATTGGCGTTGACGAATACATCATATGTATAATCATGCGTAGACCTAAAAACGCCATTCATCTCTAGATCATCCCATTGAGGATCTTGCAATTAGCGCTGACTAATACTATTGGCATGCACGCATGTCCATCCTCTTACTCGTCAAAATATAGGACAATACATGGGTTTGATGTGTATAACTGCGCATAGACCTGAAAAAGTCGGTCTTCACTGGATCTCTCCGGTGGAGCAGGAATTGTCTTGAGTTGTGCTAGCTGAGATTGACCTGGACAGCCACTTGCTTTAGATCCCGCTCATTTTGATTTGGGATTCTGACTTCTAGTTTATTTTTCGCTATTCCTAATTTTTGTTTTTCTGACTTTTTAGCTTTTTTGAGTTTTTTTACTTGTTCTTTTTTCCCATATCCGTTTGCGTTGTTCACGGTGGGTTAACTTGTTTTTTCTATTTTTTAAATTTTTTAAATTTAATTACGTCAAATAAGTCACTATCAGTTATAGTGTAATTTTAACTAACTGCAATGCAATTTTAATCATAAACTAGTTTATTTCAGCCCAACTAAACGGCCCCGTAATCTTATGTGTGTACGCATTTTGACGGGCAAGACCGGTAAATGGAATTGTCAAATGCCACCACCTAGCTAGCCCCTCGTTTTTGCGCACGTGCCGAATTAAAGTAAACCCTATGTTCTTCGTCTTCCCTACCATGCGAACTGAACTACCACCAGTTGTAAGGCAGGCGCCTGTGAGCAGGGATTTGACTAGTTAAATTGCTTGACTAGTACTACTCCACCGACTTTGACTTGATGCCATTGTCAACCGGTCTACGGTGCCTGTCAAACTCGGCTAGTTATGCAGCCTCTCCGTTTCTTTAAATAGAAGGAATTACAGATAGTTTGTTGTGCCAGAGGTCGTCATATACAGGTTCAGGTTTTCACTAGCTAGGGCTTGGATGACAGTCATTTCAAATGTAAAAGTGAAATTCTATTACTACGTGGAGATCTCCTAGTTCAAAACGAAAAAGGGCGTTGGATGGGTGGGTTTTATTAGAGGTTTCTCAGCTTACTAGCTCAGTGTGTCGCCTCAACTTTGTGAAAAATAAATAAATAAAACCAGCTCAAGAAACCTGAACTGCTAAATTAGCTTAGTCTAAGTTAGAGGGTATGTTCTTTTCAGCATCTAAAAGCTGCTTTTCGACTTTTCTATAGTAACTAGCTTTTAAACGAAGTATCTTTTTAAGATAGGGTTTACTAGTTAATTATAGTACATACTGCACCAACTTTATTTATATCAGCAAAAAATACACGTGAATTTCTATTACTCTGTAATTTCTCATACGAACAGCTCAAGTCCCACAAGTCGCAGCTAAAAATCATAAATTTTAGCAAAAAAACAGGCCTAGAGTAGCTCGTAAGTCTTGAGCTTTTATTATCGCCTTACAGACTGTAATGCAAATCGCTCCAAGAGAACCTTCTTCCGAATACTACGCGTAAGTTTTTCCAGGTCAATACTCTTTATAATAGTACCGCGCTCACGGTTAGCAGGATTGTGGAAATTTAAGATTGCGAAGGACCGAAGTGGACAGCTTATGCAGAGCCGCCACTGTCCACTTGCACATGAAAAGGGAGTCGGTCGTCGGTCTTCTTCTTCATCAGCCACTAGCGTAGGCCAAAAGCCAATGGTACACGCAGCTCTAAATCCCGCCAATAGGGGTGAAAACGGAAGAAATATACAGATAAGTGGCAAGTCGTTACAGAAAAGGAGGATGGGCTTAAAGACTAAGTTAAATTGGCACAGAGATAGTATTTTAGTTTTGTGCAATCTAAAGTCATATACAAATGGAAGAGAAGCAAAGGAAAAAAAGAGGAGAAATACAATGGAAGTACCTCAACAATAGAAAACACATTCAGAAAATATATAAATATGCTTTCAGTGAGTAGAGATCAGTCATCTGTGTATCAAAAATAGCAAAAATTAGTGATACAATAAAAAAAAATTATAAATGATCATGGGCATTCAAATAAACGAAATATACCACTAAAGCACTAACTTAAATCGCGAGACAAATTCATTTTATAAGATTTCATGCCTTATAAGTATCTTATGATTCTATCATCATCAATACTTATAAATATCTTTCGCTAGGTGTAGCACATCATCAGGTCATTTAGCCACTCATCGGCTACCTTATTGCATAAATTTATTTTGATAATATTCATTGCTGAAAATATTCTCTCAACAGATACCGTTGCCACTGGAAGGATCAATACCAACTCGATGAGGCGATATACCAATGGGAAATTATGTCATTTTTGGTTTCGACCATAATTTGGGCAAGTTTTGAAATATCACGACATTCATAAAATCCATCACTTCATCTAATATTGAGAATGAAGGTTTGAAGCTGGCTTCTTAATAAGAATAGGTCAGCTATCGTAAAATCATCATGACAAATCTTAGCAAGTTCAAAAAAATTATTAACATCAGATTTAGAGAATAAGTCTCTTGGATCAAGTCAAGACATGCATACCAATAACTTTGAGAAAACTTCATTGAAGTGATGATTCATCTCATTCATAGTTGCATCAAGAGCAGTATTGAAAATGTCCAATTTGTAATAATGATGTTAAGTCACTGTATACTTTCGACGTATAGATTTACCCATAACTCTAATGATATCATCCATATTTCAATGTTGACAATGTTGACCAAGCAAACTAACCAAACCTTCTTTCATTGCCGCATATGTACAATTTGTGATATGATCAATAACAAGAAACATTTCCATGACTTTCCCTTGAGTGTTCACAAATCTGCATGCCACAAATTTTGTAAGGTTAGATTAACACAACAATGCATAAATGTATGTGTTGTGGGGGTGGCCCAACCCCCCGTGACTGGTGTAACGCCCCCGTTTCCAGGGGCGCGTACGGACACGGCATTCCGCAACTATTCACGCATGAACAGTTATGGAACGTCGCGCAAGAGTATACCATTGCATGCTTACAACAAAAGTCCAGCATATATTTTACATACGGATTAACATCCATTTTCAAAAGCGGGGCGTGCAAGCCCAAAGTATACTTACATTACAAAAACTCCAAGATCCGCTTGAGCGCGGCCAAGACCTAAAGCCTCGGGTCTTCGACGGGGAGACCTTTCCAACACGAAATCTTGAATTGTCTTCTTTTCCTTCTGGTATCTGTGGCATAGCAAGCCTGAGTACTCCGACCCCGTACTCAGCAAATCACAAGGGAAACCCTAACTTACTACTTGCATGGATCAACAAAGGAAGGGAGTATACTTGGTTTATTAATTTTGAGTGGATGCAGTTTTATTTTGCAATCATTTTTCAAAATGGACCCAAAACTACTTCTCAAGAACTCAGGGGTTTTCACGAAGAGTTCATTAACCAATTAATCAAGTTAAAGTATGTACAAAACTACTTAAGCTTCGCGGCTGGAATCACCCAAGTGACACAGCTCCAATAACCGGGAGCACGGCGTATTCGAATACCATTTATTTGACTCTGCAGAGTTTGCTCAGCTTTACCCACACGATCCCTTAACTCCCGCTAAAGAGTTAAGAAAGCCAGGTCGTTTCACTGCTCAACTCTTTATATAGGCTCTACCCGGTAGAATTCACTCGGGTCTGGCTCGCTCACACACACACACACAAAGAAAAGAAAACGGTGCCGCTTCGAGTGAACTCTACCGTTGTTAGGCACCCAATCACGGTCTACCTAACCTTTGTTACCCAAACACCTTCTCCACAACACCTGTAGAGTTTCAATCGAGTTGAGCAGCTACTAAACCAGTGTTGATAAGTCAACTCCTGTGGTTGAGCGGTCACCATGTCAATTGCTCAGCGTAAGGGTCTAGTCCTTATATTTTTCCCCCGGAGTCCGCAACCCCGGCCAGGTCCGCAACCTGCAACCCAGGGTAAGAGGCGGGCGAAAACCGTCTCGCGGCGCACCACAGCCCCCCCTTACCCTATCTTACACGTCGACATACTCCGCCCTAGGGCACGGCATCCCATACTACCCTGCCCTAGAGTCGGGTTTTCCAAATTCTATTGGCCCGCAGCCACAACCTTAACAGTGTAAGACTTTGCATGATAATAATAACTTACAATTTATCTAGAATAACAGATAATTAATTCTAGGGTTACAAAGGCATGGCAACAAATTTAACAGGGCATTTAACGGTGGTAGGATTAACTACATAACATGTCATTCTAAATATTTTATTTTATTTTGAACTAACATTTCAGAACTAGCTCAATGCAAATAATGTATTAACATATTTAAACATTATGGGATACAATATGATCAAAGGATTTGGGACTTGCCGTAAACCGGGACGAACTCGGCTAGCTCGAACGAAGAACCTCCTGGCTCCTGAAACTGCACTTGAACTTCCGGGGTCTTCGAAACTAGCGTAAACATACAAAATAAATAAATCCGGCTTGAGACTAATCAAGCGAGGGAAAATAAACTATTTAAAAAGGAGTAAAATGCATAAATCTCCAAATGGGGAATTTTAGGAATTTATCTGGGAGGAATTTGTGGAAATGGAGGTCACCAATGGGTCTGGAATATTATTTGGAGCAAAGTGGTGAAATTTGGGAATTTTTGGGATTTTCTGTGATTTTCTAGGATTTATTTGGATTTCCTGGGATTTTAGAAAAGAATAAAACTCTGGAAAATGCTGTGAACAGTGATGGGCCGGCCTTCGGCTACAATGCGGCCTGGCCCGGGGTTTGAACGCGCGGCCCGCGGGATTTCGCGCACGCGCGCGCGGGAGAGGGAGATGGGCCGAGGGGAGACGGCCCGCCTGCGCTGCGCCCGCACGGCTCGGATAGCCGACGCGTGGCTTGGGGCGGACGGCAGCGGGGCGACGCGGGGCGAACGGACGAGATGGGCTGCGGGGCAGATCGGACGGCAGGGAACGGTGAGGGCGGGCGAAGCGGTATGAGGGAGATCCAACGGATGTGGGGCGGGAGTTTTAAGAGGATCGGACGGCTGCGGCTTGATGCCATCGGGCGGTCGACGTTAAAAGGCGACGGGGAGGATCGAGCGGCGGAGGAGGGGCCACGTCCCTCGTCTCCTACCTCTCGCCGGGCGCGCATGGCAAAAAGGCAGAGGGGCAGCGCCTCCGCTCTCCGGCGACAGCCATGGACTCCGGCGGCAAGGGAAGGTACCGGCGGCTAGCTCTCGACGAGGGAAACCCGTTTTGGGCGACTGGGAGGCAAGGGGATCAGAGGGGACGGCAGGAGGCAAAGAGGGGAGGTTCGGGTCCCCGGCGGTGGAGGGGGCTACCGGCGCCAAACGGGCCCAATCTGCGGCGGCTACACCGGCAGGGGAGGGGGAGGCTCACCTTGGCGGCGGAGGTGGGAGCTGCGAAGTCTCAGAGAAGGCTGGCCACGGAGAGGGGCGGCGGCCGAAAGGGGGCTTCGACGGCAGAGCTGCTCGGGCGATCACCGGGCCTGCAAGGGTTACCACGGCGGTCAGGGGATGGGGAGGAAGCTTCAACCGAATGCAATCGAGGAATGAAGGGAGGAGGAGGGAGATCCGAGTACGGGGTCGCCGGCGCAGGGGACGATGGCGGCGGCGACTGGAGCGACGGGGGTTCAATCGGTAGCTCGGGGAGCTGCACGGGAGTGATGGGAGGAGAATGGGGGCAGTGGAGCCGCTCGGGAAGCAAAGGGGGTAGGAGAGCAGCGGGGAGGGGGTTTTATACCCGAGCGAGGGAGGAGGAAAGCTTCGGGGAGAAGGCAACGGGCGCGGCCGGAGGTCAACAGGAGCTGGTGGGGGTGTCTTCTCCGCGGGATGGAGGTGACGGGGTGCTGCCAGGGGAGTAATGGCGACTGGACGGGAGAGGGAGTAGGTGGAGCTGCGGCATGGGCGGAGGAGTGCGTCCGCGCGCGGAGAGGGAGTAGACGGCCGCTGGCAGGTGGGGTCGGGGCAGAAGAATGGCGACACGTGGAGCGGAGATGCTGCCAGTTTCGGTCCGGGGCGGCGGGGCGCGAGAGGGATCCGAGGGCGGCGTTGAGGCGGTGCGGGGCGACGCAGGCGCAGCGCTCCGCGCGTGCGCGAAGAGAAAGCGGGCAAGAGCCGGGGTGCCAGCGGGCAAGGGGGAGCGGAGGGAGGCGCTGGGCGAGGGAGAAGGCGGGGTCGGGGTGGCGCCAGCGCAAGCGAGAGAGAGGGAGGGGGCAGAGGCGCCAACGGGAGGAGGGAGCGGGGAGGCGCTGCGGGAGAGGGGAAGGAGCCAGCGGAGAAGGAAGCCGGGCAGCGGGGAAAACGGAAAGGGAGGCGGGGCGCCAAGCCAAGGAAAAGGCGTCCGGCCGAAAACGGAAAGCGGATTCCGGCAAAACTTTCCCGAAAAAGAAAGTTTTCAAAATTCACTCAAAAATGCAGCAAAAATCACAAATTTTTCTGGTTTTGAAATTTGGGGACTTTTCAACTGGGCCGTGCAACTAGTCCAACATGTAATAGGCCTAATAGTGTAGAGGAATATACCAGTGTAAATATACTAATGTACCCTCATCCCTTGTAAGTACTAAGGGATAGAATGGGGATTTCCCATTCTACCCCACTCATATATATAAACCCCCAGGAGGGGCAAAGGAGGGACATCCTCTCATTCTAACCAACCATTCCACAGATCTGGCTCCCTCTTTCTCTTCTATTAGTCCCCTTCTCTACTGTTTGGCCTGTAGCCACGACAGATGGCACCGTCCGTGGGGATTGGATGAAAGGTCGCTTAAGGAGCTGGAAGCAGTTCTTGGGAGCGCCATCAGTGACAGATAAGTAGTTTGCCCGCTAAAAATTTAAGTATGTTTCACCATGTTTTGTGGGTAGTGTATTGAGCAGATCTACTCGAATCGCCCATTCGTAGGTGGAATACTGAGTAGTTCTACTCGAATCGCCCGTTTGTAGGTGGAATATTGAGATCTTTCTGGCCATAGTGGTACGTCACCGAGCTCAGTTCCACCGTGCTTCGTTATGACATCGTCTCCCCTGTACTCAGCTCTCAGCCTCCATGCAGTCAACCTGCGCGCCTTCGGCTTATCCACGCCGGACCCCACGCGGGGTCCACCTCGCCAGGCACATCTTCGCGTCGCATCAGCTCGTCACCGCTACGAGCGATGTCGCGTAGCAGCGGCCCCTCCTCGTCGAAGTGGAGATATGCTAACCCGCCTTGCGAAAAACAGGCTCCGCGCAGCGGGGGACGTCCATGCACACGTTCACAGCAATTCATGTGTATCCATCCGCACGCAAATAGCTATTCACCTACATCCATCCGCATGCACATAACCTGTAACGCCCCCGTTTCCAGGGGCGCGTACGGACACGGCACACCGTAACTATTCACGCATGAACAGTTATGGAATGTCGCGCAAGAGTATACCATTGGATGCTTACAACAAAAGTCCAGCATATATTTAACATAAGGATTAACATCCAGTTTTGCCAGCGGGGCGTGCAAGCCCAAAGTATAAATACATTACAAAAGACTTCCAGAATCCACTTCGAGCGCGGCGAAGACCTAAAGCCAAGGATCCTCGTCGAAGAAGAGATCCTCCGGGACTTCCTCAACGGGGAGACTTCCACCTTCGTCTTGATCCTCTAAAGAGATGATTAAGCAAGCCGTGAGCCAAACAACCGGCTCAGCAAATCCCAAAGGGATCCTAACTTACTACATGCACGGAATAACAAAGGAAGGGAGTATAATTGGTTTATTACATTCGGTGGATGCAGTTTTATTTGCAAATATTTTATAAAATGGACCCAAAACTACTTCTCAAGATCTCAGGGGTTTTTCATGAAGAATTAATTAACCAATCCTAATCAAGTTAAAGCATGTACAAGGCTACTTAAGCTTTGCTGCTGGAATCACCCAAGTGACACAGCTCCAATAACCGGGAGCACGGCGTATTCGAATACCATTTATTTGACTCTGCAGAGTTTGCTCAGCTTTACCCACACGATCCCTTAACTCCCGCTAAAGAGTTAAGAAAGCCAGGTCGTTTCACTGCTCAACTCTTTATATAGGCTCTACTCGGTAGAATTCACTCGGGTCTGGATCACACGCACACACCCACACACACACAAGAAAAGACCAATATCCACTTCGAGTGAACTCTACCGTTGTTAGGCACCCACGGCACGGCCTGCCTAACCGCACTGCTAACCTCCTGTAGAGTTTCAATCGAGTTGAGCAGCTACTAGACAAGTGTTGACAAGTCAACTCCTGTGGTTGAGCGATCACTGTGACATTTACTCAGCGTAAGAGTTTCAGTCCTTATATTTTCACATGGTCCGCAACCTCACCAGGCCCGCGACCCATCCTAGGGTAAACGGTGGGCGAAAACCGTCTCGCGGCGCACCACAACCCGCCTTACCCTATCCTCAATCCTAGGGTAAGAGTGGGCGAAAACCGTCTCGCGGCGCACCACAACCCCCTTACCCTACCTCGTGCACGCATGCACTCTCCGCTCTAGGGCACGGTGTCCCATACCACCCTACCCTAGAGTCGGGTTTGCAAATTCTATTGGCCCGCAGCCACAACCTTATTAGTGTAAGACTTTGCATGATAATAATATCCTACAATTATCTAGATTAACAGATAATTAATTCTAGGGTTACAAAGGCATGGCAACAAATCTAGCAGGGCATTTATCGGTGGTAGGTTTAACTACATAACATGTCATTCTAAACATTTTATTTTACTTTGAATTAACATTTCACAATTAGCATAATGCAAATAGCATAATAACGTAATTAAATGGCATGGGTTACAACATGATCAAAGGATTTGGGACTTGCCGTCAATCCGGATGATCTCTGCTAGCTCGAACGAAGAACCACCGGGCTCCTGAGACTGCACCTGGGCTTCCGGAACCTCCGACGCTAGCGCAAACACACAAAATAAATTAAATTCCAGCTTGAGACTAATCAAGCGAGGGAAAATAAACTAATTAAAAAGGAGTAAAATGCATAAATCCTTCAAATGGAATTTTAGGAATTTAACTGGGATAATTTTGGTGGAAAGGAGGTCACAAATGGGTCCAGAATATTATTTGGAGCAAAGTGGTGAAATTTGGGAATTTTTAGGATTTTCTATGATTTTCTAGGATTTATTTAGATTTTCTGGGATTTTAGAAATTGATAAATCATCTGAAAAATCGATGAACAGTGAAGGGCCGCCCCGAGCTACAGTGCGGCCTGGCCCGGAGAGCGGCCCGCGCGGCCGAAGGCCAGCGCGGCCTGACTGCGCGCGCGCTCGCGCGGGAAAAGAGTGGGCCGGGGAAAACGGCCCACGCCGACGCGCGTCCGCGCGGCTCTGATGCCCGCCGCGTGGCTCGGTTGGACGGCGGGATGGAATGACGCGAAGCGGTACGGCGGGAAGATCCGACGGAGGGAAGGGGCTGAGTTTAAGAGGATCGGACGGCGGAGAAGCGGAGACGGCGGCGAAACGGTACGGTTGAATCGGGCGGCCGACGTTATAAGGCAACGGGGAGATGGACGGCGGAGAGGAGGCCACGTCGCGGGGAAAGCGTCGTCTTCTACCTCCAGCTGCTACAGTGCGGCCGCGGCAGAGCAGTGGTGGCGACGGTGGTCCGGGCGCGGGGAGGGGCGTCGCCGGCGATCAAGGGCACCAGGAGAAAGAGGGGAGCGAGGGGAATCCATTTTGGGTGGTTGGGAGGCGAGGGGATCAGTGGAGAAGGCGGGGAATAGAAGGGGAGTGTTCGGGGATTTGGCGGCGAGGAAGACCACCGGCGGCGAGAGAGCCAAATCGGGGGCGGTTACACCAACTGGGGAGGGTGGGGCTTACAATGGCGGTGACGGTAGAAGCTGGGAGGCGGCGAGGAGGTCTGGCCACGGGAGAGGTGCGACGGCCGGGGAGGAGCTTCGGCGGCGGCGTTCCACGGACGAGCACCTGTCCAAGCAAGGTCACCAGCGTGATCAGCACACCGAGGAGGAGCTCAGGGCGAAAGTAATTGAGGGATGAAGGAGGGGAGCGGAAGATCCGCTTTACGGGGTCGCCGGCGCAGGGGAAGACCACGGCGGAGCTACGGGCGATGCGGCTCCGATTGGCGGCTCAGGGAGAGGCGGGGGAGTGGTGGGAAGTGAAAGGAAGGGGTGGAGACGCCCGGGAGGCAAAGGAAGCAAAGGGGCAGGGAAAGGGGGCTTTATACCCGAGCGGAGGGGAGCGGGGTCCTTCGGGGAGAAGGCAGCGGCGGTTCTGGGGCGACAGGGGAGGACGGGCGTTTAATTCCGCACAGTGGAAAGGGGGCGGGGGTGGCGCACGGCTCCGCACAGTGCTGGCGACGTGACGGGAGCAGCTGGGCTGCGGGCGTGGCGGAGGCGTGCTCCCGCGCGGCAGAGGAGACAAGAGGCGGCTGGCAAGTGGGGTCGGCACAGGAGAGTGGCGACGTGGCGCGAGGACGGCCACTCCTCCGGACCGAGGTTGTCGGGGCGGCGCTGGTGCGAGGAGGGGTCCCCGGGGCGGCGCGGAGACAAGCGCGGCCGCGGGCGCCGGGGCGGGGCGGCGTGGCACAGCGCGCAGCGCACGCGCGTGCGCGGGGCGAACGCGGGGAGAAGGGAACGGGGAGAGCGCCGGGGCGAGGGGAGAGGCGGAAGGGGAGGTGGCACCAGCAGGAGGCGCCGGCGCGGGGCGTGCGAGGGAAGAGGAAACGGAAAGGGAGGCGGGGCGCCAACGGAGCAAGGAAAACGGAACGGCCGAAAAAGGAAAGCGCATTTCGGGGAAAATTTCCAAAAAGGTAAAGTTTCCAGAATTCACTCAAAAATGCAGCAAAAATCATAAAAATTTTTGTTTGAATTTTTGGGGACTTTTCATAACCATTCACGCATTCATCCATACATGCAAGTACTATTCACCTGTACCTATCTTTGCATGCAAGCGATGCATTTATTTCCACATGCATGCATGCACTCATACATCCATCCGTCCGCTTATGCATGCATGAGCTTCTTTCTCCGGCGCAGGACTTCCCCGTCCGCCTCGTAGGCATCGCCTCGGCGGGACGGCTCCGGCGCAGGACTTCGCCGTCCGCCTCGTAGGTATCGCCTCGGCGGGACAGCACGTCGTCGGCGCTCGACTTCGCCGCCCGCCTCGTAGGCATCGCCTCGGCGGGACGGCACGTCGTCGGCGCTCGACTTCGCCGCCCGCCTCGTAGGCATCGCCTCAGCGGGACGGCACGTCGTCGGCGCTCGACTTCGCCGCTCGCCTCATAGGCATCGCCTCGGCGAGACGGCACGGCTTCGGCGCAGGACTTCGCCGTCCGCCTCGTAGGCATCGCCTCGGTGGGACGGCGCGGGATTCAGCATAGGAGTTCGCTGATTTCTTCGTAGGCGTTGCCTCTGGGGTCTGCAAGCTACCAGTCGCATCGGCTCACCACTCGGCATCCTCGCGCTTGCTGTTGGGGAACAAGGGGCTGGGGTGGTTGATCACGTCAGCTCGCCCATCGGGACCTCAGCACTTGCTGTCGAGGGAGTACTGTTGTGGGGATGGCCCAACCCCCCGTGACTGGACCGTGCAACTAGTCTAACATGTAATAGGGCCAATAGTGTAGAGGAATATACCAGTGTAAATATACCAATGTACCCTTATCCCTTGTAAGTACTAAGGGGTAGAATGAGGATTTCCCATTCTACCCCACTCATATATATAAACTCCCAGGAGGGGCAAAGGAGGGACATCCTCTCATTCTAACCAACCATTCCACAGATCTGGCTCCCTCTTCTACTAGTCCCCCTTCTCTACTGTTTGGCCTGTAGCCACGACAGTATGACTAAAAAAATGTACAGCTAACCTTACAATCACTGCCATTTGCTCCTTTGTTGATACATCTCGAGACTCATCGGTAAGCACTACAATAATTTCATTAGGATAAAATTTTAGTTGAAACCTCTTTGATTGAGTTGCGCTCTCATTGGTTTGGAGTGTACTATTAGAATTGCTTGTGAAATAGTTATACAAAGTTCATTTCTTCATAAATCAACAAAATATAAAATTCATCAGTACACAAAATTTAACTTGATACAAGTTCATACTTCATAACAACATCAAGTCATCATAATTCATAAACACTAATTATAATTTGGAAACCATAAGTACATGATAGTGAATATGGCTACATCAATTCTAAATTTGTTATTAGAATTTACTATTTAGTAGTAGTACTAGTACCTCTTGGTGTGACTGTCATAGGCTCAGTGGTTAGTCCCTTGTTCCCTAATCCCTCTCCACCCAATTGGCTTCCCCTGCTCACCTCCCCGCTGGATCTCTTCCCCATGACCCCGCCGGCTTCTCCTACTCCCTGCCTCCCCAACTGGCCGCTAAGCTTCCCTTGCTCCATGCCTTCCCGGCCGGCCGTTGAGCCACCCGTGGAGATGCTGCCTCCGCCGAGCTGCCTCTGTTTGAGCCACCAACTCTTGTTCTTTCCCCGTCTCCCAAGCCAACTCCGCTCCTTGCCAGCTCATTTGCCTGACCAGTCAAATCTGGCTTGTGCTGCTGACGTGTGCTGCCACCTGCTGCCCTGTCAGCTTCCTCTTTTTTGGGCCACTGCTCGCTGGCTTTCTCTTCCTCACGCCGCTGCCCGCCGCTCCTCAAGACTCAAGTGTGTGCTCGCCGCTTGGTACTCTCATAGTCTCGCTTGATCCTTCTTACATCTAGTCTCTGGAGTGGGGGTGTGGGGGTTGATCTATTGCTACCTAGGCCAGCCCATCTTGCTAGGGGAGGGGGGTTGGGTCAGGCAAGAGGGTGGGCTGAAATCTATCTAGTGGATCTGCCCCTAGGATAGATAATAGCTTAGTCATATCTGTTTATATGCGCACACATATATAGATATGAATTTTCAGGTACGAATATGAATACGAATATTGTCAAATATAGATATGGAGCAAATACGAATCAAAACGAATATGACCACAAATATTTCTCAAAATATGAAACCCTTAAACTGTTCACATGGCATCAACTAAAACAAAGAATTAGTTTATGCGGTGAAATTATTCGCCAATTCAGTGTATTGTTAGCAATCAAATAATACACATCATCAATAAATATAGGAAACCACAAGACCACAACAATAGTAAAAATCTTGATAAAACAAAATAGAATTATAAATGGTTCATCGCCAAAACATTTTTCAGTGTACATGTTTACATTCACTCCCTAACAAGTTTTTAATGTAAAGTGTCTCAATATGCTCTCCCATCTATACTTTATTTACCACTTTTGCTTAGAACTCGGTATCTATTGCCTACCTCATAAACATTGTATAATTCATTATAAAATATTTTTATTAATATTTAGTTATTTTTATACATAATAAATATGTTTTGGAACTCCCATAAATGAATAATGATGAAAGGAGTCATGTTTGGGCAAAATCCGAATAAATATCGGCTGTCAAAAATACTATTCGGACATTTGATGTATTTTTGGGTGATTAAATGGACTCAAATGAAAATATTCATTATTATGAAGCTGTAGATCTCATTGAGAGCTACAATTTAGCATACTCATTTGCACAATTTGGATTCCGAACAAGAAAATTATGGTCTCTAGAAGACTGCGCATGAAGCCTCAAACAATACTTAGCTGTATTCGTATTCGATGAATAGTGTGTTGCTAAATTCGTATCCACATCTGATAAAAATAATTCGTATTCATTTCTGACCCAACATTATCTAATAAATATCTATGCCGATAGCATTTATAATAAAAAAATGATCTGGACAAGTTGAAAACCGAACCGTTTTCACCCCTAGTCGTCCGAACAATTAGTCGAGGACATGCATGTCCCACAGTTGGATCAGTCTTTGCGAAGTGCTACTATGATCAAGTAGTATAGCTGATGGTTTGGAGACTTGCTTGTGGTCATCAATGACCATTATCCACGGCCCTCATGATTAAGATGGGATCGATCTTTCTCCATCTAGATCTCAAGAAACAGGGGAAGGGAGGAAGGTAACCCATTCTGCGACGCATGCATGAGTTCACACACTGGCCAGGCAGGCAGCCGTGGTCGGTCCCATCGCCCCCGTGTCAATTGCCCCGAAACATTTCGCGCCAAGGAGGAGTATTTGTTTGTTTCTTCAAGACATTCTTCCTTGTGGTTTGATGTGCTCCTATAACAGTCACATGTGCCTCTGAGTGTAGCATGGAAAAATATGAATGGCATGAGTCATGATTCTGACCCTTGAGGTTGAAACTTGATGTATTTCTGTGTCCTAGTGGAATCGAAGTAGATTAGGTCTTAGTTAGATGGACTCAAACTTATAGAGTAGGTTGTGTCTCATTCGGAGTAAAACTATATGCATTGACGGATTATTAGACCAAGAATATTCATAATAGTTTTGTGCATGACCTCACAAGAACATGCATGTAAGCAACTGGCCCAACTGCGATATCGATGGCCCTGTTTTTTTTTTCACGTCCCATGATTTTTATATATAACAGTAGCGGACGGTTGAGATATTGATGTAGATGTTTCATATGATTTTAAGTTCGAAAAGCTATTTAGAGAATTCACTTTAAGAATCCGTGCCGTTTGTTTCAACTTTTGAAAAAACCAAAAGCTAAAAACCTCAAAGAACAATGCTTTTGGCTTTTGGTTTCTCTAAAAATTGAAATAAACGTGACGGTTTTTAAAGTGGATTCTTCAAATAGCTTTTAAAATCTAAAATCATATATAAATAATCGACATCTCTATCAGCCGCTATTGTCTTAAAAAATATAGATAAAAGTTTCGTGCCGTGAAGCCGAACGCAACTTCCCTGTTCCCCTTGTGTTCTCGTCGACGTGGCAAAGATCCAAAGCATTCTCTCTGTCCTCCTTATGTTTGTCTGGTGCTTTGGATCTCTGCCACATCGACGGGAACACGAGAGGAACAGGGAAGCTGCGTTCCGCGAAGCCACACCCACCGCCACCGCCATCGCCCTAGAGAGGAGAGGAGAGGAAAGGGGAGGAGAGGGGATGCGTCCTCGCGCACCACCGATCCCCCAAACCCTAGTCGAGCAGTTTTCCCAAGTTGAGATAGCGCGATGCAGATTTTCCCAAGTTCAGACTGCGCGCTGCGGCAATGGAGGAAGAGGAGGAGAGGAAACGACGCGAGCCTCATCCCTCTCCGACGCCGCGCGATCTCCCGCAGGTCGAAACATCCCCTCCGCTCCCCCTCCGCTCCGTCCCAATTCCATTTGCAGCGGGAACCCACGGTTTCGTGTGAGCGTGTCGGCGAATTCAGGCTTCGCCTGGTTTGGTTCGGGCTTTGGAGTTTGCGTGCGGCTTCGTTAGGATCGTTTGATCTCCCGAGTCGGCGGAGAGGACGGGGTGAATTTGGTGGCCATTTGCGGAAGAAACCAGGTCGGCTGCAATCTGGACGATCAGGTGTCCGATGATGATCTCCATTACGTTTTGCCATCAATTTCTTAGTGTTCTGGATTGTGTTTTCAGGTGACAAGCCTGATCGTTGTCTCGCCAAATACCCAAATGGTTAGTCCGCGGCTTTGTGCTTCGATGGTTGCCTTGCAATCTGAGCTGAAACTTCCGAACAGATGAAGGGCATCGATCTGAAGCTTGGCCATCGCATGCCATTTTTTCCTTTTGCGCTAGCTATGACCTGTACCGTGCTGTTTGCTTTCCCATCGCCACTTTTGATGGTTATCCTGGGCAATGTGATCTGACAAATGAAGGGCATTAACATGAAGTTTAACCATCATATGTTGTTTTTTCCTTCTACGCTACGTGGTGTTTCGATGCGATCATGCATGCCCTGCCCTGCTCTCTAGATTCTTGGAGCTGTGCATTCAATTAAATCTTGAAGTACTACCGTAAACGTTTTGTTGAATAAATGTATTTACGCTGACTCTGTTGCATTACCAAAATAAATTATTATGGATCCGTTCATGGTTATCGTGTGCAACTGGATCTAACAAACAACTTCTTCCTTACTGCCGCAGCTGTCTTGGGAGAATCCCTACTGTACATCTCTGCAAAGTATTTCTTTTTTGATCTGAAATGATGAATCCACTTATCTGTCTGTTGATGTAGAATTCATTCTCCGTAGCCCCAAGTAGGGCCTATGCTGTATATAAAATGCATCATAGCAACACAAAATACTATTATTTCTCGGAAACCTGTATTATTTGGTAATATTTGTTAATTGTGTAATACGAAAAGTTCTCCCTTTAGTACAATCCATGAATTTGAGAGTCATGGGTAATATTTGTTAATTAGCCCAAGCCTTGTTCAAGTTTTGTCCCAAGTGGTTTTCGTCACAGATTGCTAAACAGAAGAAGCTATTCCTTCTTTTACAAAACAACCAACTGAATTTCCAAATGTTTTTCTACTATCTTAGAATCGTTTCATGCTAGTTGAGTCGTTTGAGGAATATGTGTAAAAAAATCGACTAATATTTCACATGTTTGTGGGAACAGATGAGGCAAACAAGGAAAGTGACAGAAATCTCCAAAAAAAAGAAATGAAGAGTATGAGATGAGAACTAGTGAAGAATAGAGAGGGAATTTGGCTCTTAGGAGTGGCTATAGGTAGGAAATGAAGGAAAGAGGGAAATGATGATGAGGGAGGGGAGATGAAGCTGGATTAGAGCCTGGGAAGGAGAGGTAGGAACTGTATCTCCCGGTTTGCAGCTGCAGTTAGCCAAACAGGGCTTATAATAGTTTAGGTTTCAGCCTCTTGTGAATCAAAAGCTGCGGAGGTGAAGTTTCAGCCAGTGTGTGCAGGGAAATGAGAACGCCCGGCCAAGGTACGATATCTTGGTCCAGTTTTCTTTTACCCTGACTAAATTTTTAGATCCATTTGTTTTTCTTTTCTTTTTGAGCCCTGTTCGTTTGGTCTTGATCTCCATGTAGGACTGCAATGATCTTTTATGTGCTATATTATCTATGCCACATTGATTAGTGCATGGTTTTATTTAGAATTATTGGTGCCTGTATAGTTGTTTTCATTGAAGAACTTGAACCTTTAGGATCCATAAGTCTGCCGATTTGGTAGTTTCTACTTGTTAATTTACAAAGGGATGGTGTATTGGTGAATTTACCCCCTCCCTCTTTTTAACTGTGAATTTAATCGTGGTCCCCAGGAAAAACTAGGTGCGCTGGGAATACATGGTGCCATAGTAGGTTTAGGCCAAGAGGGTGAAATCGGCGAAATGTCCACCGAAAGATTGTAAGCTGCAGTTTATCGAAAATATCGTGTGGCAAAGCCACATGTCTGTAAATTGTGATTATTTATTTTTGTAATATTTTAGTAAACCTTGTACTCATCCACCCAAAGCAAGAGTTTAAACGGTAAATCGCAAATGAACAGTTTCAATCCCATTCCCCTGTGTGTCCTCTCGTTGTATAAGATTCTACATGGGTCTAGTAACTCTTGCTGTGCTCACCATATCAACTGAAGTTGATTTTGCTCGATTCATTTTTTGGCAATCCGTAATCCTACATGCACTTGATTTTCATACATACGTATATACATAAACAAAAACTGCTATACACTCATCCTTATAGTGCACTTATCATGTATTAAAAAAAAAACTGACACCACTCCAAATTCTCTCTCTGTGTGTGTATATAGACACGTACTGAAACGACTTGGCTTAAAAGCTGACACCACACCAAATTTTTTCCGTGTAAGTCAACATGACTGTTGCTTGTTCTGCTGGTATTTACATTGTGCAGTAGACTTTCAAGGGAAATTGTTTCTCGCTTTTAAGTGATAGTAAAGTTGGTCCCATGCGGCCATGTGAGTCATGGTACTATTATGTTTATCCTCTTTGATTCCCAATTTCTAGCACAGTGCATAGTCTATCCAGTTAACCCACCGGACTACTGCTACAAGATCGCTCTTGTAAATTACTGCTGCTCCGGTCCAGTGCTCTAGAATGCAGCTGCTGGACCAAATCATAGAATCATGGAGGGCATGGACTGGCGTACGTGTAGGCCCTGGGAGAAATTATTGTGTGGCACACCAACATGACTTTGACCACTTGTCTGTGCAGTAGTAATTGGTGCAAGTAGGTTCCGTGGGGCGCTCGAGATGCAATTCATGTGACGTTCTGTGCAGCAAAGAGATTGATGGTAAAGGTGCAGATGATCATATACTAGTTTCAGGGAAGAGGTGAGACCTACCGGTAAAGCCAGAGTATTTTGATAAGAAGTCAAAATATTGAAAATGGCAATGTAACAAAAACAGTGGCGTTTAGAGGGCGCTGAGAAAGTAGTTTAGGTCAAGAAGACGTCGAGGAGACTAAGTGGATGGAAAGCTTACGCCTTAGCAGGTTTGTGTTTATGCGTTTTGAGAAGTGTGTATAAGTCATGTATGAGTGTAAAATCCAGTATAGGAGGGTTAACGAGTTTCGTCGGTTGTGCTAATGGATAGTATCCATTAGCGTTAGATATGGGTTATTTGTTTCATCTATATAAATAGGAAGGGTTGGAGGCATGTTAACAAGGTGAAAAAAACCAGCCAACCATTTATTTATAAGGATTTGAGAGAGAGACTTTCTTATGGTAGAATCTTTGGGTGAGTGCTCTTATGAGAGCTCTATCTACTATGGTGGTGTGACTACAAAATTTTCATCTATAAGTTGCAATATATCAATCTTGTTCATCCTACATGGTGTGTTCTTTCTCTTATTGATTTTGCACTTATTTTGGTTGATGTTTTGTCCTATCTCCTTTCCGTTTGCTCTTGTTGAGTTCCAAGGATGCGTAAATAATGGGGATGCCTCATGAAGATCATATTTGATCTATTTAGAGACCAGCTAAAATCTTGAAGATTGCCGATTTGGTTTGATTTGGAGCCCTTCTAGTGATATCTTGTTCCTAGTATTTTTGTCACAAATCTTTGGATGCTCTTACTTATTGTGATATGTGGAAACTCATCTAGATCCATCTTGGCTATCTTCAATCCACGAATAAGTCATATATTAAATTCTTGAATTTTGCCCGGTTTTAGTACAATCTTACTAGTCTTAAAGAAATGTTAAAACTTTAGCCAAGATCCATGGAATCTTTGGATGGTTAGGTTTCTAAAATTCTCAGCAAGATGCGTGTAAAGTTTTGAATTGATATGTATTTTGAAGATTGTACCTTTTTGGTTTTGGCTCGGGTTGATTTTCAGTTCTGGGAGCAAGGGTGCAATCCGACTGCCCTAGGCCTGCGGTCCAACTAGAGGCTGGTCAGACCGGCCATCTCGGGTGGTCAGACCGCTTGACTAGTCTGACTGCTCGACTGGTCCAATCGCTCCCTTATAGTTGTCCGACCAACTCAGAGGAGTCGAATTCTATTTACTTTCATACTTTTGTGAGTTCTTTGTTGGTGAGCAAATTTGATCTTTCTAACTTTCAGTAGTTAGTGGAGGGAATGTTTTAGAATACCTCTTTGACGGTTGAATCTGAATGTATTATTCACCCCACTCTGATTGACATATCAGGTCCAACAAATACTAATTGACAGTGATTTGTTTTGCTAGATAGCTGCATCAGGACATGTGATCTTCGTCTAAGATAAGCCTGAGTTTTCTCTTTCCGCTTTCAGATTGTTCAACTTTTGCTACTGTTGGTGCTTGTTTTGCTAGATAGCTGCATCAAGACACGTGATCTTCGTCTAAGATAAGCTTGAGTTTTCTCTTTCCGCTTTCAGAATTGTTCAACTCTTGCTACTGTTGGTACGATCTGTGCGTCTATATCACATACTGTTGCACTAATGAATTCAAACTAACAGGGCTCCATTTGGAATTGTAGCGCTGTCCATGCAGCGGATAGATAGTTACAGAAAATATTACATTACATCTTGCGAGGTTATTTATTTAAAAAAAATGTTAATGGATGGTCACATGATCAACACATAGCACAAGTGTTCTGGAGAGCACCATATGGGGCTTTGTAGCAGTTCGTGGGTGCAAAATGTTTGATACCTGTCATAGTTGGAACTAGAAATTAAATAGTTTTACCTTTTATGTGCTGTGTGTAATTTTAGAGCCAAAAACAACTTTTGGGTAAGTTGATCAAAACAAAATCTAATTAGGATATTTCTTTTCCTTTTTCTTTGTATTTAGTTCTACCAAGTAATCTTTAGTTTTTGTCAAGTTTTAAGCTAAGTAGGAACTTTAATTCGAGACTCTGGGGATGCTTGATTTACTGCATTATGAGAGTCTGTACTTCAAAAGCGTGTGACGATTCTGTTTTCAAATGAGAATTATGATTATCGTGTTTTTTCTCTAACTTTTGATCAGATCCTGCTGTGTTTTCATGAGGAAATTGTTTGCTATGAGAATCCGGAGACCTCGGTATACAAGTAAAGCCCTGGAGCAGTTTTTTTTAGGGGATCGAAGCTTCCGAGAAGATTCCACAGCCACTTAAGTTGCAAAAGTTTTAGATGGTTTTTCATCTTAAGAGGAGCTAGAGCTTTTTGGAGAGCATGATTAGCGTAAAATTCATTAAGGATCAGATATGCTAAAAGTTGGATGGTTAACCAATTGGATTTTTCTTGCAAGTGGCCTCAATATGAAGCTATTTCTAATCCAAAGTAGGGGGACTCCAAAGGTATTTATTACTTAACTTTTATTTGGTTGTTAGTACTTGAATTTCTCATTCATGATTTATCTAATACTATTGTGGTTTATCCTTTTGTTCTAGTTAAATCTAATACTCCGACTGTTAGTAGTCCAATTAGTATGGCACACGGCTTTCCTTGGTGAATACCAAGGTTCAAACGTTACATCTGGGGGTTTTTTTTTCTGAGTTGACATCTACGTCTCTCAGGTATGTACTTCGCCAATTTGACTTGTACTCAAAATTATCTCTGTTATATCATATATTAGTCCTACAATCCGCTGTTCTTTTCATCTAATTTTGTTATCATAAAAAAAAATAGATTTTCCGCGCACGACGTGTAGAGCAAAGAAGTTGTTGATAAAATTAAAGGATTTCTTGTGGAAAGACTTAGCTTAGATGTTTAACTCAGATATAGAAAAAAGGTCTTTTTTGAGCAATCAGAGTTTTTTTTAGAAGAACAGGGCCGGGAATTTGTCCATCCAAAAACAAAGTGTAGTAGTGGCTAAATGAAAATTACAAGCAAAGTAGAGATCATAACCAAACACCCTCTTAAGCAACAGCAAGATGGAGTTCTAACCAAAATTTACAACATCCAACTCAGATTTGTCAGCATGTGGATGAGTAAACTAAGCTACACATACGAGATATGATCCTAGTACTTCTAAAATTGGTGCGAGAGGATAAGACTTATTTCTCCCCACCCGAAGCATTACATAGAAGTAAGGCTCTAATCTAGTGGATGCGTTCGCATTCTTGTGTGCTCACCGTTGTACCTAGGAGAATCCTGGTATTTTTATTTGCTTAAGTATAGATAAGATATATGCCCCGTTCAGTTGGGCTGAAAAATAGTGTTTTATAACTGAAATTGCACTGTAACTGGCTGAAATTACACAGTAGTTAAAGATAGCTTATTTGGCGTAATTAAATTTAAAAAATTTAAAAATAGAAAAAATATGTTAGCTCATCATGGACAACACAAACGAATATGGGAAAAAAGAACCGACAAAAAAGCTCAAAAAAACCAAAAGTTCAGAAAAAGACGAATTTCTTATGAATAGTGAAAAATAAGTCAGAAGTTAGAAGTTCAAATTGAAATAAGCAATACGATAATCCTAGTACCTGGATCTATCAGTGCTATTTCTAGCTGGAGTTATTTACAACAAAATATAGTAATACGTCCGAAATCTAATCCACAGATAAATTAACACGCGCATCCAATCTACATCTGTCACGCCAAACCTGTGGCATCAAATCTAAATCCCCGCTAAATCTAATATAATAATCTTCTGAAGTTTACTCTGATGTCTGATGTGCACCGGCACGATCTTCTCTATGATTAATATTAATCGAGAATCTCTATAGTTTGGAATATATTCAGATGCGATCGGGGAATCTTCCAATTGATTAACGTGACATGCATGCTCCACACACGCAGTATTACTCAAATTATCCTAGGTTTAGTAGTATATTTAAGCTTTGAGAATTTAGGGGAAGATAGCAGCAGGATCTGTGTAGCCAGCTAGCAAACTGCAAACGCCAGTTTATGAGCCCCAGCATTTTAAAGTCACCTGTTAATTTGTTTTTTTTTCTTGAGAGTGTTAATTTGATTATTTTACTGTCTTAATATGTGGGTCATTAATTTAATTAGACTTGGAATTTTGGATTAGTTAATCTCTCAGATTAACTGACTGAAACCTTGTAACAGTAGCAGTCTACTGATGGTGATACGACGTCCACTAGGAGTCGGTGAGCCATGGCCCATGGATGGAGATGATATGCCCCCGGTGGCAAGGAGGAGTAAGGTGACTGTGGCGGGGGCACGTCAGTGTACGGGAGCTTGGGTGGGGTTTAGGAGTAGGTAGAACACACTGGTGCGATACTCTAGCGGTGGGGAATTGGCACGAGTTCCATTGAGCAGGCGATGCGACAAAGTTGGTTGCCAGCGACGGAGAAGAAGGCATGTTTCGGCTTGGTTGCAAGAAGGATGAAGAAACAAATGGCAGTGTGAGTTTTAAGGGCTTGGAAACACGTTGTGATGTGGTATCCAAGTCGTATTATCACCGGACGGGGAGATCAAGCGGACGTTGCCACCATACCACTGGACGCTGCCGGTCATCTTTATGATTGTATTTTGCAGCTCTTCTTACTCGTGATGGTATTTTGCAAGTTATAAATGATTGCGATGGTACTGAACAAATTTACTTTAGTAATTTATAAATGGTGAAAAGCAATATCGTCCTATATTGTCTAAGCCTCGTATAATCCATGCTCAATAGTACGAATCCTAATCACTTATTTCTTGGTCACTAGTCACTGGGCCTGAAGATGGATGGATTGGGAGCAGTAATGGATCTTGAAATCAGACGCCGTCTGTAGAAGTTAAACTCATTGTTTTTTTTTATAATGGATTGCTATACCACACTACTAAATTGTTTGTTGGTACAATCTTAGAAGAAAAACTTACATATACGAATTCATATGGAAGAGGATAGAGAAAAAGAAAAGGTAGGATGATCACGAGGTGCTCGGCAGATTGCTCTGTGCAGGTGCAGTGATGCTGCCGCCATGGGCTGGGGGACGAGGCACTGGAGGAGCTTGTGAGGCTGAAGGACTTTGGGTACAGGCCATCGGTAGTGGCCTATAACGCACTGGTGCAGGTGCTTGCGAGCGTGGGGCGAGTGGTCGGGTAATACAAGATGCCGCCGCCGCTGCTGTCAACTGTGCACGAGCAGCTCGGCATGCTGCCGCTGCCGTGGATGGGCGCGCTGCCCAAGGACGATGCCGTTGGGGCGTTGAGAAGATGTGTTTACCGTCTCAAGGAGAGTAAGTAGAGTTAAATCCAAAGCATTGAAGAGATGTGCTCATCATCCTGTGTCAAGTATAAATTGTGCAGGTTGTAGCTACGATCGATTGTCAGTAAGTTAGAGTCTTTGTATGTAGATAAATTTTATACCGGTTGAGGTAAGTTTCTATATGTAATTATATGTTTAGTTTGCAAGTAGATAGCTTAATATAGAAGCGTAATTGGTAATTCAGATAATACATTGATACTAAACTAGGAGTTCAGATAATTCATGAGCCTCTACCTCTGTCTCGGCATTTGTGCTGATAGCTTTGGGGTGGAGGTTATATAGCAAGAAGGGTTGGAAAGACCTGATGCACAAGATTTAGATCTACCGGTCAAAAAGATTGTCTGAAACCCAACAATTTTTTTTAGCTGCGTGTTATATACATAATCCCTATGTATAAAGGAAGGAACAAGCACGTTATTGTTATCCGATGGTAGCCAGCCAAGTCGATGTCTCTTGTCATCATGGATTTATAACGGAGGGAGCACTTGTCACACATGGGGCAGGAGGTGAGAAGTTCTCCCTAATTCTTTCTCTCTGTCGAAGGTACCAAACGAAGGTGATGCATGCCTTTCGTCATGATGGATTTTTGTTGGTTAGTCTCTCTTCCCATTCAAGTTCTTGGATCTTTACGTGTAGTTTTTATTTGCAGTGTTGTGCGACACCGGTGTCATAGGAGAGGGATTGTCAGGGGCGTATCACCTGGGAATTTAGGTAATGGCACGCAAATATAAATTAAGTCATCAGCAGTGAAGGACCACATTAAGAATATTCGTGATTTATCTGTGCTCACTACTACAAAAAGATCATCTTGGACGTCTTATTATAGACGATTCGACTCAGTGATAAAGTTATCATAGGCGATTTTACAAGATAGACCGTCTAAGTTTACCGTGATAGAAAGAAACCGTCTGTGATGACCTACTTATCACATATGGTTTTTATTCTGAACCGTCTATGATGTCTGTACTTATCACAGATAATTTTTGTTTCGAACCGTTTATGATATATAACAGACGGTTAGTAACAAAAACCGTCTGTGGTGACCTACTTATCATAGTTGGTTCTTTACTAAGAACCATCTATGATAATATTTTAACTTATCCACCCTCGCCGAATTTGAATTTCCTATTCATCTCACTGGATTTGCTCTTTAAAATAGAAAGCTCGGTTGTTCTTCTCCTCATCTCCTCATCTCACTTCTCCTCCACTCATCTTCTCCTCTTCTCTCTTCTCACTTCTCCTCAACAAATTTACCATTAAAAATAGAAGGCTTGGCCGACTACCTCCCTGAGCTCCTCCGCCTCTGGTTGTGATGCCACAGTTCACTGCATAAGACACTCTTGTCGTAAGAGTGTCTTGTGCAGTGTCACCGTCGTGACACAATGATGACACTGTCACCGTCGGCCTCTCCTTTATCGCCAGTGATATATCCCCCACCCCTCCCCTCTCTTCCTTAATCATTACTTCTTGTGATGATTGATGGATGCCTAGGGTTTCGGTCCTTGTTGAAATTCATATTTATTGCAGTGCTGATGTGGTGCACATTGTTGCTAATAGACTAGGCGTACACGACCACGGCTTACGACCGCGCGCCTATGACCATGGCTTACAACCGCGCTCCTACGACCACGACATACCAAAGCAATAAAACAACAGCTCCTACAACCTAAACAACGAGCCACCAAAGACATAGTGCCAATCATAAATAGGCTTGTTTTGGTTCGTCTGCATTATCTGATTATGCTATTTTATAGCGCAATTAGAGAATGTTGATGAACTGAAAGAGGCCTATTTATGATATCCCGAGAACGCAATCACATATGATTTTTAATTAGAACCATTTATGATAATTAGAACCTTAGGATATTACTAATCCATAAGCACAGATAGTTTAGGAAGCCATCTGTGGTGACATTTCTGAACCGTCTGTAATGAGCTTTTTTTTTTGTAGTAGTGGCTGAACAATTAGCAATTGGCAATCGTGTCAAGTTGGAATTTATATTTGCAAAAGTTTATGGTTTTTCAAAGCTGTTTCTCAGGTGACAGTCTGACCAATTTACAAGTGCGGGCTGACCAATATGTGGAGTCGGTCAGACTAATTTGGATAGCTGGTTAGACCGGTCAGGTGCCACTCAGGTATTTTTGCCAGGTCGATTTGATCGGCTTTATCCAAGCAGTCAAACTGGCCCAATTGGCTTTTGACATCAAACTATTGTGTAAGAGTGTTTAGAGATGTCTTTGCACAAGGTGTCGTCACCTTAAATGGAGGTTTGAGTAGAAACTAAATAGCATTTTACCAAATTTCTAGAGAGCGATGCTTTGGTGCTCTAGCCTAGCGGTTAGACTAGCTTGAGGGGAGTGGTTTGACCGGTCGGCCTAATGGCGATCTGATTGGCCACGATTAGTTCTTGGGCGAGAGGTTTTGATGATTTTGGGAAATTAGTTGTGGATTGAGTTTTTGAGTCTAGGACATTGCATTTATGATGCATGAAGTATATTTAGATTAACGCGAGTTAAGTTATGAATAACTTATGCTTGAAAATAGTTTTTTGATTTTTGATGTGCAGAGTCACCAAAGCTCTCTTTCTCCCTTAGTGTTGAATTTTGTGCTCAAGCAGTGTTTTGCATGAGACACTATTTCCCTCTCACTCCTCTTTAATTCCATATCTACCTTAGTGTAAATCCTACTTGACAGACTAATTAATGCTATAGACACTAATTACATAGGATTATGAGGAGTGCCTTGATCAGCTGTTGGTATATTTATCTAGCTAGAAATATAGATAAAATATTTTCACCAACCATGCAGCAGGTCGAGACAGATCAGTGCGGCGTGGAGCAAACATTTCAACGGCCGATTTCATGTGAGGACTGGAGACTGACTACGCCTTCATATACAGTTACTACAACTCTAGCCAATCACTGCTAGTCTACGGGCCAGTTTCGTCGAATTCGACGCAAGGGCTAGACTACCTTCCAAAGCGTCAGATATGTAAATTGACAACCTAATTTTTATATTATAAAATTAGCCATCTCTGTGTGTACCTCCCTCAGATATATCCTAGGGAAAAAAATGAGTAGTGTATATCTATACAACATTCGACTGTTTTTGAGGACCAAAACAGTTAGATTGATCTGAGGCGTTAGATCTCCATCCAACGGATCCACCCATACAAGCCCTCCTAAAAAAATAACCTCCCTCCAAAAAATGATCTAGGGCGTTGGATCTCCATCTAACAACTTAAAATCTGACTATTTTTATCCTAAAAATAATCGAATATTGTATAAACACTCCCAAATAAGTAAACAATCGTCATGAAAAACTAAAATCAACTAAGATCAGATTAATAAAACCTCGTTGGGGATGCTAGTAGCTGGAGTATTGTTGTACTATGAACAGTGGTAGGCTTAATTTAATTTTTGGATGGGACATTGGTACCTTGTACTCCTCCCAATACAACCTAATATAATTAATCAACTAAGTAAAGATACACACTGTGTAGTGTCAACTGTTGCTGATTGGAACTACTTGCTGGCGGCAGGGGTGCTCCTGGTAGTACTTAAATCCTTGTGAGGTCTCTGGGACGTACACTCACCCATTCCATCCATCTGCCCCCAAAACCAAACACCAGAGAGGGAGGGGGGAGCACTTTCACCACTCCTCCTTTCAATTCCAGTACGGCGGTCGCTCACCGAATCCAAGAACAACAAAACTACTCCCATTTCTTGTTCTTCCCCTCGTGTCTTGGGAGTTTTATTTGGGTTTTTAGTTATTTGTATTTGCGTGGTGAGTTTGAAAGGTAAATCTATGAAATAAGGGGAGCTTTTGGTATGAAGAGGCACTCAAGAGATTGACAGAAGAGAGCGAGCACACGGTATGGCAGTCGACATAATATCTATGTCGTCCTTGCCGTGTGCTCACTACTCTTTCTGTCAGTCTCTCTTAAGGTTTATCTTTTATCTAGATTTGTTAGTGGTTTTGTGAAGCCAATTCGATTTGTTTCAATTCAATCTAAACATTCTGATCTCATCGTGAAAGAAGTTAAACCCTGCTAGCGGAGAGAAACTCAACCACAGAAGACAGAAGATGCGCTCTGGCTTTTCTCCCACTTTACCATGCCACTTATCTCCTAGATATGCGCACACATTTTTTTCTCCCTTGTTTTGTTATTTTCAGTCCAGTTGTCGTGGGAACTACTACTGGGCCGACTGATACGGATGCTGGTGGTAATGGTAAGGAGTAGCAGCCGTAGGCTTTGTAGTACTGGAATAAATGATTGGCTTTGCTACTTGTTTTTCTCATCCCCGAATGTTATTTCTTCTCCTCTTGCAGTAGTACTCCTTGCCTTGGGAGCTGAAGCATGGAGATGCTCCAGTACACTGCAACACTGTGAGGATTTATCAGCAGAATTAACTGCATCCTCTCTCTCTATCTCTTTCTCTCTCTTACCCCCTCTTCTTGCCTGTTTTCTTGTTTTTAGGTTCTTTGGAAGGTGTTTGGCCATGGTGGGGGGTTTGATCAAGTTCTTGTTGGGATCAAAAATGGTGCACGGAGTAGGCTAAGAGATGAGCAATATTTGACATGGAAGGTGGCCTCACTTTGCTTTTTCCAGATCTGGTTTGCATCTTAATTAGGTAAGGCACCTTGTCTCTCTCTCTCTCTCTCTCACTTTGGCCTTTGGATCTTGTTGCTCTCTTCCTCTCTCTCACACACTGCAAAAGGGGTACTGTAACTTCTGCTGTTGCGGTGTTACTGATTGAGGGGGGGGGGGGGGGGGTGCATGACTGTCTCCCTTATGTTTGTTTGCTTTTCCTTTGGTCTTATTTCTTCAGAGTTTTGTTTACTTTGTGGTGATGAGAGCTGGTTGGTTAATTAATTAGGTTTGCACCTTGCTTGTGGTGGTCCTTACTGCCATTTGCCATCATTCTTCTGTTTTTTTCAGGACAAGTGCATCATCATGATTTAATGGCCAGCAACTACACCGATAATTTGCACAAGGTACTAGTAGCTACCATGACCTCTTTAGCTCCCTTGTGTTAGTGACTAGCTGGTACCTCCTTCAGATGAGTAAATTGCTGCCACTTTTGCTGTCTTTCAGATGTTTTATCGGCTGCATTTGGATAACCTTCTTTTCTACTGACTGAGAAGTTGATGGATACCTACGAGGATTAACTAAAAGTAAAGTTTAAGGAAAAAAGTTACATTTCCTTTCATCCATTGTTCGATATGTGTGCTAGGTTAACTGAACCTGTCCAAGATTCAGAAGAACATCTTCTTTCTTGAAGAGAGGCGCAAATCATACATAGAAAGAAGTGTGCATATTTATCCATCCGAATTGCGGCGGCCGACGAGTAGTAAACTACCTAGAATTAAGCAAAGCTAGATCAATTTGTGTGGAGAAATGAGTGACACGCAGTAAAAACTAGCCAATTGCAGGATCGAGTTGATGTGATTCAAGGTAAGGTATGCGTTAGAAAAGTTACTACTCGACGTGTAGACAGACCCCTTCGATAGGGGAGTGTTAAAATTTTTTTAGGTCGTTTTTTGCTTAGTTTGTTCGTGGCCGTGGTTGTTTTTCTGTGGCTAACTGCACATTTCAGTTATTTTGGTTTAATAAAAATTTTAGTCATTTTGGTGTTCATTAGGTTGAATTGATCAATAGTGTCTCAATTCTTTCATGCCTATCATGCATGACGAATAAACTATTTAGAAACTCTCGTTTTTGCATTTGCCTGTTGATTCTAAATAAGATGTTATGTATCCATATGATTCTCTTTTACTTTGAGTTCAATGAGAAATTGACCATTTTCACATTTCCGATTCCCTTCTAGAATTTCTTTGTATTTAAGTGCACCTTTGTTCTTCACAAATTTCTAAACACGATCTCTTTCCCATCCATCTTGTGGAGATGTTCACATCTAGAACCATATGATAGCATTGCATATTTGCAAAGGAGATGTGTGCCGGGTCCAAATAAAATTTACACCAACCGTAGAGACAGCTATTGTTATATCTATATATAAGAGCCATAGGAGTTGATTTGGGGCAAATTTGCTCAATACCATCGCAAAGTTTCACATGCTAAAAAATACCATTGTGGACCAAAAGCATGGGTCATTGCCATTGCGAAGGCCAAAAAGCTTCGAAATGCTACTGCCATGAGGGTTCCGTCCCCCGTAGGGCTGTAAACGAGCCGAGCTCGAGCGAGCTTAGCCTTCGGTAGAAGCTCGAGCCGAGCTCGAGTTAGGGTTCGAGCTGGATCTGGGCTTGAGTTTGGCTCGGCCTAAGCTCGAGTAGGCTCGAGCTTGGCTCGTTGAAGCTCGTTAACAATTAAAATAATTTATTATGCACTATGTTTTAATAATAAAAAATTTTAAGTTCTAGTTCGGCTCTAATAAGCTTGATAACGGTTAAAATAATTCAAGTATACACTAATTTTCAATAATAAGAAAAGATCGAGCTCGAGTTCGGCTCGAATAAACTCGGTAAGAATTAATATGTATTACTATTTAAGCTCGAATCGGGACTCGCGAACTATTCGAGCTCGGCTCGGTGAAGCTCGCGAGCTCGAGATCAAGCTCAAGATCGGCTCGTGTAAAGTTTGAACCGAGCTCGAATCGAGCTTAGGATGAGCCGAACTCGAGCAGCTCGCGAGCTTCGAGCTTTTTTTACAGCCTTAGTCCCCCGACGCCATTTGGGCAGTGTTCCGCTGCGCGCAAAGCACTGAAATCCCAAGCATGCCCCCAGCACGCCGCAACAAAAGTGAAGAGGTGGAGAAACGGTTTATTCCCCCGCACCACCTTGTTCTGCAGGTTTATGTTGCCTTTGCAATTCTAATTTTGCTATGTGAATGCATTCATCTCGGTCTGGTTGTCTGTTCTTCTTCCTCATATTTTTCTTCTTGGGATGCAGATCAGTGTAGTTTGACAAGGTTGGAATGGAGCACGTATACCGTACCTCATGGATGATTCACAACAAAGTTATGTGGAAAGCACAAATTCAAGAGAATTACTATGGAAGCTGTTTCTTGCGCGTGATTTTCACAGATCAATTGGTAAGTACTTATGATTTCTAATCTATTTTCTGCTAGCTCCTTCTTACTAAATTACTATCTTAATCCTATATGCATGGAACAAAGATGGAAGCATTGGCCTACGAACAACAGACCGACTGTTTCAACGAGATACTGCGGACCAGTAAAGTGTATGATTTTGCAAATGTCAGATTTATTTTCTATCCGGTCAGAATTCTACATTGCTTAAACTCTCGGACGTTGTTAAAGATTCTTGGGAGGCGTATCGGCTTTCCTATATGCCCTAGGAGATTTTTGGATTAATTACCAGGAGATGTTGCATGCACGGCCAGATAAAATGCTGGCTGGTAATAGTATTCTTCACAATTATTTATTCATTTCTTTTTGTAGTGTTTTGAAATATTCGTTACTATATGCTTGTGGCTTTCTGCAGATGTTATCGGATTGGTAGTGTACATGAGCGATATTGAGCACCACGACTCATGGCCCAGAAGGATGCCGAATAGGGAGATCACACTGATGAATGATCGGTAGGAGCTTCAACTATTAATTAAATACAATTAGCATTTCTTGATTCTCAGTACTTGATAAACGAGCCGAGCTTGTGCTTGATTTTGAACTTGCAAATTTCAACGAGCCAAGCTCGAATAGCTCGTCAGGGCCCGATAAATTTCAGTCTGCATACACCCTTGAGTTTTTTCCTTTCATATTTATTCCTTTTAAAACATGTAACTATTATGCTGTGAGTTATGACAATGTTTTTATTGTCACCTATTAAATATTACTGTATGTTAATTATTACCAAGCTTACTTATGCCGAGCTCGAACTTAAGCTTTTCTTATTATTGAAAAATTAGTGTATGTTGAATTGTTAACTATTACCAAACTTTAGCCTACTCGAGCTTGGCCCGAGTCAAGCTCGAGCCCAAGTTCAGGCATGGACTTGAACTCAAGCTTGCTGGAGCTCAGCTCGAGCTTCAGAGATCAGGCTCACTTGAACTCGGCTCATTTACAGGACAGGTGCTAGTACTTTACTGTTCAGATTAAAAATAGAATCATTACTATTATAAAAGAACGAGTTAGTGCTCATACGCCCTTTCTCCTCTAACCGTCCTATTCTCAACTTCTCATCACTCTCTACTTTTCAACTAATTAGAGTAACCCTCTTCCAAAGCATGATTTTCTATATATCCAATAAATTTCATTGCAACGTACGAATATATGACTAGTATTAAAGAAATAGTTGAGCCATAGAAGTCAAGGTCATGCGATTATGCATTGTGCCAAAACAGCTGCTATACAAAGAACAAGTAGTAAAAACGTCTTCATCATGTAGAATAAACCATCTACTTGTCAGTTACTTTTATATATTGATATGACACGAATATGTTGGACCGATGCCAATAATCGGAGTGACGAATGAATTTTGAAACTTTTTTCTTAAGGTATTCAAAATCTTCACTGTAGTGACTATAATAGTCACTAAGTTTATATCACACCAACTAGACTAAGCAAAGTAAACCTAGAGACAATAGCCAATTAAAAATAGCAGCCTACTGCATAAGGCTAGTCAGACCACCATTGAGGGGCTGATCTGACCGCTGACTTGGTTGACCATTGGCCTACCATTGATCTGACCAGGCCCCTATTTCCAAACCTGAAACCTTTCGAGACAAAGCTCAAATATCAAGAACTCATTCAATTTTCATTCAAACACTTTCAAATTTGTTTGAGACTTATTCAAGACAATAGGAACCTAAACTAGTAAAGAATCATAAGATTCTTGGGATCAAATTCACCAAATTGAAGAGAATCGTATCTAGTTCATAAGAACATCAAAAACCCTAAAACTCAAATTATTTCTTGCTCATGAGGATCTAAAGCATGATGTCTTTTTTTAATCTATTCTCATATGTCCTAGTAAGACATTTTAAGTAAGAAATCAGGCTAGAACTCCCATAAACCCAAAATCACAAATCTAGCTCAAGAATAAGTAAAACCAAGTATGAACGCAAACAAGACCATGATAGATGCAATTTTTTTATCTATTTTAGTGGAGGATGATGTTTACATACTCATGGATAATTACAAGGTGTAGCCAAACCGCCACTTTTTTCTCTCAAGTTCTGGCTCTCACAACCATGGAAGAAGACGAGGTGGTAGAACAAAAATCTAGAATCCTTGGATCTTCCACTTACTCTCCTCCCCTCTTAATAACCAACAATAACTCTAATGGGTCCGACCCATTAAGCATACCGAGCAAATACGTCAACCTCACTAACATATGTTTTACACACTCAAGAACGCTTCTGAAAGCGCTTACAAGATTTCCTGCTAACTCTTTAGTGATTGATCTACTTGTCAATTTCAGCTCTTCTTGACCTAAACCACTTCTTTGTGTCTCTCTGTGCCACTGTTTTGATCAAGACACCAACCCGATATTTGGTTAACTACCAAAATACCTTCGATGAAACTTTCAGGTACCATTCCTTGACTTCGTCTTCACCTTAACCTTAAAGCATCTCCACATGATTTGACACGTAGCCCGTAGTACCCAATGACTAGCTGTAACGTCTTCATGTATTTGGATTTTGGACTTACCTGAACCGTCTCTACATGTATCTGCCTAGTCACTCGATGCACCACATGCACCAACCCTCATTTTTATGATCATTGTCTTCTCTATACTTCCCGCTTGAGCCATATAGTCTCACCGGACTTACACGACCACTTGGATCTCAGCACCACCGCCTAGTCCCAGTCTATTGCCATTGACCGCTAACGTTCTCCATTTCACCTTCACATTCAAAGACCAAGCAACTATCTCGAGCACAAGTTCTATGTACTTGACCCATATTAATCAAAATCATGCATCATGCAATACAACACAACAAATGCATGGAACCATGCCATGCACACACTCAATCACCACTGATCCTAACTTGACCAAAACAATTCGCCAATGACCAGTCTGACCGCCATTACTAGGCCGATCTGACCGCTGATACCATGTTAGTCAGACCACCCTAGTTAGGCCGCTGCCAGTGATCGGTCTAACTACTTAAATACACCATAAAACATGCTCTCTGAAATTTCGGTTAAAGTCTATTTAGTTTCAGCTCTAGTTTACAATTCCAGTTGCACTAAGTGCAAACTCATCTATAAAGAAGCTATACAAGTGTTTGGTATTCAATTTCCAAAGGCACATGACCGGTCTGACCGCTTGCCTCATGGCGGTCAGTCCGACTAAACTGCTATACAAGTGTTTGGTATTCAATTTCCAAAGGCACATGACCGGTCTGACCGCTTGCCTCATGGCGGTCAGTCCGACTAAACTCTGACAACACAAACTGAAAACTGATTTTTCTAAAACTTTTACAAAATCTAAATTTAACTAAATCAAAGTATCAACTTTTCATCACAAACATATATTAGACCTCGCACATGGTCTCTCAAAATGGCCTTTACGGTTGGAAAATTTCTCCAATTTTTTCAAAAGAAAAGTCGGATCGCCTTTCAGTTGGCGGGGCATTGGCTTTGCTTATATGTCGCTTAATTCGTGATCTGTTTTGTTCTTATCGTCAGTACGTAGGTAATTGGTAGCCCTCGCCTAGCTAGATATACATCTCGATCTCCAACTCTATGCATGATGTGATGCATGCATACTGCAGAATAGTTCCTTTTCTTTTTCAATCTGATAGTATACACAGGAAGCTAGCTAAACATACAAGGCGTGTAGATGTAGATCTAGGTAAACATGAATAAACGTGAGTTCTAATTGCTGATCAACTTTTGTGGATTGGTCAGTGCGCGTGCACACAAGAATGATATGCCATCCTCACTGGAGGATATTGCCCCTAAAAATTTATTAAACATCATCCGAATGTTTTCTTCCTAACTATCATCTAGATTTATGATTGTTGAATTAAATATTCAATGACCATGATTTCTTCCCCTTCCCCTTAAATTCTGTCGATCCCCTCCCCCTTAAAACAAATCTCTCCCCTTCAAATATGAAGGGCCTCTTGATTTATAATCCAAGGGTCACAAATTTGAATGATAGTTAGGAAGATATATAATATCCGGTTAATGCCTAGACACTTCCAAAAATATTTCTTTCAAATGGTGAGTGCCTGTCTTACTTCGGTAGGAAATTAAAGTAATTAATTGGTTTTGTTCACCCCGTTTAGAATGATGGAATTTTTCTAGAATTTCTGAAGGAATCGAATTGTTTCCAAAAAGACAATTAACAGCTGACTTGTTTTCATTACAGATGCAGAAAATGATGTTTCGATCGTGAGTGTGATCGATTAAGTGTTAGGTGTGATGTTCAGTGTGATGGAAACTGCCGTTCGCCATCAGTGAGCTCATGGCCCTCATCAGTAAACTGTTCAGCAACAGTAGTATGATTGTTCTCTGAGTAAGTTAGGTACGTACTCTACTGCTCATGAGAGCTTCCTTGCTCAATTAACTCCAGTGAACTCTCGTACGTCGGTTGATTTTTTTGGTTGCTATCTCAATGGCAAGCTTGTACGATCATAACTGAAATTTAGTATTCATCTAGTACAAATTGCTGCTAGTGACATTTGTGTATCAACTGATTTTGACATATGACATGTTGTGTTCAAGGCCAGACTCACACATCTTAGATGGTGATTATTTGGGTTTTTTTTTGTGGCTTATAGCTGAAAAGCACTGTAGTTAGCTGAAAAAACACTGTAGCTGACAGAGGCTTATTTAGCATAATTAAATTTAAAAAGATTTAAAAAATATGTTAGCCCATTACGTATAATACAAACACATACGGGAAAAAAAGAACCGGCAAAAAAGCTCAACAAAAAGCCAAAAGTTTAGAAAAAGACGAAATTTATGAATAGTGAAAAATAAGCCGGAAGCTGAAGCCATTTTGATCACAGCTAATTACTGAAATAACCTAAATTGAGTGATTTTTGTGTAAAATTAGAGGGATTGATATGTGATCCCGGAAAAGTTGAGGGTTAAAATAATCACCATGTAACAATAAAAAATGGCGAAGTTTTCGTTAAAAATTGAACTTTACCTCCACACGTTAGAGGGTAAGTTACTATAAAAAAACAAGTTTATAGACTTGTTTCTAAACCTATAGGAACATGTGTCGTAATTTCAGAAAACCGGGTGAGAGCACTTGCCTCCCTTGCCCCTTGATAGGTCCATCACTGGATGTGATCGATGCTCCTGCGCCGACATAGATTTTTTTGATTTTTTTCAAAAAACTTATATATCTTCACCAAAAAAACGAATACACATTTGATTTTTTTGCTCCTGGTTCAACAAATTGAGAAGTTGATATGCATCGTTTTTTCTGTGAATTATTCGCGAGAAGATCTTGCGTAAGATGTTCTTGTGTATAGCATCTCTCCGGACAAATTAAGCTACTGTATCGTGTGACACATCATTGTTTGGGTGTCTACCACACTTCTTGTAGCGCAGAAATTGTTCGCCGTTGCTTAGGCGAATATTAGCAAGGAGATGACTTTCAAAGGTGAACCATATATAGGGCTAAGAAAGTGTGTTGTGTCACAGCTATAGGAATGAACAAAGTGTGACAACAAACCAAATATGTCCTTAAACTTGTATACACCGGTGTTGCTCACCATACATGGAATCTAGCTTTGACACATAAGACTAGAATTAAAAGAAAATGTTGCACACCATGTTTTAGTTCACTGGCTATAATCGTTGGATATAAACAAGAAGCTAGCTTTATAAGCTGAAATGCTATATAAAATAAAGGGTTTGAGGTTGCAAGGGTACGTTTTAAGCTTTCGCATAGCCTTTTAGCTCCGATTGTGCCAATTTCATAGCCTTTTTGAAAAAGCAGTGTCAAGTCATAGTTGAAATTTCTATGCATCTTATCATGCTCCAATATTGGTGGAAAGAAAGTGACGTGACAGTGCATTTGCCTGGCTATCACAATTCATCAGGCATGCGTTGCATCATACCTAGTGATTGCATCATCCTTTTTTTTTGTGTGTGTAATCAACAGTTATTCCATCCATTAATTACTTCCATGAAAGGGCTAGTTACCCTCTTAATCAGGTATTTCTTCTTTTGCACTCCGCACGTTGTATTCGAGCCTTGTACTGTTGTTCGTTTCCATGTACTCCTATCATCTCCGTGTCTCCTTTAGCTAACTCTGCAGACTGTCCTGCCTATAAGCGTTGGGAGCATAGGCAGAGCCACCTCCCGGACTCACCGGCGAGTAACTCCGTTGAGCTCCGTTGAACTCACGCTAGTCTCCCACCACACGGTGGCCAGCTTTACCCGAGCTCCCGCACAACGGACAGCTCTGCCCGGGCTTCGGTCGTTGGTTGGCTCTACCACTGATTGGGAGCGACTAAAGAATGATATATTGTTACAATGATATAGCAACAAGTTTCATATAGTTTCAGCAAGTTTCAAGAGAATATTTGAAAAGTTTTATGTTTCAGTGAGTTCTGCATATTTCTAGATGCTTCTAAAACATTCCAAGCCAAAGTTTCAATAAGTTTTATATTTGAAACTCAATTTTCACCAAGTTTCAATCGATGAGTTTCATCAAGTTTTGAAAAGTTTCAGTGAGTTTCTGTTGAAGATTAAGCAGTTTTAGCATTATTTTTAGATTAATTCCAGATATAAGCAATAACAACAAAGCATATGATAAATAAATGATATGAAGAAAATGTCTCTTGAGGCTGACATAGCATTCAAGTCATTTAAACCCTAAAATAATATGCTTAACTGATTAAGATAGTGGACAATTGAAGTCTGCATAACGCATATGTTATTTAGTATGAATTTGCTCTCACCAGAGGAGTCGCTCAAATTCTAAACTTGGCATTCTCAACTCTAGTCAATATATCAACAATCTAAGTGATAATGTTTAGATTGACAAACTAGCAAAAACATATAGCATAAATGAACTACTACAGTATTAATCTATTGTCGACAACATTCAGAACAGAGATAAAATGTATTATAGTTGCTAAATCAACAGACTTCAGTCTAAAACTAGAACAGAACATCAAAGAATATGCACTAACTCGAAGTATAATTAACAAACCAAACTAGCAGAATATCTCTAAACTATCACTATGATCTCAAATATAACTAATTTCCTCATCGAGCAATCTCAAAAGCCCACAATCTATTATGTAAAATACTCCCACTGCTAGTAGTTATCACATATTTCAGAGATAATTAAACAAAGATATCACACTAGCACAACAAATATATGCATAATACAAATTAAGAATCTAAAGAATAGCTTACTGGGTGGTGGCAATCCGAGCTACTGAGACGACAGTAAGGGCAAGACTCGTCATGAGGATGATGTCCCAGAAAACCAATCACCCGCGTATGCCCAGATATCACCGGAGAGGTTAACAGAGATACAATGGCCAACTTCACAAATCAGTACTCACCAAATTATGGAGCTAAGATGCAAGTGTTGTCGCACAAAGCTAATGCAATCTCTAATTGGATAAAGCAACTTGACCATGGCAGATCAATCACTGCAGGTTGATCACAGCCAATCGACTACGGAAAGTCGACCACTATAGATCGACCATGGCTGACCGATCATGGCAAATCGACCACGACTGGATGACCGCGGCTAGACGACCGCGACTAGACAACCGCGGTTGAACGACCAACAACCAAGGCCGACTACACTACAGAGAATTAGCAGAGCCTCACCGGTGTAGAAATCACCAAGACCCTAGTGAGTTCGCCATAGCAAATTGCACAGGAGACAAGGAAAGACTGCTGCCACTTGCTCTTAGATCTTGGTATGTTCTCTTGATCCAGTGTCTTAGTGTGAGAGTTTTTGCTTATGCTGCACTCTATATAGGGCAGTTGAACCGCACCTCTCAGGTTGAGACGTTACGATCATGCTCTCGTATCTTTTCATGAGTATTCAAAAAAGCATACCCTTACATTCTTTTGATCGCGATCCCATGATCGTACTCAGTTAAGTGAATTCTCCAAGGAACTCTGTAGGATAGTTCCCATTGCCGTATAAGGCATCGAATTCATTAAGAGCTATTGCTCAACCTGCCATACAGTTTACAATACTGCAGCTCATGGGACTCTAATTAATGTATAGTCTTAGTCTTTCATAGTTTGTTTTCCTAGAGCCTAGCTCACAGGATCTCCACTATTCTAGGATAGGTTATCACCGTTCAAGACCATCAAACAAGTATGAGCTCCATTCCCTTTAATGCTGCTAGAATGACCTTGCGCACCATTCCTTTGGTGAAAGGATCTACTAGATTTCTTTCGGACTGGATGTATTTCACAGTCATTACACCAGTCTCTAGCATGCCAAACTGACTTAAGTCATCTCTCAATATGTTTTGAGGACTTCATGTTGTCTTTCCTACTCTTAGACTTAACCAGAACGGTTTGGTTATCGCAGTAAGTTAAGATAGTTGGTATCGGCTTTTCCAATATCGGTAGGTCGAAAAGAAAGCTCTTTGAGCCATTCCGCCTCTACTACTGCTGAGTCAAGAGCTACTAACTCAGCCTCTATGGTAGACTGTGTAAGGATAGTCTGTTTAGAGGACTTCCATGCAACAGCCCTACCTTCTAGAGTGAACACGTAATCACTCATAGCCTTCATATCATCCGAGTCACTGATCCAGTTAGAGTCACTGAATTCATTAAGAATTGCTGGATGGCCAGTATAATGTATCCCCAAATTCTTGGTTCCTTTTAGATATCAAGTACCATTTCTAGTGCTATCCAATGATCATCTCCTGGATTGGCCATGTATCGACTCAATTTGCTTACGATATATGAGATGTTAGGCCTCGTTGCACTAGTTAAATACACCAAGGACCTAATTATTTGTGAATATTTAACCTGGTCTTTTCCATGTCTAGTGTTTTTATGTAGCTTTCCATTTGGATCATAGGGTGTGACTACAAGCTTAGCATCCATGAATCCAACAGTTTAGGATCTTATCCACATAATGAAATTGTATTAAGGTAGTCCCATTCTCACCCTTTAACAGCTTGATGTTTAGAATAACATTAGTTTCACCAATATCTTTTGTATCAAAGTTATGGGAAAGGAACAACTTGGTTTTGTTCCATTCGGAAGATCAGTAATCTTCCAAGTTCCGTTAGCAATAATGGAATCCATCTCGCTATGGACTGCATCCTTCCAGTACTTCGCATCTGGGGATGAGTATGCCTCTAAAAGGGTACGCCATTCATCATCCATGAGATAGGTGACATAGTCATCGCCTAAAGACTTTTTACTCCTCTGTCTCTTACTCCTCAACTCCAATTCAGGAGCTGTATCATCCACATTAGGAGGAATAGAGTGTTCATAAGAACCATCAGAAATAATGACTTCATTTGCTCTCATAGGAAACACATTCTCAAAGAAAGTCGCATCATGAGATTCTATAAGGACAGTATTAGCGATATCGCTAACCTCATATTTGACCATGAGAAATCTGTATGCTAGAAAGACACAATCAACAGTCTTGGAACCAAGTTTCCTTTTCTTCAGAAAAGGTACATGCACTTTTGCAAGACAACCCCATGTACGAAGAAAGGATATATTCGATTTTCTCCCCTTCCATCCTTCATAAGGTGTTTCTTCGCTATTGCGAAGAGGCACCATATTCAGAACATAATTAGCTGTGAGAACTACCTCACCTTACTATAAGTCCGACATACCTAAACTTTGTAACATGGCATTCACCAAGTCACAAAGAGTCTGGTTCTTACATTCGGCTACTCCATTTGATTGGGGAGAATACGGTGAAGTAACTTCATAAATTATTCCACCTTCATAGAATTGAGAGAATTCCTTATAGATGTATTCACCTCCTTGGTCCAAATCTCAAATGTTTGATTTTCTTTTCTAGTTGGATTTCCACCTCAGCCTTATATATTTTAAAATATTCTAGTGCTTAATCTTTTGACTTAAGTAAATAAACATAACAATACTTAGTCGCATCATCAATGAGAGTAAATAAATAATGCTTGCCACCTTTAGTTAAAATGCGATTCATCTTACAAAGATCATAATATATTAGCTCAAGTAGAGAAATGTCTTGCCTCTCAACACTATAGAAAAGTTTTCGAGGCTACTTTGCTTACACACACTTCACACTTTGAGCCCTTCTCATACTTATAACTTAGAATTAAGCTCATTTTGCTTAACCGCTCTATGGCTTCATAATTAACATAACATAAATGAGAGTGCCAAATATCATAAACTTTATTGCAATGAGTAATATTAAAGATGTTTGGATTATTGAAATCAAGAATGGATAAGCAGAACATGCCTCCGCTTTCATAGCCTTTTCCCCACAAAATTACTAAATTTGGTCAACACAATCTTATTAGACTTAAAAATAAGCTTTATTCCCTGCCTACAAAGCATGAACCCATTGATTAGATTACGGGACATTGCAGGCACATACAGTGCATCTCCAAGGATGAGTGTCTTGCAAGAAGTGAGCCTCAGGCAGACCTTGCCAATCCCACATACTGTAGCAGTGGCACCATTGCCCATTAGGACGGAGCCACCACCCTGAAATGAAGAGAAACACGACCGATCATCAATCCACCAATTAATTGATGAATTAGCCATAAAGGCCTGAGGTACATACCCATCTGAGATGGGATTGGCTATAGCCACATTGGCTTCTGCCTTACTCTTTTGCTGATCCGGAGATGGTCCCTTAGCTTTACGATCATGGCACTTGTTGGCCTTATAGCCTTCTTTGCCACATACGTAACAGGTAAAGATCACCTTCTTCTTTTTCATTGGTTGGGTCTTAGACTTGTTCTGTAGATATTTCTTGACTTTCTTCCCATTGCTCTTAAAGTTCTTGACTTCCACCTAGTGGGCTTGGACATGGGACTTCTCATCGCTGCTGGCCCTAGCATGCTCCTCCACATTAACAGCAGCTGACAATTCATTTATTGTCATCCACTCCTTAACGTGTCTTCGAGCGGTCACAAAGTCTCGCCACGAAGGCGATAACTTGGCCAATATGACATTTACTTGAAAACTCTCTGACAGGAGACAGTCGTACTGATTTAAATCACGTACATGGAGCTGTAGCTCGTGAAGCTACTCTATCACCGACCGTCCCTCTACCATCTTGTAATTCAAGTAATTGACAGTAATGAAAGGCTCATTCCCATTATCTCCTTCTGAATATTTCTCATTTAGCTCATCCCACAACTTTTTTGCCTCTGTAAATGTAACATAGACATCGAAAAACCTGGTTTGATAGAACGGCCAACAGCCTAGCTAAAGCTAAATGGTTTGCATCCTCCCAACGAGTTATATTCTTGCCTTCCAAAAGAATCATTGGATGATCCGAAATGACCTAAAATAATTTTAGGTCAATCAACCATATCTTTGTCTTGGCTTGCCCTCTTAAAATTAGTATCGTCAAATACTTTCGGTTGAATGAAATCAGAGGATGAAGCCATTTCAGCAAGAATTGGTTTTCTGTATTATTGGAGATTAAGCAGTTTTAGCATTATTTTCAGATTAATTCTAGATATAAGCAATAACAGTAAAGCATATGACCGCAGGAAATGAATGACATGAAGAAAGTGTCTATTGAGACTGACATAGCATTCAAATCATTCAAACAAAACAATATCTGTAGTTGATCAAGACAATGGGCAATTGAAGTCTGCATAACACACATGTTATTTAGTATGAATTTGCTCTCAGCAGAGGAGTTACTCAAGTTCTCAACTCTAGTCAATATATCAACAATCTAAGTGACAATCCTTTTACATTCTGTTAGTTTATCAATCTAAATATCACTTCAAAGTAGTGACTAAATCAATTTCATATTCTAATAAAAACATATAGTGGAAATGAACTACTGTAGTATTAATTTATTGTTGACAATATTCAGAACAGAGATAAAATATACTATGGCTGAATCAACAAACTTCAGGCTAAGACTAGAACAAAACAACAAACAATATGCACTAACTCGAAGTATAATCAGCAAGCCAAACTAGCAGAATATCCCTAAACTGTCACTATGAGCTCAAATATAACTAGTTTCCTTATCGAGCAATCTCAAATGCCCACAATCTATTATGCAAAGTACTCCCAGTGCTAGTAATTATCACATATTTGAGATATAATTAAACAAAGATATCGCACTAACACGGCAAACATACGCATAATAGAAATTAAGAATGTAAAGAATAGATTACTGGGTGGTGGCAATCCAAGCCACTGAGACTACAGTAAGGGCAAGACTCGTCACGATGACGATGTCCTAGAAAACCAACCACCGGCGTATGCCCGAATATCGCTGGAGAGGTTAACAGAGATAGAATGCCCAACTTTACAAATCAGTACTCACCAAATTGTGAAGTCGAGATGCAAGTGTTGCCGTACAAAGCCAACGCAATCTCCAATCAGATGAAGCAACTCGACCACGACAGATCGATCACTGCAGGTCGATCATGGCCGATCGACTACAGCAAGTCGATCATGGCAGATCGACCACAACTGATTGACCACGGTAAATCGACCACGGCTGGACGAGCATGGTGGAATGACCGCAGCTGGATGACCACAACTGGATGACTGCAACTGAACGACTAACAACCAAGGCCGATTACACCACAAAGAATCAGCAGAGCCTCGCCAACGTAGAAATCACCAAGACCCCAGTGAGTTCGCCAGAGTGAACCGCACAGGAGACAAGGAAATACCACCGCTACTTGCTCTTAGAACGTGGTATGTTCTCTTGATTGTTCTCTATTGTCGTTGCTCGAAAACTTTCTCATGGCTCGATTTTAAAGAGAAGATGAGGATGATCCAAAATAAGAGGAGAGGGGAAACGACACTGCACCAGCCGTTGAACCAAGTCCAGCGCAAGAAGAGTAGAGCACGACCTAACCCCTTCTTTTGGCTGATTGGTCAACCGATCATATCCCATCCCTCATATCTTTTACAGGTGGGCCCCACACTAGGATTTCTTTAATCCGAAAATGAGGAAAAGTCCCATATTGCCCAACAATTTCGACCAAAAGTTTTAACAAGTTTCAATAGATTTCAAACAAGTTTCAAGAAGTTTCAGTGAGCTTCACCTAGCTATGATGGTACTTCCACATCGTTGATGGCCACTCGACACTGCCCGTTGTCGACGCATCATCTTCTCCAGCTCCGACCCCGACTACCGTCGCCGCCATGGAGTCGACTGACGTCGCCCACCGCCGAATCTGCGCTTGAGCTCTGCATCGAGTCTCTATCTCTCTCTCCTCCCCAGCCTAGGTCTAAGCTTCGCGCTAAGCCACCGCCGGATCCGTATGTCTGAGCCGCATCGTCGCCTCTCATTGCTAGATCTAGAGCTAGGGGTGAAATACCATGTCACCACCTGCTCCACTGCGCCTGCTCGTAAGCGCCGCCATTGCAACAAGTGCTCGTGTTGTCGCCATACGAAGGTGGTTTATCTGCAACGGCTGGCTATGAGGATGTGAATCAGCTGCCAGCCTGCCACCGTCTAGCCTCGGCTTCCCCGACGAACTACCGTGCCTTGGTGAGAGAGAGATAGAGAGAGATGTCAGAGGAGTGGATAAGCTTTAAGTGGTGGAGACTGTCTATTCGGATGATTTGGAGAGGCAACAAAAACAATTAAAACAGATGGGATTGCATATGTCTATCGAAGGAGATCCGACAGCCATAACTTATCCCATTAGTTAGTGATAGTACGGTACACTGTTGTATTTGTATAGCTTTTCCGATAGGCGTTTGCTGTCGATTCTAGCATTCATGCATAGTATATAGTACATGTACATACGCCATATGTTTATGATGGCGACTTGTAGAGAAAATGACTACCAACAATAGAGCGAAGTCTACAAATAATAGATGCGTATGTTCACAGCTCAACTAGCATCCGTTTCGTCCGTATAATATACAATGTATATTCTCCTTTTGGAAGCATATTCTACTACAAAATTCTAGACTATTTGGAATATTTGGATTTTACAATAATCGCATAGGAATTTCATTGGAATTTTGTAGGAAACAATGTAATTTGTATAGGATTCATGCAGAATTTTTGTGTTCCTTTGTGTTCCAAAGGGGCTCTACTGGGCACATTGGCCACCCACGTGGGCTAATGTTAATTGGAGAGAAAGAAGGGTTTGCTTGGAACACACTATATATTAGTATGAGTTTTGGACGTATGTTACATCGCTCTCTCCAAAATCTTTAGGAGAGCATGTGTTCTAAACAAGCTCTAATTAAGTGATATGGGTTTTTAGGCCTAACAGGCTTGCATATGGCAATTTGCTAGTACTCTTGTCCTGGTTGCACTCGAGAATGTTTTTTTTTGTTTTGACAGCTCGAGCATGTTTTAATTTGTTTTAATTGGCTATGTTTTTTTTATCATGGTATACTTACAAAAAAATAAAATATATATAGTATGAAAATATTTTGAAAGACAAATCTAATAACACTATTTTTGTGTAGTCAATCTATATTCTTTATTGTACATTAATAGTCAAAGTCAATCTATATATTTTAAAGAAGAAGAAATGACAAGACGAGGATTGTTCTTTTATCTCTACTAATTGGAGGTTTCCTGAAGCAGCCCCATATTAATCCTAGAAATAAAACTAGAAATTATCATATTAATTAGAAAAAACAAGGGAGAAAAGCTAGATATTCCTACGTTACTAGTATAAAAATAGAAATATCTCAACCATTGAAATTTTTATATTGGTATAATCTACGGCTAAGGTTAGATATAAAGATTGATGACATGTGTACGAGATGTATGTGAACATACGTAGATAGCTCCTGAAATTGGTTTCCGACAAGAATATGTGCATGCCTCGGACTTGTGTTGGAGATATCTTGGGGCATGTTCTTTTCGGCTTTTAAAAACTGTTTTTCGACTTTTCTATAATAACTAGCTTTTAAACGGGGTATCTTTTCAAGATAGAGTCTACTAATTAATTGTAGTACATACTGTACTGACTTCATTTATATCGGTAAAAACCGTATGTGAGTTTCTGTTACTTTGTAATCTCTCGTATAAACCGCCTAAAAATCACAAGCCACAACCAAAAACTATAAATTTCAGTCAAAAAGAACATGCCCTAGGCGTTCACGGAAGTAAGCCTTTCAACAACCAGAGTTCAATAAGAAATTAGGTGTCCTATGGGTGCGACTATAGCGCTTCTGGGTGTAGTACTGGAGTCTTATATATAGCACGACCCCCACGCTCCCTTCGTATTACACATATGACCCATGTCCGAATACTTTGTGTGGTCTATGACTTAAGTCTACCTTTACTTTTGTCCATTTGTAACCCTAGAAAGCATGCAGCCTAAAAGAAAAGGCATGCAACATGGAGGGATCCACCTTTGCCCCTGCACATGAGGCATCTATGCTTGCTGCACATCCCAACCTCCTTATTAACTCCATTGGATGATGCTAGGAATATGTGCCCTTCCCCTATCTGTTTCGTGGCACAAATATATAGCCCTATCTCAAAGCATTACCAATGTGATAATTATTAAACTGTAGTGTGGTAATTAGTTAAAATGATGGTAACAAAAGATTCAACTGATGATGATAAGTTTTGATTTTTTTTCTGAATTCATACACAGGTGATAGTTTTTCAATTTAAGGTGGTAACTAGTCACAATGATATATGGTAACTCATAGAACTTTAAGTGGTGATTTTTGTTAAATTACCACATCGAGTTTTCAAAATTATCATCTTTAGTTTTGTGAATTTGAAAAGATTACCATCAGTTGCACCGTAAGTTACCATTGTATTATCACCCAAATTTCAAAATTTTACCATCATTTTTTGTGAGTATATAAAAGCTCAAAGTTTACCATCCTTTACACCTTAAGTTATCATTGTCAGCTTTAACAAATTACCAAATTAATTATAGAATTTACCATCATTTTGTAAATCTATATTTAAAAAGTTCATTTACCATCATTAGTGCCATAAATTATAATATGTTGTTTTAACAAAGGATGGAACTAGGGCACAACTATGTGTGCATTAGTCTTAACGCACACCGAATCCCCCTGGACGGCCCACAAAGCGCCTGCACCCTATGTGGCCCGTCGAGCGCTTGCCCGTGTAGCCCGACTTGTTTTGCCCCTCTCTTACAACAATATTCTCCCTCGAGCCCCTTTTGTCTCTTTTTTCTCAGGCCGAGTGTGTGATCAATCTATCCTTTATAGGCTGGTAAAAATTTGTCATCTTGTGAATGACTTAGTTTGTGGCACCATCATATTTTTAGAAAAATCAAACAAAAAAACTTATCATCAGTTTGTTTATAGGCTGGTAAAAATTTGTCATCTTGCATGTGGATGACTTAGTTTGTGTCACCATCATTTTTTTAGAAAAAAATCAAACAAAAAACTTATCATCAGTTGAATCCTAGGTTAGCGCCTGCAGTTTTTAAAGTTACCATCCTAAGTTCAAAATTATCATTAGTTTTTTAATTTAAAAGAATATAAAAATTACCATGAGTTGCGACCTAAATTACCATTTATATTTTTTGTACAATTTACCAGCCTAAAAATAATTTCTCGACTGTTGAGTCATGATGGATTTTTTTAAGAAGGAAAAATGCAATTCACTTATCTATGTCCATACTTTTTTTAGAGTATTTATTTAATGACATAGTAATCCCTTCATGGCGCTGTAACAAAAGCTCGGCATTCGGTTCGTTCGTACAAACGCTTGTGCTATGACTGAAAGCCATCAACTGTAGCCATAAGTCATTAACTACAGTCGAAATGAACCCACCAAAAAACCAGATGGGAGAAAAAGTAGAAGGACCTGTCTGGTTGTAGGATGTTGTTAGGTTGGTTTCTAATGGCCAAAATACTGCACTTATATCGCAGACACAGACAGTAACCAGGAATTAGAGAGAGCAATTTTTTTTGTTTGCATCAAGAAAAGAACCTATGAACAAACCGAACAACATGCCATGACATAAATTTGTAGCTGCATTACGCGGATCCCAGAAAAAAAATCATAAGGTAGGCAGCATCAAACAATTAATTAACAAGCTAGAAGGTGTACGTGTAGATGCTCATACGTCATGCTACAAACATATGCTGCATCCAAATTTAAATTTGGAGGTCCACCAGGTCCAAAAATAAAAATGTGCGGAGAAAATAGATAAGTATATTCCCTTAAACCTAATTGACTTCGTTGTAATGGCTTGGGGGTCTCCTAGAAGCCTCAGCCTTTGTCCTAGAAAAAAAATATCTATGCAAAGCCGACAAAAAACTAACAATTCTCATATTAAATGGAGGAAAAAAACAAATTTAACATCACAACCTAATTGACACTATAATGGATTGAATTAATCTAACTTAAAGAGTCTCACACATATTGAAGTCACATCTGGAAGTTTCAACTTAGGCCATGTACAAGAGTGTGATGTTATATCTATAAACTTTACCATATAGGACATGAGATGATGTGGAGGAGAGAGAACATAGAGAATTAGGCCATCTATTATGCAGTAGTCGATTGTAACATGATAAATAATGAAAAAAAATTCTCTATAGAGACATGCAAAAAAGACAATCTATTGTATGAGCCATCTTTAGTGCCTTGTATAGATGACATGGAGGATATTATAGACAGTAGTTGTCTATACTATTGTACATGCCCTTAGTTCGAAGAATTAAATTTGGCATTAAAATTCCAAAAAAATATGGTATTCATAAATATGTAAGGTAAGTTTAAAATTAAAATTCAAAAGAAAATCGTGGTCAATATGCATAATTTCCTAATTGAAAATTTTGAACAAATTATGTATTGCAATATATAAAAAATAGAAGCAAATTTGGTATTACAAAGATCCAAAAAATTTGTGGTATTCATAGATATATAGGTAAATTTTGAATTAAAATTTCAAAAACAATACGGTATCTGTATGTATAAATTTCGAAAAAAGTATGGTACTCTAATATATACATTAAGAAGTAAACTTAGGAAATTGAAGGGATGGATATAAAATGTTAAAACATTCAAAACCCAGATCTAAAATTCTAATTTGTATAACTTCTGAGTTAAAAAAATAAATAGTATTAACACAAACAAATGGCGCTATTCAAAACGTGTAGCCCTTGTGGATGCACGGGTTGATGACTAGTAATAGCATAATAAATCCTCCAATGAAGCACTAGTGGTCTACTTCCAAATGCTTAATCAAACGACGTTGCAACTGACAAAATAGATTTCTGCCTCATGATCATTTATCAGTCATAGTACCTTTTTCTTCATCCTATTTGAAGCATTTTGTTCATGGATTGATCAATCTGTGTGTTGAACGAAAATGAACTCACAGCTGCAGATACAAGGTCAACAAGAATACGCAGAAGCTGACCAACAGTACGAAATTAACTGCAAGTTGATCACGCTTCCATGGATTTCAGCTGATTGTTTGATTTTTTTTCTACTCATTAAGTCCGACAAAATGAACAACCAGATGTTGACCGTGTAACATCCCGTCCATCCTCTAGACCTAGAGCATTACTATCATTGCATAATAATATTATTTTTGAACAACTGCTAATCATTTTAAACAAACTCTACTTTATTCATAAAGCAGCGACCACCTACACCATACCATTTTTAAGCAACTATTTTAGCTTACTAGTGAAGTTAAACATACTAACAAAATCTGATATGAGAAGTGCTGCAAGTACGTGAAGCTATTCATGTGCTACTCCCACCCGTGCATGACATCCTCAACGGTCACATAAAAAAATAACAAAGCATGGGTGAGTTCAAAGACTTAGCAAGTACACAATAGAATGATAAACACTGCCCAATCATATGAACAATTTTACCAGCCATAACATATTCCGCATGCATCATCATGTTCATACTTCCATTGACATATTCCAACATTGTTTTACCCGTAGTGCAATGCAACACTACTCTACATGCTCATTTGCTCATCTCATTGCATATACCGGTATTGCCGAGTGAATACCTGTCGATGTTCACCCAAAATCTTGGGCCCGCCCATATCGGTACGGGGGTCTCTTCACTCCCGTGGAGGCCTATCGAAGTAGGTATTGTGGGATCCACTCAGGCCTACCCGTCGTGTAGATACCAACCCCCCATTTTTTCTCCTTTTTCTCCTCTTTTCTTCTCTCTTTCTTTTTTTCTCTCTCTTTCTCTTTTCCTTTTCTCTTCCCTTCATCTGATGCAGCCGATCCGGCCTTACCCCAACACCTCTCCTTCTTCTCTCCCTTACTCGCTCTTCATTCGGCGGCGGGCATCCTCCATTCCCCAACCGGCTCCTCCTCTCCTCTCTTAGATCCGATGCCGCCTTCCTCAGATCCGGTTGGCTAGGGTTGGACTTGCTGCTCTCTGGCCGTCGGCCGCCTCCCTAACCCTCTCCTCCTCATTTTCCACCCCAGATCCGGCCTGAAGCCGATTGGTTCTCCGCCGCTACCATGGGGTTTCCCCGTTGGCGCCAACTGTGGTCGGCTCTCACGGCCCCTTCTTCTGCTCGGCCCTCTTGCGGCACCGCTCCTCCACGAGTTCACCGGCCACGGCTGGCAGCCGACCAAGAGCCCGGCGACACGCTGACCTATCGTTCCCCTGGTGTCCCGCCTCGGCCCCTACGTCGCCGTCGACACCGGCTTGGCTCTACCAGTGCTCCGCCCTAGCTCCGATTGCCGATGCTGTGGCTTGGTCTCCCCTGACCTCCTGGCCATTGGCCTGCCCCCACGGTCGCCGCCGCCAGCCGTCGGTGCCTAGCACCTCCCGTAGGTCCGGCACCACTCCCCCTATGGGTTCGAGCTCGCCGGCCACAGCTTGCCATCGGCCGGCCACACCTCGTACTATCAGGACAGACCTCGTCTCTCCTCCTTTTACTACTCATATTTTGTTTTAGCTGCTAAATTTGCCTTACTCTAATCGTGCTTACACCCAGTCTTGGGAATGTTTACGGACATCGCCGCGACGGAACTTGGTGGGGAGACATGCACCGGGGAGCATGTCCTCCTTTTCAAGGGCACACGGTAGCGCCTACGGCTCACCGCCAAGGGAGTGTTGCGGCTAAGTCAGCTGTGGGGGTGCTTGTGTGAGGGGACATACTTGCCTTTGCCGGACTAGAAAAGGGATGAGGCGACGGTGAGGGTCGGGGTTCCCGGCGATTGTTGACGATTCTTACATTGTCTTTCCTCATTCCACCGTCTTCCCTTGCTTCTTGGACTCTTCGCCTTCGGCTCTCTCTCCCTCACTGCCTCTCTGTGTTGCTTTGATTGGTTGGTGGTGCTTGACTTTGGAGCTTTGCTCTTGGTGGAGGGAAAGAAAAGAGCCGAGATGAGAAATAGGGATGCTTGGCTTGGCTTCTAGTTGTGTTCTCAGTTGTCTGAGCAAAATGAATGGAGTGAGACCTCCTCTGGGGGTTTGGCTAGCTTACAAAGGAAAGGGCATTCGGCTGCTTCCCTTCTGGCTTTATGAAATGACCTGGGCGCCCCCTCTTATCCCTTACCCCTCTTCCAAAGAGGTTGTCGGCTTTAGGGACCTTTTGGTACAACATGTGGGCTCTGTCCTGTTGGCTTTTCTACTGCAGGAGGTAAGTCGGTAAAAGTTGATGTTGGCTAAATTTTTCTGCCGAATGACGAAGCCCATAATAGCGAGAGGTGCTGACCGGCCCCGGACGGTCTGGGAACCTCTGAGAGTGCTACTTTTATTCGGTATTCTAACACTAATGGGTCTAACTGCAAAATTCTACTTTATTTCCTTTATTCTCCCTTGGATTGTTTGATTTCTCACTTTTCTTTTCTTTGCATTTTAGTGGTATTAAAGACTCATGGAGAAAAATCTTCAGTACCTTCGCTGAAATTGCTCTGTACTGCTCCAAGCAGCAGTGCAGGTCAACAGGGTGCTAGACAAAGTTGCGGTTTGCCACATACAAGAACTGGCTGGTAAAATCTAACTAAATCAAACAAACTACATATTCTGATAATCGGCGAATCCCAGGGTTACTTTGTGCAGAAACATATCAAAGTTTCGAGATCAATATGGGCGCTGGTGATTTTTGAGGCGGAAGACTCCATCTGTCTTGCACCTGCAACAACAAATGATACAATGAGGACTGCGTGTGCCAGAAGTCTTAATTATATGGTCATCAGAAGAAAAAAAAAACCCCCGCATGTTTCGTCAAATTAGATGCAGGTTATATGGTTTATAGTATGATTTGTACCTTGGCGCTAGAAGTCTTCTGGATGAATCCCTTTTCTTGCAGGGATTTCACTGCTTCATAGATGTATTCATGCACGGGTGTGAATTTAATGCCTAGGTCCTTTAGAGGCTGGTTTGTGAACCTGTAACCCTTCTTCGGTGGATTCACCTCATCCTTGCACCTGTAGAAGTTACTAAAGGATTAGATTGGTCATCAACCAAAATGTTATTTAAGTCATTGCTTTGTCTTCAAGAAATTTCAGAGTTCAGAAACCATATGTCATATTTGAAAACAAAGTCACTGTTTTTTGTCGATGAAACTTCAGATACAATTTGCTTTGTCTTCGAGGAAAAGCAAAGCTATTGTTTTCTCTTTAAGAAATTGCAAGATAATCAGAAAAAAATGTAGTTAAGAAATTTAAGTACTGTTGCAGTTTAAGTACTACCCGAAAGAATTATCCATTGCTGGCTATTTTTCAGAGTTGAGACACCATATATGGTATATCTAGAAAACAAAGCCACTGTTTTTATCTTCAAAGCAAAGCGAAACTATTGTTTTTCTCTTCAAGAAATTTAGGCAATCAGAAAGCATTTCTGCTTTATCAATGGAACAAATGCAAGCACGCAGAGATACTGAAAAACCATAAACACAGTTCATGGAAAAAAATTTGTAATGTATGTTAAGGAGATAGAGTTGTATTAGGAGATAGAGTTGTATTCTATTCCATATATGTCTTATCTCTATATGGCATATTCTCTTGTACTCTCCTATATATATGGCCCTTTGGGTCTCATATCAATACACACAATATTCATAACATGGTATCAGAGCTTAGGTTAAAACCCTAACCTCGATCTAGCCTCCGTTCGTCTTCCGCTGCCGCTGCCCCCGGGAGAATCGATCTCTACTCTTGGGGGCGGCCATCTCCAAGTCGCCGACCGTCTACGTCCCCCGTCGTCGTCCTCGGATCTGGGCAACCACCTCATTGGGCTGCGCAGACCCGTCGCATCTCGCTGCGCCTGGATCCCGTCGCATCTTCTGGCCGCCGACCGTCACGCACGCGGTCGTCGTCAAGTCCGCCCGACGTCGCCGCCAGCGTCTGCACCCGTGCACGCCCAACGCTGGACCGCCGTTAGATCTCGCCATCTGGAACCGCCGCCGCTGCTTGCCTCTTCTGGATCAGGCCGCCGCCGTCACCCATGGCCTTCTCGCCCGTGCTGTCGATCTGGCCCTCTCCACCACTGGCCACGCCTGGCCCCGGGGAGCCACCGCCCAGCAGGATCCGGCCGCCGCCGGCCTAGATGAGATCGGATCCGCACCGGATCTGACCTCCACGACAATGGCTTGTCCGGATCCGGAGGGGTGGCGCCTTCTCAGCCGCCGTGCAGCCATCGGAACTTGCGCCGATGCCTCCTCCTGGCAGTCGCCGCCGCCCAGGCCACTTCGAATCCGACCGCCGCCGCCCGGGCCACTTCGGATCCGACCGCCTTCTCCCGGGGAGCCCGCCGCTCCTTTCTCCGCACCCGCGCTGTCGTCTCCCGCGCCTCCGTGCCCGCGCCGTTCCTTTCGGACGCCGCCGCCTCTTGGGCGGCCGCCGTGCCTCCGTGCCCGCGCAGCCGCCTCCGCGCCGCCGCCTTCGGCCGCCGCGCTCGCACCTCGTGTCACCGTCTCCCGGCCGCCATGGCTGCGGCTTCTTCCGTCGCGAGATGGGAGGGAGTTAAGGAAGCAGGATGCGGGACTGAGGAAGGGGTGTGAGGAGAGAGAGGGGAGAGGGGGATATTATGGGGTGACGGGTGTTTTGAGTGGAAAAGGATTTTTTCTTTTCCAGCTGCTAGTATTAGTTGCATTTTAGTCGGTCTTCAGTTATTTTTCCTTTAGTCTTCCGTTGTGTCCATCCAAAATCCGTAGTTTCTAATTTTTAGTTCGTCCAAGCCGTGCGAGTCCACAAATTTATTGTCAGTCATAGAAGTGTAGGAATTCTCTTTTGTCTGGCAGCAGCCGTCGCTCTACTCTCTGAGCCGCGTGCAGATCGTAGAAGTCGTTATGATGCCGCCGCTTCTCTAGCCGCCGCCCCGAGGTTCAAAGGCCGTCGCGCGTCCTCTGTGCACTGCGCCGCCGCCTCTTGGGCTTCGATCTGCACCGTCATGCATCTATCTATTCCTCTTCAGCTTGATTTGACAGTTTATTCAAAGGCTGCACGCAACGACGACATCATCAAGACTCGGACTTCGGATTTATCTTGTTTTAGTGTTAACCCTTTTTCAAATGCAATGCTATTGCATACGCCTTGTATTTGAGGGGGTGTTAAGGAGATAGAGTTGTATTAGGAGATAGAGTTGTATTCTATTCCATATATGCCTTATCTCTATATGGCATACTCTCTTGTACTATCCTATATATATGGCCCTTTGGGTCTCATATCAATACATACAATATTCATAACAATGTAGTGTTAAGAAATTTAAGTACTGCTAGTTTGAGCTCTCCAGGGAAGAATAATCCATTGCTTGCTACTGACTATCTTAAGCTTTTCTCAAACTACTCTGAGCAGGGATCCAAATACTCACTGACCAGCCCAACATATCTTTTCAATTTTCATAAACCAGCAATGCAACCAAGCAAAATAGGCCTGAATTCTGCAATGTTCCAGCATTAGCTGGCCACTCTGATGAATCGATTGGAAACCCTGGATAGTATGATACAGTTCATTTTTTTTCCTTTACTGTCAGTGTGGCAGGAACATACTTGTCTACTAGACCACTGCACTCATACAGTGACCATGAATAACCAACGAATTTGATGAGCATTAGCAATTCTCATTATTAGAGCCCCTAATTCATGCCGATATATATAAAAAAAAGTTGAAATTCAGAGTACCAGAACATTATTGCTTGTACCTTGTAGGAATGGGGTACTCCGGGAAGAGCTCGGCGAGAATCCGGCAGAGCTCGCCGCGGTGCAGCGTCCTCTCGGCGCAGACGTACCGCCCCCTGGCCTCCGGAGCCTCGAGCACCCTGACGTGCGCCTCGGCGGCGTCCCTGACGTGCACGTAGGCGTGCGACTCGTTCACGTACGTCTTGGCCTCGCCGGTGAGGTACTTGAGTATGTGCCTGGTGCTTGTGTTCATGCCGGGCTGCAGCAGCTCGCCGAGCACCACCACGGGGATCACCACCACCAGGTCCAGCCCCCGCGCCCGCGCCACCTGCCACGCGTCCCGCTCCGCGATCGTCTTCGCGTAGCAGTACCAGTTCTGCGTTTCGTGCGCACGGCGTCAATTGCGATTCGCGGACGAGATTGGGGATAAAAATTCAGTCTTGTCCCGGGTTGCAGTGTAGACCTTGGTTTTCACGCAGTAATCGAGGTCGCTCCAGCACGACTCGTCGAGGGGCGTGTCGGGGTCGCGGCGGGGGTCCATGTACATGGTGCCGATGGTGGAGGACAGCACCACGCGCCGGACGCCGGCGTCGGCCGCGACCACGACGACGTTGCGCGTCCCGGTGATCATCGGCTCGATGATCTCCTGCCAACAACACAATGCAGGTCAAAGCTGTAACATTTCTTTCAGTCAAGAAGGGAACAATCGCCATTTCTGGGGAGATCCGGGCTCAGCTCGAGCGGGCGTTGCTACTTACGGGGTGGTCGTGCATCGGTGAGGCGGTGTGGATGACGCCGTTGCAGCCGTCGAAGGCGGCGCGGAGGCTGGCCCGGTCGAGCAGGTCGACCTGCACCATCGTCAGCCGCTCCGCTGCGCCGTCGAGCGCCCACAGGTGCGCGTTCTTGGGGTCATCTGCGCAAAGACAAGAAGATCCCACAAAACCAAGAGCTTGTCAGCACAATCCATTCCTGGAGCGCACTGCCAAGCCAGCCAAGAATCGGGGACGGGAGCGAAACAGCGAGAGAGGAACCGTACCGGCGAGGCGGGAGGTGCCGCGGACTGCGTAGCCGCGGGCGAGGAGGATCTTGACGATCCAGGACCCGATGAACCCGCCGGCGCCGGTGACGCACACGACGACAGCCATGGCCACCAAACGTCGATTCTTGGAACAAACAAACTCCTCGTGGTGGAAGATGAATTCTTGAAGCAAATCGCCAAGAATTGAATCCCTCCGCCGCAAAAAGCTGCGCGTATGTGAAGAACAAGGCGGGGAGATTTTGGCAGATGCAGAGGATCCGAGCGGAGAGGACTTATATTAGCCGGTCGCTCGCTGGTGGAGTCTGGGCAATGCGGTAAACTCGCCGAAATGGCACGGAACACGAGCGGCAACCGCGGTGAATTAAACCTGGCCGTCCCTGTAGGTCATGTGAACCGCGAACGACGAAGACCTTGACGGAGACGACTGCCGTGAATTCGTGTGAATTCTGAATACCATGCGGTGCAGAGGGAAAGGTAAAGACCACAAGACCAAGACCAAGACCAAGACCAACAAAAGAACGTGTTCTTGGTCTCCTTTCGTTAATTATGCCGCGTCTTCTGCCTGATGGTGTTTTTGCGGTGTTTTAGCGTGTTCCCCGTGTTGATGATTGCTGTGAGCATCTTTGGTTTTGGGCGTCTTTGTTTTGACTCTTTGACTTGCAACGAATCTCTCTCTTTTTTCATTGGAGTACTACTAGTAGTACTGCAAGAATCACGTGTTTCACCGGCAGAATTGCTTGGCTGCATCCATCCTTGCATGCTTTGCTTTGGCAGGCAGAGGTGTGTCCAGAATTGGGCGAGATCTTGTCCGAACATGTGATTGGTATAGTTAATCAATATTTTATGGGTATTGCATGGACATGTACGTCCAATGGGAGAAGCAAAATCGGACACCCAGCCAAGGCGTGGTAAACCACAATCCCTTCATACCTAAGAGTGCAATCAAAACAAATATAGATGAATATTGCGTAACCTATATTTTATTATGTATTTTTTTCTTAGAGTCGGAGTCGGACACGGATAATACCGGATACCCATTTCTATATTCCATATTCGTTCTATAAACCTTAGAACGGTCGATCAGACGGAAATTATCTGCTTCTTTTGCGCTGTTACACAATAGGGTACAATCAGAGTAAACATTGAGAGACTAATAATCAAGATGTTAAAAGAAGCACTTAGTATTTCCCACCTGTTTGGATGTGGCAGTCCACCTATATGTTATATTATTCCTAAGTGAAATCGCAACAGACTTCCTCATATCATTTGACATATGGATATATACGGACAAATATCACTCATTCTGTATCCTATTCCATTTTTCCTTGGAGTTGGAGTCGGACACGGATAGTGACAGATACCCATTTACCTCTTTCGTATTCGCTCCACGAGCCTTCAGTCAGTCAGTTGGACGAAAATTATCCTCTCCGTTTGCACCCCTACTCATACCACATTCCTCATTCTTATCCTCTCCCACATCATTCCTCTTCACTCTTCGGCTCTCAAATCTCAACACACTACTACTGCCCATTCTCCTTCTCACTGGACTCAATGAGCTCTCACCTGGGCTCTCCTACCACTCTCTCATGCCCCTCCCCCTCCCCTTCCACACACATAGACCAAGGTGGCAATGCTCCTGCTCATTTGAGGGGCTATTGCTGGTGTCTAATTTCAAGGCTGAAAATACTTGTGCTCACACTACCACAGAAAGGGTCATCGTAGATGGTTCAAAATCATCATTACAGACGGTTTCTGATCCGTCTGATTTTATATGTTTGTGATAATAGGTGGTTATCATAGACAGCTTTTGAACCGTCTTTAATAAGTTACAACATAGACGGTTTTAGTTAAGAACTGTCTATGATTGTGTTCTTGTGTCCTCATAAATAGGCCTCCTTCAATTCATCAACATTCTCTAATTGCGCTATAAAACAGCGTAATCAGATAATGCCGATGAACCAAAGCAGACCTATTTATGAGAACAAGATCATCGTGCAATAAACTTTAGTGCCATGTCTTTATCCTGCAATAAAACATGCATTTCAACAATGGCTGAAACCCTAGCCATCCATCAATCATCACAAGAACTAAGGTATGAACAATTAATTTTCACACGCACGAGCATCAAGATTTACATGATCGAAACCCTAACCATCCAAAAATTTTAGATGGGGGATATACCATTGACGATGAAGAAGAGGCGGTGGCAGCATCATCGTTGTGTCATGACGGTGACACTGCACAAGAGACTCTTACGATACTTAGGACAAGAGTGCCTTGTGCAGTGAACCGTGGCGTCACAACCGGAGGCGGAGGAGCTCACAGCGGTAGTCGACGTCGTCGAGGGCATGGCTCGCTTCAGTTTGAGGGAGGAAACATGAATAAATAGTGGATGAACTAGGAGCAGCACAAAATATCCTCATCAGTGTTGGTTCTTAGAGTGAAATTGGGGGGAAAAAGAGGAGGAGTAATAAGGGGGCGAGAGGTGGAAGGAGACCGGTGCGGCGTCTGCCTTGGATCGGTGACGGATGGCTTTATAGTTTTGAAAGGTAGATTGAATCACCATTAATTTATTTTTTAAATAGTAGAGATTTTATCATATAGATAGAATTTAGAGTTTCTTCAGTGCTAAAAAAACCGATACCAAAAGAGGAGACAAGATAGGTGAGTTCTTTTAGACTGAAACTTATGACTTATAACTATGATTTTTGAATTCTAGTATATTTGTGAGAGACAATACGTAAAGAGAAATAGTCGCATGTTAGCTTATTGGGGCAGTAGATGCCAAAAAAATGAACCCATACCTCGAGTCCTGGCCCTGAAACCGGTGCCGAGCAAGTAAAACATTCTTGTTGGCCCATCTGTCAGGAGGTGCCATGGTCACCCATCGTCGTTGCTACTATCGTTCTACTTTGCTCCTGTCACTCTCTCTGCCGTCGAATTGAAGCCTTAGCCTCTCTCCAGATCCAAACATTGTTGATGCGGACCGTACCACTTCGATGATAATGTATTCAAAAGATGACAGAATGTATTATTATCATGCAATTCACCACCAACAAGAAAAACTTGTCATCTGGTTTTTTAAGGAAAGACCTAACATTTCCTTTTCAGTTAAAATGAAAAGACTGACTATGTCTAAAATCCCCTCAAAGTCTTTGAAGAAATTAATCTATCACTGATTTGCACAGTTGTGCTGGTAACTTGAGCAATGGTACGAGTTCACATGCACAATATGACACTTCAAGCACAAAGACGGATCATTTATAGATAATTTGCTCAGAATGTAGAAACGTGAGTATCCTATTGGGGTTAAGAAAGAATTTTTCGGTCTTGTGAGAAATTCTAGTTTCATAAAATAGTTTTAAGTCTTGGCCATAACAATCAAGGCTCAGATAACTATAGCATTAAGGTTTATATATAGAGTTTCCCGGGCTCTCTAATTTGGATCTAGGGATGGGATTTCTTTTCCTAGTTTTTATTAGAATTTAAAACAAGTGCAGCGCTGACATTTACCTGACTACCACAGAGCCACAATCATGACTACCGCACTCAAACAAGCACCAAGTCACGCCACTGTGGTAGTCGTGATGGATTATTTCTTTTTCTCTCCACTCGTGTCATCACAACCACTTGTTAGGTTGCACACATCATTCTAATTTAGACTCTGTTCTTTTTAGTTTTTAGTGGGTTTTTACTTTAGCTTTTTCGAAAGCTAAAACAAACAGGACGTCTTCTCCAAGCAGCTTTTCAAAATCACTTCTCCAAACGACTTTTCGAGTCAAAAACTGTATGCGTTTTTCATATCGACGTCTCTACTATATATCATCGTCTCAAAAAATATAGGCAAAAGTTATTAGTTATAACATAAAAAAAACAAGGCCTTAGCCTTCGCATTTCTATTACAGCTTTGCAAGTATCAACAAAGTGATACACCAATGGTTGGTACACATGTAATTATAGTTTTTTTGGGTATATTTAGGATTATTTTTTGTAAAATGCTGGCTTCGGTGGTTGGTACAAAATTTCCCATCAAGCCGATTTAGATGCGTTTCATCCAAAGGCTAGCTTATTTTCAGCTGCGACTTATGTTTTTTTAGTGTTAACGCGAGTGTTTGTGTGAATAAACCAAATATAGATAAGTTGATAACCTGCTTTGAAAACGCTGTTCCGATAAGTCATTTCGAAACAGCGATGGAGAGTTCAAGAGAAGGCATAAGCTGAAAATAACTAAGTTAGAAAGCGTTCGTATTGGCTTTTACTAATGGTTTTTGGTTATGATTTATGACTTTTGACTAAAAATAAATAGTATTAGCTGAAAGAAATGGATTTTAGAAAGAGAGAGCAAGCAGTGCAAAAAGTAAGTGAGAGATACATGCGCGTGACGGGAGTGAGAGAAGTGGGGTGGGTGATGCACCCATGACCCCTACCTTATCCCCGAAGTGAGACGGTAGCAAAAAAAAGTGGAGAAACCGGTTCCAGAAGTCAGTTATTCATATTAGTTTTGGTTTTTCTAAACAGAAACCAGAAACATAACCCAATACAAACATGGCCGATGTTCGTATTAGGTTCTGAAAGCCACTTTTCTACAGTAAATAACTTTTCTATGGAGTGTCTTTTCAAAGTAGGGTCTACTAGTCGATTATAGTACACACTGTAGTGACTTCATTTATATCGGTCAAAATCGCATCCTCCCGGGGCACCCTTCCTAATTTGGTCTTATGAAATGTTTACTTTAAGGCTTTGATTATATGCTTGGTAGCACACTAGCACTTGAGTACACTGGGATTGAGAGAATAATCTGCCTTTTGCCAGCCACCTTAATACTTTTATATGTGATGGCAGACTCCTCTGTGACAGTCACACATATCTTGGATTCCAGACTTGGATTTGATTCTTTGGGTGTGCACATTTGCTCTTAGCACTTCTCTACTTGGGTCTCCATCATTCGATGAATTGGAACTTGATCCGATGTCATCCACTTGTGTCATATCCTGAAGGTAAAACGTTAAGGTGTGCATTCTGTTAGTCGTCTTGCTTATGTTGTCTTGATGAATTAATTTTGACTGCCTCCAGAGAACAAACAAAGAACCTGGAATCTGACCAAGATCGTATTAACAAGGAGCCAATATGATTGATCATTATTTTGGTGATACTTCACTATTTAGGGAATACATTTTAACTTTTCATCCTATCAAAACATTGGAACTCGAAAAAAAACATAGAAGCCAGTGGTAGTATAGTTATGTTTATTGTGTGATGTTATCATTGCTGTGCATCCCTATACAAAATCTAAATACATCTGTGAAATTTCATAGGCTGGACACTATCAAAAGCCAGAAGATGTTCCATTCTTCCCTCGAGATCTTCCGCCACCTCTCTTTCCTAACAAAGGTTACCCAAAGGTGCATACTGGGCTTTAATCTTACAATATCAAGAACTGATGACTAATGATTGCTGAGATTATGAGTTTCTACTGTTTTATCTTTGGTTTTACACTTTTGCTTCATCGGTCAGTGTGAATGATGCAATATGGAAGATGTATTTCAACGAATTGCTCCCATTATTCACTGTGGATGGTGATGGTGGTTACTATTCAGAAACAGTTGCATTAGATTTTGCATGTCTGCAGGTATGTGTTGTATGCTATCATTGCTTTTAGATGTTCCATCTACTTCTAGATATGTCCTTTTGATTACTAATTACTAAAATTTGCACATATGATTGCAAATTACTGGTTAGTTGCTTTGAAATTAGTGTATATCAACTAAATATATTGATTCTTTTCCTGTAGGCTGTAGGTTCTCTAAAGAAGAATCCATTATGGTAAATATGTTGCTGAGGTGAAGTTCAAAGATGCTCCTCAAGATTATAATTCACCAATACATGCTAACGTTAATTTATTTAACATCTCATTCTTTGCTTTCCAAAATTGTCTTCAGTATCTTACAGTATTGATTGATTTACTGAAATTATGTGTACCATATTGAATAATATTTGGTGTTTCCATGTCCTATATTATTGATGTCAAGTTTGAACAATAGCCATCAAATTTATGTACAATTCACTGAAGAGAAGCTTTTTTTTTTGACAATTGGTTAGTTGCATGTGATATGCTAGTATGTGAGTATGCCAGAGTATGCCACATTTTCACATCTTCTCAGTGTTGCATGCAAGCCCTTAGTCCTATTATATCGATTTTTTCCTCATCTATCTTTTGCTTTGAAGTGCTTTAGATGTTAAGCTTCAGCATGCAGTAACATTTCCTGGTAGATACTGACAGTCAGAATTGAGCCTTTAATTTGCTTTATCTAGCTGCTGAATGCAGGACAACAATGCTCTTATGAACTTGCTATCATTCAATGCGGTTGAAGAAAAGGTCAAGAAGAGGGTAGAGAAGAAGGCCAGGATTTTTGGACAGAATGTCACTTTAGAGGACATTGTTGGCAAGCTAGAAGGCAATGCCAGTGACAGTGAATGCAAAGTAGATCCTAACGTGCTTTCTGAGCTGTATGATCTGTGGGTAATGCCTTTGACGAAGGATGTTGAAGTTGAGTATCTTCTCCGCCATCTTGATTGATTTAGCAAATAGTTTCAGGCTTTCAGCTGCAAATATGATGTACGCTTTTGAGCTTGAACATAAATGAAACAAAGAGGCTTCATTGAATGTGGCATTGAGGAAAGCCACATAGAGCAACTATGAGAGTGACTGACTAAATTTTTTTTTAGTTTCTTGGCTGTAAAGCCAAAAAAACACAGTGATGTTTGAATCATATTGTCTGATGACACTGAATCATATCTCCTCGATTGTAATAATTTTACATCCAGTCTGCTGTCCAGTTTGATAAGAGGTAAGTGGTCCCTGATTCACACAACGCAGTCGAGACATCATGCATAACTGTGTTGGTTGATCCTGACATCCTGAGGGCCTGCTGAATTCCCAGAAAGCTAGTACAACCCCGGTTATTATATATGTCCCTGTTTTGTACTGCTTCTTAGTAACATTGCTTCCTAAGATTGTTTCAAGTATATCATTACCACATTATGTTAGTTCTATATAGTTCTGGAAGTGATAACCATTATGGATACAAATTATGCCCAAATCTCAGGTTAGCTTGTTCCTCTGACCTGTGCACAAATTAACTTGTTTCTTATTTGAAATAGATATACTCCTGCACGATGTAAACAACAACCTGAAGTACTATGATTGCGGTGGGGCAGGCAGCATAACTGCCTCCATGGCTAGGTTTCTGATGGCCCCCAGAAATGAGTTCATATCAATAATTTGAGGTCCAACTGTTTAAATGTGCCTTCAAGCAGTGCTTACAAGAAAATACTGTCATTCATAACCACAACTTTTATTTGACAAAAACAATGTTCAGGTGCACTGGTTCTGCATTAGTAAAAAAATGACAATTATTCTTCCTTTCAGTGGCAATGTACAGACCAAGTTGCATTATAGATACTGGCACAGATAACTTCTATACACAGAGCCATTCTCATTCCTGCACTCTCTTCCTCCAGTATTTCCTAACACAGAACCTAGATAACAAGTGCATGTAACTACGGTAGCGTCAAATGCCTTTCATCTTGATTCTATGAAATGATAAGCGTATCTATCACCCTCGACAGTGCAGCATCGCTGGTAATATCCTTGCTGGGAATTTTTGCTGTCTGTCCATCTGTTTTCATTTTACAGATCATCCTTTGCCTTCATCCTGTCAGTTTCACTGGTGCAAACAGTTGCAGATGCATTGCATTCTTCAAACCGGAAGCAACAGACAAGGTGATCATTGGTCAGCCCAGCTGCCTGCATGAAGGAATATTCACACCTCGGAACCCTCTTTGGACCAAGTCTTTGCTAGTCATATCTGCCTTGGGACTCTTGATGGGGACTTGGTTTCGATATTGGAACTTGCTTACTATTGGCTTTTGGTTCAAGAAACTCACAATATTGATCAAAGGAACCAAATTCATCTACAATCTGCATCAGTCCATGACCAAACTTGTAAGTTCAGCCAATCGATCTGCAAACAAAATTAACAACAAGAAACTGATGCAAATTTTGCTAACCTTACATATCTGTCGAGCATTTTTGACAATTGCTCTGAGCTTTTGCTCTGACAAGATAGAACTGGCAATGCTGCCTGGTGCCACAAGCTTCTTCTCATTCATCTTAGAGACAGCGGCAGGGCAAAAGTCCATGAAAATCTCCCTGGAAGGTTTGTTATAGATGTTAGCCACTGTGATGAAATTTGCATCCAGTAATTTCCTCATTTCCTTATTACAACCAAAGTACTGGTACCTGCAGATGTGCCTTTTCTTGAGAATCTCAGGCCATGTAAGCTCAGCTAATGCACTAGAAAGGACTAGTAGCTCAAATAGTCTCCTGCAAATTTGTGCAAATTAGGCAATCCTGAAATCAATTAACTCCTTTTATACACAACAGAGACAAAAGGAAAACAATATAATTTGCATACTTGTCATATGCACTGGAACTCCCCATTCCTCATCATGAAAAGTGATATAGCAAGGATCTATAAAGAGGGAAAAGAAAGGCAGTGAAAACCCAACAGCTCAGTTTCATTCATGACATATCATAAGATATTTACTTCATCAACAAGGCAAAGAAAAAGCAATCATAACCAAGCATGCAAACATGCAACATCACATGTGAATATGTGATGATGTAAAACAAAAGCATATATTGCACCTGAATAATGTCATGTCCACGTTGATACCTGCTCTGCAGTTTTCAGGTTGACAAAGTTGCCTTTTATTGCCCAATTTTTACAGTTTTTAATAAGTGAGCAAATAGTTATTGTGAGCACCAAAAGAATGACGAGCAATTGAACATCAAGTAATACAGGCTAGACAATCACAGAAGCAAATAAGTGTAGCCTTGTCATCATACGAAGCGGAATTCATGGCAGCAACTTCAGTCGCATGTCAAGGTATTTAGTTGATGAGATTGCTTCATGAATTGACTAAATAGACCATCAAACCATTCACATTATTTGTAGACAACAAGTCAGTAATAGCGCTTATGAAAAATCTGATGTTTCATGGAAGAAACAAACACATAGATACTCAGTATCATTTTATTTGAGAATATGTTGAGGCAGGACTGGTGGCTATTTCGCATATTGCAATAGAAGATCAGAATGCTGATGCACCCACAAAGGCATTAGGACCAGTCAATTTTGGTTGGATGATTAATCTACTCGGTGTCAAAGAAGTTGGTTAAGTCGGCAAGAATAGGGGGTGTTTGTTGGAACTAATCCTGTCGAATCCGTTTTCAGATCTGTATTGAGTTGAGTCCGAGTCAGTTTAGAAATATAAATTCATGTTTCAGAGTCGATTTCTATATCCAAGTTATTGTCGTTGTTTAACTTGTAAGTTGTGTATAAATATAGGAGAAAACCAAAGAAAAGGTGCAGCGATGGAGCACCACCAAAAAAAGGTTGTGTTTATTCTACCACTCAATTGTTTTTCGTGTTGTCACCACCGTACTCAAAAAATAGAGTACCAGAGGAGCCTCGAGTATTCGAAAGATTACGAGTACTGTAGCACTCGTGAATACTATAACAGACGAAGGTTACGACTGCTACTCGTGGTCGTACGCAAAAGCAGTCAAAGTCATCCACAAGCAAGTGGTCGAAGTTAATGTTCGCAGTGGAGGTGCGGTCGTAGTTGAGGCATGGTTGTAGTTCAGCAATCGCTGACCTAATTTCCCCTTCTTTCAAAGCTTGGCAACGAATTCCATGAAATTGGTCCCCTCGACATTTCCCTTCATGCGCTGCCACGGCTACTTGGCATCGGTTTCAGTAGGTGACTTGTGGAAACTTTTGTTGTTGCCAGTTACTACGAGAAGCCTTGAACAATGTTGTTGCCACTGTACTTAACAGCCGAAGAGAGAGATAATTTATGTTTGTTTGAAACTCATGGACCTTGCTCTTAATTAGACCTATAGCGTTGCTTTTATTTGCAAATGATGCCATTTAGCCGCATAAATCGAATTGTAAGCCTTGGCCCCGTTTGGTTGGGTTAAGAGGTGGGTTATAGATTTAACCTCTCAAACATCATTGAGTTAGGAGGATTAACTTAATTCAGTCTAAATATTTTAACCTTCCTAACCTAAGATTAAGTTAATCCGCTAAATTGATAGAATAAGTTAGCCTATCACAACTAATCCTCTTAAAATTTGTTTTTCCATGCTAACTCATCTAATCTAGCCAAACAGTAATTTAGATTAATAAGATTTGTTACCGGATACAAAATTTAGATTAAACTAATCTACTAGTTAGGTTACAATTAGTTAACCTGATTACTTTAACCTCAAATCAAACACAGCCCTTGGCAGTAAGGAAAGATTAGGGTGCAATACTAGGCTTGTTCCATCCGACTTTTAAAATCGACTTTTGACTTTTAATACAGTACCTAGCTTTCAAACGGAGTCCACAAGTTAATTATAGTATATATTGAAAGTCCATCATCTGTACCAGTCAAAATCATATACGAAAATCTCTCTCCGTAATCTTTATCACAAACAACTAAAATTTAAAAATTTTAGCCAAAAGTTATAACCCATGGCTACAAAGAGTAGGCCTTTGGCCATTGCCAGTTTGTGACCAAAAGCCAACCGTGCGAGCAAGTGGGACCCTACGCTGTCTGGTAGAGACAGTGGCCGTTACGGTGGGGCCGAGCGTGTTCCCGTGACCGTTAGGAAAGCATGCAAGCTACCGCCGTTTTCCCCGTCAAGTGAAAGTAAAAAAAAAAAGCCACACAAAGGGAAGGCTTTTCTCAATGCTTGTGGTCTCCAAATGGAACCGAATGGAACAGCTCACCTACAAGAAAGAATCACAACGGAAAATGGAGCAGAGAAAGAAAGAGTCTGCAAACGCAGAATTTACTGGACCATCCTAAATCCTCCTACAATATAAATCGACACCTATGATTAATCCTATGGAGAAAATAGATTGATTGCGTAATATTATGAGCACTTGATTGGGGGTTGTCTATGATCATATGATCAAAGATGTCTACAACACCCACTGAATATGGCCACTTCAAGTGAATATTCATTTGCCGAATAGAACATGGTTGCCAAGCCATATTTAGATATAGGCAGAACTGCAGAAACAACAGCCAAATTCGCTATTTTTTTCCCTTCAAAATAAAGTCCGTCCCATACGTGATTTTTCATGTCACGGATTACTCACACAATTGCCGAGAAACCTTGACGTGCACGTATTGGGCTTTTATGTAAAAAATTGGGCCTAGCTTGGGCCCATTATGGAGCCCATTTTCTGTTTCCTTCTCTCTCTTGTTGTCCTCCTCCGTTTCTTCTCCGTCCCCGTCATTCCGCAGGAAACGCGATTGCTGGTTACACCGGCGAGGAGGCTCAAAACCCTAGAGAAAGCTTCCATCTTTGGGGCGCGTCGGAGATGCAGATCTTCGTGAGGACGCTGACAGGGAAGAAGATCACGCTCGAGGTCGAGAGCAGCGACACCATCGACAATGTCAAGGCCAAGATCCAGGTCCGGTCCACTTATTCTTCTCCCCCTCCCCCTCTTCTTGCTCCGCTAGTTTCCTCCCGTATCACGCCTATTCTTCCGAGACTCGTCTCGTCCTGTGCGCGCATGATGACGATGGCACGAAACTCGCAGCCTCCGCTTTAGTTGCCAAATTCGGCGTACAATAGATTGATCCCATTTATGTATGGCGCCTCCTTGTTACTGGTTACAGTGTGATTCTGTGGTGTGTGTTGTGTTTTATTCGTGTGATGATTGGAGCGGTTCTTGATGAGACTGGCGTAGAGCTGTTGTCATTGCAACTCCGGCGTAATTCTCTAGTGAACTGCTTGGGTCGCGTTCTGATTTGGGGGAACAATAAGAAGAGTTAAGTTCTGAATTCTCTTTGCGTTGGAATGGAATGGTAGTACAATTTTCCATCTTAGGTTCTAGTTCCTGCTCGTGCATCATCATGTGCTGCAATGGGTAATTTTGGCCTGTTTTAGTTCAATGTATAACGATGTAATTGCTCATCAGCCCATGAGAGCTATAATCATGAAAATTTTACTCTTGTATTTAGCCATAATCTGTTCTTTTTTGTTTATCCATTGTAGATGCCAAGGAACTCGTATGCTGGCACAATCATCTTATATTGTGCTGCACTGGTTTTTCGCCCACTGATTTTTTTCCTGATTTCAACAAGTAGGGAACATTGTTGTCTTATTCATGTTTACTTACATATTGAGAAAACTGATGACTTATTGTTATATGGTGTGATGATGTATTGATGAAACATGACAAGGAAGGCCAGCAAAAGGCTGATTTTTGCTGGAAAGCAGCTAGAAGATGGGTGGACATTAGCTGACTACAACATCCAGAAAGAGTCAACGCTTCATTTGGTCCTCAGGCTCAGGGGTGGAACTATGATTAAGATGAAGACACCCACTGGCAAGGAGATTGAGATTGACATCGAGCCCACCGACACAAATGATAGGATCAAAGAGCGTGTTGAGGAAAAAGAGGGCATCCCCCCTGTTCAACAGAGGTGCCCTTCGTATGCTCTTAACTTGGTCTTTGTATGCAATTGATAGTTGCTCCATTTGTAGTTTCTGGACGCATGATAGTTGCTCCATTTGTAGTTTCTGGACGTATGTACTGATGACTTAATATCTCAGCTGTGCCATTATGATGTGAAGGGTGTCCACATTTTTGTGCCATCTTTTTTTGCTCAGTTGTCTCAATAGTAGCAGTAAGTGTTTCTAAAATCTTCTTGATGTGGATATTTACTTCAGTCGGTTATGACTGTGCGATCTTGCTACGAACACGGACCTATGATTGTTTAAACTGAAATACTGACTTTTAAGCAATCCTTTTCTCAAATTACTAGTAGTGCTGAATACAAGAGTATGTTATTCACAACCTTTTTAGCTTACCAACTTTAGTGGAAGAGGACATCTGTACACCGAATAAGGGAAATTTATTGTGAAGGAAGCTATATCATATTTTGCTTCTAGAACCTTCCATTGCTCGACTCAGATGATTGCTTTTTTCTGTTTTGTTCCCCTTCCTTGAGCCTGAGGCACTTTAAGGTTACGAATTTGGGTACATTTGGCTTTTGTGTCTTGGTCACTGGGACATCCTATCCTAGCCCTACCAGCTCTAGCAAGATATTAGATCATTCATCATATTATGAGTACGTAAGATTATTGTTATTATTTTATGTAATAAAGCTAGCATTGTCCTGTTTCAACTTTAGTTTTAGCTAGCATCCCATCCTTATTCTGATGTAGAACTGTTGCATTTACAGGCTCATTTATGCTGGAAAGCAGCTTGCTGATGATAAAACTGCTAAAGATTACAACATTGAAGGTGGTTCAGTGCTCCACCTTGTGCTTGCTCTGAGGGGTGGTTGGTAGATACAAAATGTCATATGCACTATATTCATGAGGAGAGCAGCTTGGTTTATGCTATTTTCTGCTTACCACTACCATTGCAATATAGTCATGCACTTGGCAGTCGATTGAAGTGCCATGTTAGCGGTACATAGTTCATTAAAACAAGATATTTATCTGTAATGGAAAAGAAATTCTTGAACTTTAATTTTTGTGAGCTCTGTCATCTGATTTGTTATTGCCGGTTGCCCTGCCTATTCTTTTCACCTGAAACATCACTACAGTAAAGATGCTCCCTGCGTGCTTGCCTTACAATTTCTTGTTCTGTGCTTCTTCAAATGCATACTTGCTCACATTTTCTGGTGATTACAAATGCAAGTGAAAACTGCATAGTTGATTAATAAATTAGCTCAAGTGGGTTTTGTCCTGGCTTGCTCCTGATGGAGAATTATTTTTTGTCACAAAATACCCTGTAATATGAATATCAACATCTATATGCTGCTTGTTTACCATGCCACTTGGTTTAAACATGTTTAATGCTATGCTGGACTAGATTTGAGTCATTAACTGCATAGTTGATTAATAAATTAGCTCAAGTGGGTTTTGTCCTGGCTTGCTCCTGATGGAGACTTATTTTTTGTCACGAAATACCCTGTAATATGAATATCAACATCCATGTGCTGCTTGTTTACCATGCCATTTGGTTTAAACATATTTAATGCTATGCTGGACTAGATTTGAAGCATTGTTCTTTTTGTAGAATGACTGCTTAGTAGAAAACCTAATAGTTAACAGTAATGAACTTAGTTGACAGGAATTGCATTGACAGTGTAATTAGTTTATGAAATGGCCATATTTATCTTTGTGGTGCTTATTTGCCATGAAGTGTTTTCTTTGCTCCAAATTGTGACAAGCTCTATTTCATTAAATGCTGATACACTTTGCAGCCTCTTCTTATATAAGAAATGTTTTTTTTTTGCATGATAGAAAACTGGACACAGGTTTTGTGCTGTGATCAAGCTGCAGCTTTTCTGTTTCTTCTTCCTGTTCTATTTATAGCAAAAAAAGCCTAAATGGCTGGTTACATCCATACAGTACTAACTGCCATATTAATGCAGTACTAACTGCTTTATTACTCAGTCTATTGCCTTGAAAACTGAAGTCTAAATGTCCTGAAAACTGACTCCTAAATGCCCTAAAAACTGACTCCTAAATGCCCTGAAAACTGACTCCTAAATGCCCAGAAAACTGAAATATAAATACCCTGAAAACTGAAGTCTCCTAAACTCCTAACTGACACATGACACACACACAGGATTACTCTAACATTGCGTGTAATCTTAGACGAGGATATATGATAAGAGTCCTTTTCCTGCGAGAACCTAGTCTTGATTATTGTAGTTTGTCCATATTGAGGGGCATTTTGTCATCAAGAATAAGTTCTGCATAGGCCTTGCAAATTGCATTTTCTTTTTGTTAGAATTAGAAAAAACAAACAAAGTATACATTGATCCACAATAGCTATGACAAGGAACTATTTAATGGGTAGTTATAAAGTGAGCAACTTCGTATCGAATGAACCTAGACAGATGGAGTGGGGTGTGAGGGGAGGGGAGTTGTTTGGATGGTGAGTACCAATAGAGGCTTGCGGAGTGCTCCTGGACAAACCATTTATAAAGTAGATCACTCAATAAATAAATATGTATGTTCATCTTTATTCTTATGAGTCTGTTAGTGTCACTTTCCAAAAAATATAGATGCCTAACCTGCTATCTTTTTGGTCTCAGAGCATGATCTGAACTACTTTTCTTTTGCATCACTTGTGAGTAGCCTTCTCCAGTAATAAATTTACTATTTCAAAGAATAGTTCCTATGCCTATAGGAGTGTACAAAATAATATCTTGAGCTAAACATTACCATTCACTAACTAATATTTCTTTAGTGTTACCTTCTCTTGTTCCTTGATTCCTTATGGCATATGTACTCTTTTTACGAGCCATTTATTTTCTTTATATTTGGTACATTCCTCATGCACCTGTAAGGCCGCCTAAAGTGGATTGCTGTTATGTCTCCCTCTTTCCCCTTTTCCAATAAGATCTATTCTTCTTCACTCAAGTGGCTCACTGGCTGATTGGACTGATATTTTGTTTAACCTTGTCCATATTTCATTTTATATTAGAATTAGTGCATAGTGTCATGCAAGCAGATTGGACTGATTATGCGTATTGTCCACATTGCAGTCTTTATTAGACTTAGGTAAGGTGTCAGGACCTAGTCATAAGTTTATTCTCAATCTGCATATGACAGCCAACAACAGATGCTTTTCTGTCTTTAATTTGTAGCCTCGTATCTATGGAAGTTCTTTAGACCAAGAAAAACGCAAAGAATGTTCTTCGAATAGTTTGAACAAATTTTACACTAGGTATGGCATAAACGATTGCACTTTTTCTTGATACAAACAGAATATTTTTATCTTGTTCTGATTGAACTTGGAAAATGAATGATATGTACCTCTATGTTGATTTTGATATGCTTTGTGTCATTACTCGTTGTTGCCCGAGTGATATAGTGTCATGTAGTTTCCTTTGCCTAGGGTCACTGCATTCCATTCTTTATTTAAGAATCATATTCCAAACCGTCATATTGTTTTCTGGTGTCACTTGCAATTGTCTTGTAATGTTTTTTTGGCCCTCTTTCACACAGGTTAATCCCTTTCCTCCAAAACTGTTATGTTTTTCTTTTGCTCTCTTTGCTGTGCTCTTTGTGGACGGCGCTAAAGAAATGAGTGGTATTGGCTATGTTTCTTTTCCAGGTTTTGGAGAACCAAAGGATACTGAGCCACATATATAGAATTTCTTTGTTCTTCTTTTGTTTGGACTTAGTTGTTTCTGTTTTGATTGTCTGCTGTAAACATGTCAGTCAAACATGAGTTATTGTTAGTTTCAAAAAGGCCTGGCCAGGGCCTATTAAGATTTGCATTGCCGCAGATTAATATTTAAGTTCCTTTATATGCCATCTGGGGTTGGTACGATGTGATCTCAAAATGGATACTTTCTTTTGTGGACTGCGTTGAACTGGCCCCATCAAATTGCTGTATGGAAGCTTCTTGTTTTGGGGATATAGGGATTTGATGCAGCATGTATGTGAATAATGTTACCTTGTGCAAAAAGAAGATTTAGCTGGAATGTACAGCCAGTAGAACCTTATTTTACTACCTTTCTTTTACTGTGCTCATTCAATCAATGATATGGGCTGTATAAATTCTGCATGATCTCTTCTACTACCTATCTTTTATTGTTTTCTTCAGATCAGAGAGACCCTAAATGGATAGAGTAGGTTACTGCTGATCCAACTATGTAACCCTTATCACTCGTATTCATGCAGTTTACCATTGTCTCTGGTCGCTGCCGCTGTGACTATTTGGTTCATGTATTGTTTTCCGTGGTTTTTTTATTTAATATGGTGCAAGGCGCTTTGCATCTGAAGTGCTCTGTTTTATTGTTTGCACAATCAACTTGGCACAGAAACCGACCATACATTGCTCTTCAGAGCTCAAGAGGCAAAAGCTGAAGTTACAACACTATTTGGGATCGATGTTTGTTACCTACTGCAATCTGCAAAATGCAATGCAATTTATGCATCAATTTGCAGCATACACATGTCACGTATGAGTATGATGTATCTACACCGTCGTTAAAAAAAAAAATCAAAACTGAGCGGATTCTTGCTTGCGTGCATGGGAGGACGTACGCCGACGTCAGAACTCCCGGGGGTCCACGAAGAGGACGCCGGGCGGCGGCGCCGTCGTCCAGTCGTCGTCGTCGTCGTTGTCACCTGCATTACCATTGGCAGCGCCGGCGCCGAGGTTCTTGATGCACCAGACGTCTTCGTCGCAGGAGAATCGGGGCCAGTGCGGGACGGCAGCCGCGATGGGGTCGGCGGAGCCGAGGTCGGCCGCCACGACGGCGCACGCCGGGTTCTTGCGCGCGACGTTGTGGGCGTGCCGGCAGAGCGTGCGGAGGAGCGCGGGGCCCTCCGGCCCGGACATGCGGAGGCCGTAAAGGAGGTAGGTGCCGAACGGGCGGAAGACGTCGGGGACGGAGGGGACGCGCAGCCACGGCGCGTGCTGGTCGAGAGCGCGCGCCGCGGCGAGGGACGCGCGGAGGAGTGGGTGCGCGCCGCCAACGCGGAAGCGGAGGGAGCGCGTGGAGTCCCAGACGCTGAGCAGCGCGAACGACGTCGGGAGCGCCAGGTCCGGGCCGCGCTCGATGGCGAGGTACGTGCCGAGCGTGAGCTTGTGTGCCAGGAGCGCGGGGAGGTCGGCTGGGAGGAACTCGGCGGCGGCGGGCGGGAGAAGCGCTGCGTAGGCCGCCGCGGCGAGGGGCGGGGGCAGCTGCAGCACGCGGTGCGCGCGCGGGACGCTCGCCCGGTGCCGGTGCACCGGGTGGCCGAGGAAGACCGGGCGGCGGAACGGCGCGTAGGCGAAGCGGCCGGTAAAGAGCGCGAGCGAGGCCGCGTTCGACGCGGTGGTGGCCATGGTGGCGTACGCCGCGCCCCGGGCCGCGCACCACGCCTCCGCGCTCCGGACCAGCTCCGTCGCGATCCCGAGGCGCCTGCACGTACACACGCGAGTCACACACGAGTCTTACTATGCAATGTAAGTCATGGCCGTGAACGCACGAGTTTCCGAGAGAGTTTACGCATGCACACGTGTGCATGTATGGCGTGGAATTAATTAGTTACCTGTGAGATGGGGACACCCTGAGGCCAAGAAGGCATGCCACCTTCACATACTGCTGCTGCTTTGTGCTGCTGCTGCTGCTGCTGGAACATTGCTTCTTCTTCTTCTTCTTCTTCCCTCTGCTCACCATCCTCACGCATGCCTTGATCACTCCTACAACCTCTTCTTCCTCTCCATACTCAGCAACCTGTATATAGTATACACACGCACATCAGCACATAAGTACACAGGTAATTTCATGACATACTGTACATTGTACAAAACTAACTTGTTGCAAATTATAGTGTCATGAGTGCACAAGGTCAGTGCCGTGTACTTAGATAAGTAGGTGTCAATGGCAGCGGCCGGGGTAGCTTAACTAACCAGAATGACGTGGTCCGGCGCGTGGCGCACCCGGGCAAACGGGTCGCCTAACTGCTCGACGTAGAGCGACATGCCTCTCTTCTTCTTCTTCTTCTTCGCGGCGTCGTCGTCATCGGCCGCCGTGTCTTCGGTGCCCTGGTCGCCGGAGAGGCCGACCTGGCACCGACGCTCGAGCTCCTCGACCGCCGGGAGGTCTTTCTCCATGTCGAACTCCCTCACTCTTATCATCATCTTATTCCTCTCTTCATCCATCACCCCCATATCCATCTCTCGCTCTTAATCGAATGATCTCTCTCTCTCTAACCTCTCAAGAAGTAAGCAATCAATATAGCTAATCTTCTTTATCCTATGGTTTTAGAAGCTAATTAAGCTTCTAGCTTGCTCTGGTTGAGTGCTTCTGCTGCTGCTTCTCAGTTGGGAGGGAAGGAAGTTGGCATTTATACACGTAGGTCGACAGGGAGAGAGTAGGAGAGGGGTGTGTGGGCCCAGGGAGAAAATAATGGACGATATGCAAAGGGGCACAAGAAAACAAAATGACGCCCTTTGTATAATAGCTTGTGAACTTGATTTGACCATTAGGAGGATTAACTAGCTAGTGTGTTGAGTATGATGGCATTTCCTGGCATAAAATATGTCTGTGTTCTTATCTAATTATGCCATCTCTCACATCCCTCTGCAGTACTTCCATGTCTCCATCTCTTCACTCTCCTTACTCCTGCTAATTACAAATGTTAAACTAGCAATAAATGGGGCCTAATTAGGGGTAGTCACCAATTAACTAGCTAGCTAGCTGCCATGTTATTCTAGTTACATGTAAGAACTATGTATTATGTTAACTACAGTTAGCCACAATAGCAACCTAGCTACAATGCCATATTCATAAATTTCGTCTTTTTCAGAACTTTTGACTTTTTGTTGAGCTTTTTTGCCGGTTCTTTTTCCCCGTATTTGTTTGTATTATACGTAATGGGCTAACATATTTTTTATATTTTTTAATTTATTTAAATTTAATTATGCTAAATAAGCCTCTGTCAACTACAGTGTTTTTTCAGCCAGCTACAGTGCTTTTCAGCCATAAGCCATCAAAAATAAGCTCAAATGATCACCACATAGAAACACTACTGTTTAAACAACTGAGGTTCTAATCAATGTATACCTTTACTTTGTTTTCTATATATACTAGCTAAGCTCATTTAGCTTCATGCATATTGAGGTGGCACAAAGTAATTGGATAGCTTGGGGCATAGGCCAAAACCTATCAACCCTAGGGCATCCAAACATATATTCTGAGCAAAGCATTTGTGGATATGTCGTCAGGATATAATCTTAGGGCATGATATATGTCTCGCATAGACAGGTGCATGAAAGAGCGCGCGGGCGCACACTCACAAACAGATCCAAGGAAAAAACAAACATGCTGGAGACTAGAAAATTGGGGTTTTCTTTTTGTCTAATCCAATGTGCTATGGAGGATGATATGCCGGTTGATTTTTTCAAGAGATAGCGTATTGCAATTGCAAATTAGTGGATCTGCATGTCACACATCAAACTTTTCACTAGACACATATAAAGCACCTTAGCTTACTTTTGTTTCTTGTGTGATCTCCTAGATTAATTTTAATAGTATGAACGGAGAAGTCTCAATCGGTTGATCTGTATAACAGCTCCTGAATCGGATCAAATTTTGTGAAATATGATACGAGTATGCATGGTATCAAAAATGAAAAAGATTGATATCGTAGAGAGAACTAAAATAACGGCATTGAAACAATCACGATGAGAGAGAAAAGATTTGGTGAACCCGAACACAAATTCTTTGTGACAAACCAATTTTGCTTCAAAAATAAATATGCATGATTTTTCATGAATTTCTAAAATTGTTGGTGCATTTTAAAGTTTTTCTTAAAAGCCTTGTTGGAGTTTGAGATTTTTAAAATAAATTCCCTAGCCCAAAAATGTTAATTCAAAATTTCTAAGAGTAGATTGGATGCTGAGAAATTTTTTCTAAAAAATCTTGTGTGCAAATACGTTCTGAAGTTCAAACTTAAATTAGAAACAAAATTAAAATTTAAACTTAATTATTTTCCCTTGCTTCCTTTAGGCCGAAAGCCTTCTGTCGACCTGACCCATTTCCCTACCATGGCCCAAGTTGAGTTAGCCCACTCCCGCTTTCCCTATCTTCCCCCGAGGCCCACGCCCATAGCCCAGCGCGCGCACCAGCCTCGCCGTCATCTCTCTCTTGTGCGTCACTGACGACCAGGCCCTACGGTCCCACCTGTCAGCTCTCGGTTATTGTTCTTCTTCTCTCCCCCATCTCTCTCTCTCTCTCTCACTCGTTCTCTCCCCATGTCACCAGGATAAGCTCGCGAAGCGGCATTGAAGACCTACAACACCACCCTCGCGCATTGCGTCGTTGCAAGATTGTCCCATCAGCGCGCTAGAGCCATTACAAGGCCCTACTGCTCGGATGTTGTGCCACGACCACACGCCTTCCTCTCATTTTCCCTCCTTCCCTCTATTAAGCCACGCCTAACCACGTCACCAAGTGTGCCTTCTACCCCCTCTCCACTTCCCATGAACTCTCCCCCTTCTTTCACCTCCAGTTGAAACAAATCGAGCTGTCGACTTCAACTCGACTGCTAACTTCCACAGACGAATTCCACCGCTCTAGTAAGCTTCCACCACTGCCAACATGCCCATTGAGTTCAGGGAAATAGTGAAGGTGAGATTTCCCCCACAATTAGGTTGAAACACTGTCGCTAGGACCATCTGTAGAACTCAACTGGGCCTGCCATCCCCGCTCACTGCCTAGCTCCACCTCCCTAGGCCCAAGCTTGTAAGTACCCGCATCACTTCATGTTCTAAAAGTAGTCAAGACCATTAGGTTAGCTGATTTGAGCCTTAGCGCACGGTAGCTCTGCTTTGTCGTAATGCCTTCGTTCCCAACTCCGGCCACCATAGGCAGCCTCACCTATTGAGTAAGTGGCACCACTAGCATCCCCTTAGGTTGTAGATGCTTATGTGCGCATAGACGTTGAGTTTAGCCATCAGCTAGCCATCGTCACTATGGGCCAAACCACTGTCACCACCGTGCATAGCCACGTCACAAGTAGAGCCCATCTTCAGCCACACCATCATCACCGCTAGCATCGCCTTGGAGTATAGATCATGAATTTGGCCTCAATTTGAGGAATTAGCTGTGAAACTTGCACCTCACCATCACCGGCATCCCACCACAGCCATGGCCCCTCACCGCCAGCCAAACCACGATGACCTTCGGTCCTCGGGGCACTTACTTAGTCATGCGGTTAAAACCTTAGCCTAGCACGCAAACAAATCGTTCCCACCTCATCGTGTGCTGAGATCATCATTCGGCCATGTCGTCTTGCCGCCCATCGTCGGTGATCCATTGCTATGGTGCACATCGTCGACCGCTTCTATTGCACCTAGCTAGTATGTGAACCCCGCAACCTGTTTTGCTCATTGACTGAGCCCCCCGGTGCCACCCTCGCCATGCGCAGTTGACAGTTCATGGACTCGGTCCATGTAGACCATATCACTGCCTTTTGGTCCCCGGTGTTAGCCTTTCATAGGATTTCACGTGTAAAAATAATTAGAAAATAAATCACAACCCATTGGGCCCCACTTATCAGCCATTGAAGGATTTCCCTAAGTAAAATAATTCAACAAGAAAGACAAATTCCAATCGAACCCACCTGCCAGAGTTTTTTGAATTTCACCTTAGTTCAAATTTTGGTAGGCCATAACTTCTTCATTTTAAATACAACCAATGATGTTTGTTTCTAAATTTATCTAAATTCAAATCCTTTCCATCATAATTAAAATCATAATTTTTGGAGTTCATTTAAATTTTATTTGAATGTTGTGTTGAATATGGTTAATTTTGTGCGTATAAACTTTGACGCTTCGGATGCCCTCATCACTGACGAGCAAGATTTCACCCTAGCCATATTTGATTAAGGCAACTCCTTATAATTGATCAGGTTGAACCTAGTTTTCAAATGCAAGTATTTCGCTCTCAAAGCTTCATTATGTGGCTCATGAGCTTAATTCATCTATAATTAGTACAACTTTGAATTCTCCTTTATTTTTGAAAATTGGTACTAATGTGCGGCGTCTCCTCTCCTTAAACGCCTGTGAGGTGTCCCCTTTGAGTTTCTACCACTTCGTTCTCATGGTTTTGGTGATCTTAGCTTGTCGAACGCATATCCTAAAACAAAAGTCGGAGACTACTAACTAATGTTGATGGACAATACACTCTCTAAGTATAACCTTACAATCTGTGCAGGCTCATTTGTCCTCCCTCCTAACAAGGACAAAATCGATTTGGCTAGAATGCTAATCACTATTAAAGGTAACTAAATGGGAATCTCTTTCTAAAAAAGGTGTTAGCTATCATGAGATCATAGGCTACGGCAAAGTTCAAGATATCTTCTCCTTCTTGGTTCCTATCACCATAACCAAAACCCTCATGCACCCTCTGAAACCCACCACTAGTTGTACTAACATGACTATTGAAATCACCTCCTAAGAAAAGTTTCTTATTGTTAGGCACGCTTCTAGCCATGTCATCTAGATCATCCCAAAATTACTTTTTAGTGGCCTTATTCAGACCTACTTGTGGAGCATATGTACTAACAACATTCAAAACTAAGTCGCCACAAAGTAGCTTTACTAGTATAATCATATCCCTCTGTCTCCTCACGTCGACAACTCCGCTCTTTAGGCTCTTATCGATTAACATGCATAACCCATTCCTGCTCCGTTCTGTTCCAGTATACCACAACTTGAAGCTAGTATGCTCCACCTCCTTCGCCTTCTGGCCTGTCTATTTAGTCTCTTGAATGCATAAGATATTTACAAATCTCCGATTCACCGTATCAACTAACTCTCTTAACTTACTTGTTAAGGAATCTACGTTCTAACTACCCAGACGGATCCTACTCTCCTCTGCTAGCTTCCTTGTCCCTCACACTCGTCGAGTAAAGTGTGAAGACATTTGCACATTTTCCACTACATCCAGGTGCCGACATAGCACTTCACTAAGGGAGTGACGTCCCAGCTCTTGCTCATTTATCACCACACCCAAATTTCGATATGGCGCATCGCTAAGAGGGTTATGCCCCAATGAATTATCATTTTTGGGTTTCATTCCATGAAAGGGTGGCTTGTTTTTTATGTTAGCTCGCTGAGTCTAACGTAACCATCTTACTTTTTTTTTAGTTTAGAATAGGCTATGTAAAGAAATACTTAGGTGGAGTTTCTAGTAGTACTATAACTTGCCTAAAATTTGCAAAGGGGAATGATGCAAAATCATGTTAGTACTATATATAGGGTATGGACCAAATTTGTCTAGTACTACTAATGCTAATTAGCAGGCTACTCATTTGAGTTTTTTTGTGAATTATAATTTATTTTGCACTGTATCTGGTTTTGTTTGCACTGTAGTTGTAGTGGCTTTTTTGACATAATTAAAATTAAAAAATGTTAAAATAAAAAATAGGTTAGCCCATCACAAACAATGCAAATGAATACAGGAAAAAAAGAAAAAACTAAAAAGCAAGAAAAGAACGAAATTAAAAAATAGTAAACTAGAAATCAAAAGCTGAAATCGAAATTAGCAGGGCGCTAGATACCAAATCGAAACACTCCCCGCTCGGTTGGGCTGAAAAGCTGTGGCTTATGGCTGAAATTTTACTGTAGCGGTTAAAATTTCACTGTAGCTGAAAGTGGCTTATTTGGTGTAATTAAATTTAAAAAATTTAAAAATAGGAAAAAATGCTAGCTCATCACGGACAATGCAAACGAATACGGGAAAAAAAAAGAACCAACAAAAAAGCTAAAAAAAGTCAAAAGTTCAGAAAAAGATGAAATTTATAAATAGTGAAAAATAAGTCGAAGTCAGAAGTTGAAGTCGAAACGAGCGGGATAGTTCTAATTGGCAGCAATGTTCAACATCAATTTGACCACACGAGTTTTCCTGGGTCATTTCCAGCCGACGGGACAGGCCATCAAGTAGTATTAGTAAATTAATATATTTTCTCGAGGATACTAACCTTTCCCTCGATGAAAAATAATTAGCTTCATGTAGTATATAGTTTAGGTCAGGTCAAATGTAGCTGTTTACACTTATTGTGTGAAATCTACATATACATTAGTTAGCCCATGTATCATGCATTCTGAATTTTATGGCCTCCAGGAGTGCTATTTTGGCTCACTGCCTGTTGTCTACT